>JAPZEA010000012.1:24657243-24674949 GCA_029783685.1 Heniochus monoceros | reverse complement strand
TTTGTTTGCACTCTATGGACTGTTGCAATATAGCTCCCAGCCACTGGTGGCAGCACTGACCGCAGTGCTGCTGAACAGAGTTTCAGTCAGTGAGTGAAGGAAAAAACCCTGCGCCATCTTTGATTTATCATCGGAATGGGACACCTCTTTTCTAAAGAGTCAGTCATGTAAGCCATGTATTCCTGTACACCTACTGTACATCGTTTTTTTCTCTTTATAAATCACTAAGAAGACTGTCTACCTTTTGCTGAGTTCTTATTTACTAATTGCTGTAAGAGCAGAGTGACTGAAGTGTTTCTGTTGTGTGATACAATAATGTCATAGCTGCACTTAATCAGGTCTGGGTCCAACGTTAGCTAACCTTAGTGTTGCTAGGCCAGCGATTTCTGTTTGTCCCCTGCGTGTCTGGAAATCACCAAACGGCTGAATATTTGATTTATTTTATTGACATCAAATATGATATGTTGCCGTACATTGTAGGAACATTAGGGGGAGCTCGTGAAGGTAACAAGGGTAGTTTTATGTTTGAGCTTGCATGTTATAGCATGAGAAGCGCAGGTGTGATTAATCACATTAATTGATGGCTGCATTCCATGTAGGTGTGTCAGTTCCAGGGTCTAAGGTTAGGTAGTGTGCATGTCCACCCATCAGCCTGGCTTACTGGAACACCTGATTGGAAAAGAGCAGGTAACAGTATGATGGCACCTGTGCTTTCCCTGCTGTGACAAGACGTCAGCAGTGGAAAAGGCCGAATATGAGTCATATTTCCATTGTGCCTTGGTGAGGAATGATGGATGATGATTTTTTTTTTTTTTTTTTTTATAATTGGTACCACGATGTGCTATGAGTGGGACCTTTTAAACTTCTCAGTGGTCTCTGGTGGACAAACTATGTAATGGCAACACTGTTTCGTCTCTGCTTCAAACATATTTGTCATTTCTGTCCTGTTAATTATCGGCCGACATGTACATTGTTACTGATACATCTACGATGAGCTAATTTATACAGTTTAAATTACACTAGAAAAAGTTAGCAGATCAAGTTGTGTGTTCGGTCTTTAGCTCTGTGTGTATGGGTATGGGGGTGGGTGGGGGGGGTTGCATGACTGCGGCAGGAGACAGACTGGATAGCCCTCTCTTTGATCCTCCACATAACAAAGGCACCTACAAAGGCTTCTATACAGCCTGTAGCATTGTTCTGCTGAGGAGACTATAGCTCATAAAACCATTACCATTATCCCTACACAATACCTTTTCCAGCACCTACTTAAGACCTCAAATCACTACTGTATATGGCCACGCTGCTTGCCAGTTTGCATTTTGTCACTCTGTGATCCCATGAACTTCTAAGTATACAGCCATGCCCAGATTATCTCGCTTGTGGCCCCAGGGCAGGCATTTCCTATATGGGCCCCACCTCACTGTCATGGTCGCCGATGTGTCCTGCACAATGTGCAGCTGCCCACCCCTCTACAACCTGACTGACCCAAAACTACTTAAAGTTCAGCGTGTAGAACAGTGTATAACAATTCAGACACCCCATAAGTGAAGTCACTTGATTTGGCACTTCGTGGACACTGGGGGCCCTGAGTGTGGACCCTGAACCGGCTGCTGTTAAGTCACATCAACAGGCCAAACACACCCAGTCACTAATCATATCGCATCATCCAAAGTGGACATATGTGACCACTCTTGTCGCCACAGTATATAACGGGAGTGGCTTGATCGCAGCACCAGTGTACCTTGCCTCGCTGATCCCGCCCCTAGCTGGGGAGAAAGCTGGTGCACAGGCTTGCAGCGGAGCCCATCGCAGTTGACTGTTTGAGCAGCCCACCCCTCTCTGCAGTATGCATGTTCGCCAGGGAATCCGCGAAGCGCTCACGTCCCAGCAGTGTACTTCACCCGCCAGAGACCATCTACTCAAGAGTCGAGGATAATAAAATTGGATGTGGCAGGCGGACCGGAGGCGGAAAGCCCGGAGTGACCGGAGGAATACAGTATTACTACAGGAATACAGGCTGCCGCTCTCCTCTGAACGCGGACAATCATGCATGTGCTCTTCTGGGGCTTGGGGTTCCTGCTATTCCCTGATTTCTTGAATGTAGTCGCATCTACGGGGACATTGCTTTTGAATTCAAGCACAGGTAAAGTATGCCGCTCTGACAACCCTCGCATTTTCCCCTCATGGAGTTATTTTCTAACTCTGGGGGCACAGAATGAATGAGTTTTGAATTCAGCCAAGCACATGAGTTGCAGCGCTTTCTAGTACCTAAACTTCACTGGTTATCATGTCCTTGCAATGCTGTAAAGAAACTTTTTTTTTTTTTCAAGAAAGAAGACATTGATATGTAAATCCTAATCTATCGATTAACACGTCTGGGCTCTTTGATTTGTACTGGTGCGATTGGGCATCCTGCTTAATCCTGAACTGCATTGTTATTCTTTTGCCTTTATTCCCCAGTAAAAGAGGAGATCGGCGCTTATGAGATTGTAACACCGGTGCGAGTGAATGAAGCCGGTGACAAGTTTCCAACCAGTGTGCACTTCAAGAGGAAACGACGAAGTTTAGACGAGAGCACCGGCAATACTACGGACCACTGGGCCTCGCCAAATATCCACTACAGGATATCTGCATTCGGACAGAATTATCACCTCAACCTCACGCTGGATTCGGGATTTATTGCACCTCTCTACACTGTGACAGTACTTGGAGTACCCCGAGGAGATAACATAACGGATTTTGCAACAGATGGGGAGGTAGAGGAGGAGGAGGAGGAGGAGGACACGGAGTTAAGGCACTGCTTCTATAAGGGACATGTAAATGCACAAGCAGAACATGCCGCGGTCATCAGTTTGTGCTCCGGACTGGTGAGTTTTTACGCACGGTTACACTCGTCGTGCATGTGATGATTTTACGATGGTGTTTTCCACCGTGAATATTTAGGGGCCATTGTTGGTTATACAAGACTTGAAAAGCTGCCTCACCATTGCCTTAGAAAAAATATTCCATTTTGAACTTTTGCGCAGACTTTGCGCACAACCTAGTTTTTGTATCGATTATGCAAATATCAAACTTAGTCAGACATTATTGCACTTTTAAACATGTTTCAGTTCATGTTTTAGAAATGAGTCCAAAACAGCACATATCCAGTAAAGAGTAAAAAGTTGTTTAAACTATTGGTCACAATCAAGTGAAGCTGATTTTGAAAACAGTTGAAGAAAAATAACTTTGAGACAGCATGACTTGTCAAAGCTTTTATTTCTCGGAGGATCCTGTTGTGGGGCGCTCCACAGACTAAAGAGCTCTTAAAATAGTGACCAGTGCTCGGTCCCAAGTCCACTGCCTGTAATCAAGTTTAATGAACACTCTTCTCTTACTTCCATGCCTCTCTCTGCTCTCCCGGTTGTCTGTGACGTCTTTACGCACGCTCGTACAGCGGGAGTACGGGTGGTACTGACGTCATCACAACTTGGTCCCACTCCCAGGCTTGCTGAAGCATGAGTTTTGGAGTGAAGCAGAAGTGCACTCTGAGTTTATACATAAGAACCGCAGCTAGTTGACAGATATGAGAAAGGGGTCAATTTCTTCCCAAATGATAAATCAAATAAAAAAATGCTGTGAATGCTGCATAGAGCTCTGCAGAGAGCTTTAGGGAGTTGAGCTGACAGCTATGGAACACATGTTGTTATTTATTCCAGACATCTGAGGGCATGTTTATTCTAAAACAGGCAATACTGCTGGTGGCTTCAGTTGCATTTTACGTGTGTATGATGTATGTATGTACATCCTAAAATAATGTGCTTTTCCTTGCAAGGAAACTTGTAGGAGCTTCCATTTTGCCTTGCCAGCTCTCCAGGTCAATCAAAGTGCAGGTCCTGATGTAGTGATAGGAACAGTGTCTTACAGGGAGAAGTGACAGTCCAACCAGCTGCAAAACTTTGTCACATGCAGGAGAATTTTTTTTTTTGTTATACTTTATTATCAGGGATTATGAACATAACTTGAGTCAAACTTGTATCAGCCCCCAGGGCCGCCTTGATGATTCTCCACAGCCAGTGAGCAACAATTGAAATGTGCTTTAGTTGGCATGTACCTTATCTGGAACATCACAGACCTCCAAGTCAGAAAGTCGCACTAAACGTGCTATGTGAAATACATATAACAAGGCTTTCAGCACTCCTGCCAAGAACATACAGCCTCACTATTTTCCAGATAGGCATCACAGGTCTAACTATTATCCTTTTCCTCCTATTTAGAAACATTCTTACATGCATGCAAATTCGCTTATTTCACATTTTAATGAATGCCATCGGGTCTCGGCATTGCTTATTTTCTCTAATGAATAGTAAATGAGCCACATTCCACTGTTGCGTGCTATAAATATTTTTAAGCAAAACATACATTGCATTGTGGAACGGTGGCTCACTGTATGCAAACAAATCTTATATTCCCCTCGGTCCTGTCTGGGTAGACTTTGCAAGCCGCCCCCATGTTTGCATATGTTGTTGCTGAAAAAAAAAAAAAGAAGCATTTACAGAAAATGGGTGGATGGATGGAGACTAACTGCTATGCATTTTTTTCTGCTATCCAGCTAGGCACTTTCAGGTCTCCAGAGGGGGAGTATTTTGTGGAGCCCCTACACAGCTATCAAGGAGAACACTATGAAGAGGAACACACAAAACCTCATGTTGTATACAGGAAGAGTGCACCCAAGAAACAGGCATCAGGGGAGAACTCACCATGTGACACTTCAGGTACGGTGCATTACATGATGGGTACACATGCATACAATTTGCACAGACAAGGTGTCACAAATCATCCTTAGTGCCTCTGCACTTTGGCTTGTACATGCAACCGGTGTTGATTAAGACATCATCACTGAGGTGCTCTAGACAATCAGCTGTCTTAAATATCAACCCTTACCCAGTGTCCTACTTCTCACTAAGCAGCACACTGCTGCCTGTAATCACGGGCCTCCAAGTGGCTGTATGTGTGAAAAACAATGTATGTGGTTGGTTCATGTGCATGTAAGTGCTTGCTTGTGTTTTCATGGGATACGCGCAGATTGTGAGAATTTGCTGTTTGTGTGTCTCTCTGCGTTATGTGTGTGTTAAATGGGTTCCCACAGACGTTAGCAGGCATAAACACTGCGCTAACACCAAAGTCTCCACAATCAGTTGTAACAGGAACGGACTATGTAATAGTAACTGAGCTTATTGATTTATTACAGTCACTTTAGCATGGTACTGATGAATCATGAAGTTTATCTAGTTAAAACAAGCGAAACCTTTGAGTGTGTCTGGATATCGGGCTAGATTTTGACAGGCAAAGATTCAAAAGAAGAAAATGACTCTACAGGCTGGATTCTTTACTCTAAAATCATAGACAGGTGGAGGAAAGTCTTGGAGAAAAGGAAAAATTATGATTGATTAAACAGTGTGTGTGTATATATAGTGCGTGTATATATATCTATTCTGTGGTGTCTGTTGTGCTATAGTAATAAAATGAGACTGTCATTTGGATATTTTTGTAGTGGGCTACAAATAGAAGCTTAATGACCAAGTTTAAGTGAAAGTATGGTGTGAAACTGTCTGGGATCATATACCATGTCATAGCCTGCACAGAGCAGCGCATACAGCTGCAGCACAGTAGTGAGGAAGCTTTCCAACTCTCACACAGGAACAATCATTTGGAAGTTCACCCTTGTATAGTCCCATCTCAGTTTACTGGCTGAACTTCCTGTTGACTCTTGTACTTCCTCTGACTCTTTGATAAGAAAGTTGGGTAGACCCGCCGCCATGAGCATGCCGTGTAAATTGTATGATAGCAAAGTCATGCCAACTTTAAACTGTCAAGTAATCAAATCTATGAAAATAAATGTGGAAAGATGTCCTCTTTGTCTGCCGCACATCTTTCTGCAGATGTTTAGTTTAACTGTGTAAATGTTTGTATGTGTGTGCTCTTGTTCTTTGTATTTTGTGTGTGTGCTCTTATGGCCTATTCTGTAATACAGTATGTGTGTGTGTGTGTGTGTGTGTGTGTGTGTGTGTGTGATATCATAGCCTGGAGGAACATGTTGACTCAGAGCCAAGCAGCAACATATTTTAACAATGCCCACTTGTTCACGTGTCTCCACCTTAAAGACATGAACTGCAACTTCAGCTCAATTGTAAAAACACACTGTCATTCATATTTTGTCTGCTTTTCAGGCTGTATGTATTTCCCTTCATCCCGCCATCTTTGTATATTTACACATGCTCCATTTATTCTGACTTCTCTCTCTAGGACACAAACACAGACACAAGAGACACAAGCTTAAGAGAAGGCCCGTGGCTGGGGTGACCACTGTGTCTAACGCAGCCCCTGTGGTCAGTGCTGGTATATTCAATGACGTGGAGTCACTGAGTGCCAGCCTGGTCAATGATGCTTTGCTCAGATCAGAGAGCGGCAGTGCCAGCGCTAGACCATCAAATGATAGCAGCGGTGACTCAGGACCTCACAGGAGATCAAAGCGCTTCCTCTCCTACCCGCGCTTCGTTGAAGTCATGCTGGTGGCCGACAGCAAAATGGTGGAGCATCACGGCAGCAACCTACAGCACTACATACTCACGTTAATGTCCATAGTAAGTTTCACTCCGCCAAATGGCATCCTGGCTGCTAGTGGAGAATGTTTGGCGGTTTGCTGGTAGATGAAAGCGTGTTTATGTGTCCGTATACCATGCGCATAAATAGAGCTAGCTGCATGTGTGCATATTTGTGTAGTAAATGTATGTAGCCATTCTGCTGTGCTGTTCGTGCTGCAAGTCAGCCAGCCACGGAGGAGGGCCGTGGGAGGGAAAAGGGCAGGCTAGGGCAGGGGTAAACACCACTTTCAAACGGCCAGGGGGAAGAGAGGGCAGCTTGAGGTAGAGCCTGCCTGACAGCTTTGATGAATGTTAAAAATAAGCTCAGGTATGTCACATAGACGGCATACTCTCGGCCACTTCAAATACCAACTTCTGCAGGTGCCTGGGGCCGACAGTCCTCAGGGGGAGGCTGAGATGACCTATATTCTGATCTTGGCAAAGGCTGCCTTCTCCACGGGGGCTCAGGCCATTATCAACTTGATCTTCCAATCAACCAAATTCCCCGGTACCTGCTTGAGACTGCAGGAAGGCATCCATGATAGAGTCACCAGTAAATATACTGTGCATCATTTCAGATGGCTTAAGTTAATGAATGTGCTGTCAAGACCAGCCTCGTCTTCAAAACGTTTTCATTCAGAGATTGGAGTTCATGTTTTGTTTCCGTCATCCAGGTATCTTCCATCTACAAGGACCCCAGCATTGGCAACCTGATTAACATTGTGATTGTAAAGTTAGTCATAATAAACAACGAGCTGGTAAGAGTGCTGCGTTTGTTTTAGTCTCCATACTTGTACACTTACAAATAGTATGTGGTGTACATACTTACTAATGACATCATACCTTTGACTATTTCTCTTTGTGTGTTTGTCAGGATGGTCCAGTCATTTCATTTAACGCACAGACCACTTTAAAGAACTTCTGCATTTGGCAGCATAGCCAGAACATCCTGGATGATAACCACCATTCCCACCACGACACTGCCATCCTAATCACCAGGTGCAAGAAAAATATCAAGTTGTCAAGTTCTTTGCTGCATACAGTATGTACTTTGAACAGGGGTTTGGACCAAACATGCCGTAAACCAGATGAAATTGTAATGAGTATAAATTGTTGGAGGATCGCTTGCATTAAAGGCATAGGTCAAATGGGCTCCAGATCCCCGGTGAGAGGAACTGCTGAAAGCGAACCTAAAGAAGGAGGATCCACTGAAGGCTGGGGAAGTGTTCTTCTTTTTGTACAGTTCCACTGACTGTGACCCATTGTCTGTGTCTTCACCACAGGCAGGACATCTGCAGAGCGAGGGATAAGTGTGACACCTTAGGTAAGTGGATTTGTTTTTAAGTATGCTGACATACTTACAACCATAAACTAATACACAGTGTACTGTACTTCATGTGCTGATGGTATGACCATGATGGAAAACTATCATGACGAGCCTCTTTTTTTCTTGTTTTTAAGGGCTTGCAGAGTTGGGGACTGTGTGTGATCCATACAGGAGCTGCAGCATCAGCGAGGACAACGGACTCAGCACCGCATTCACCATCGCCCATGAACTGGGCCATGTGTAAGCAAAGCATGTTTCCACAGATTGTTTACCTCAAGCACTGCTGTCACTCCCAGCAAGTGAAAGTTTTGGTGTCAGCGAGACATCGGGAGAGCCTCAGAAGACTTTCTAGGAATCCACACATAACTTACCAGCAGATGGGGATCAAGGATTCTTACTAGGACAGTCAACGAATATTCTAAATTCGATTATATAATTGAATTATAAAAAAAAGGGCCGAGGCTGCTGCGCTGAATGCACTGCATGACGGACAGGACTCACACAACGTCACTTTCATTGATTGAAAGTGAAATGTAGGTCAAGCTGAAACGAGCAAATAATTCAACAACAACCACGTGGTAATGATGGAGAGTTCATAACCTAACTCGGTCGCAGAGCGAGAGAGAGATTTGCACTCCGAACAATGTAAAAATGCCTGTTTTGAATTATTTACTAGTGTGAATATTAAATAACCTGTATAGAAATTAGGCTATCAAACAACATATCAATTACGAGATATTCATTTGATCTCGCTCCAAGAGACAGAGCACTCTCAGTTCTCAGTGTAGCACCAACCACAACAGAGAGAGAGAGCGAGAGAGAGAGATGTACGGTCTGTAAATGACGTTTTATGGTGGAGAACATTATTTTATTTGTGTATCTTGTATTGTGTAGGTATATCGATCTTTTAAAAGACATGTTAATGTCTATCGTGTTAGTTTGCCCTCTTATGGACATATTACGCAAAAGCAGTTGTTCGAGTAGTTCAGACCTGTGTGGTTTTTTTAGAGGGAATAATCAAATGTAGTTTTTGGCCCTAATTCTTACAACCCGACAGCCATATATTCATTTTTGTTTTCCGAGCATTTTCTGATGCTTGTGTATGTTTCTGATCACCTCTGCCCATTTTCCTCTTTCATCTTGAGAAGAAAGAGACAAACATGTCAATTAGTTTCTCTGAATTTGTTGGCCACTTTCCTTCAGCAAACTCAGCCAGAGCTGAGGGGGGTGTTAACCCTCTACAGTGGAGACTGTTACGGACCTTAACGGCCCTCATCATCTCTAACAAATGCCTCCGTCTAACCACTAAACAAAAGGTGGGATTGTTCAATTCCACGTTTATCCGCATCAAGCGGTGACAACATACTTGCTTACTGCTTACTGCTTAGCCCCAGAGCTCAGTGTTATATGGTACCTGTCAGGTGGCGAGCTGAGTAGCTCAGAGGGAGGGCGGCAGGCAGCGTGGTGCTGTATCTGTATCTACCAGGATCTTATTTGTTCACCCTGCAGGAGTTTGAATGCTTCTCTTTACTTCTGTGCTCTGATTTTTACATCTACACTTTTCTGTCATGTATGCTGCCTCTTGTAATAGTAATAATTTAATATTATCCTGGTTTCTTTCCAATCTTCCCACAGGCAGCCAGTACAAACGCTTGCATGGGTTTCCCAAAGTCATTAACACAGTGACAGCCAAAATATAAAATCAGTGCTTAGATTTAAAACATGTGGCCGAACAAATGAAACACACTGAAGCACAAAAAACTACTAGTTTTCAGTTGGAGTCTTGTCTGTTCGTGTGAGAAACACAAGTAAATTAACGTTAAACGTTAAAGTCCCAGTCAGAAGCAACATAGCGGCATTCATCACCATAATACTGGCTTTTGTTACATTCATCGCAGCCAAGCTTTGGTCTTACAGAGCTGTGCATCTGCATGGCATAAACTACAGCCAACAGAAGTAGAAAAAGAGAAAAGGGAAAGAAAAAAATCTTTCAGTCCTCCATATTTCTCTTGTTACTGAAATATGTTTATATGATATCTTAACTTGTCTGTCTGCTTCTCTCTGCTAGGTTAAACATGCCTCATGATGACAGCAACAAGTGCAAAGAGGACGGAGTTAAGAATCAGCAACATGTGATGGCTCCCACACTCAACTACAACACAAACCCTTGGATGTGGTCCAAGTGTAGCAGGAAGTACATCACAGAGTTACTCGAGTATGTCACACTCTTTTCTTGACGTTTTTCTACTGTTCAGGAGAAATATTCTGAACAACTCAAACAGCCTGACATGAAATAGGATATGCAAAGTAGTAAGGTCAAGTAAAAAGAATTGTACGTTTTAGACTAAACTCGATTTTTTTAATGTGTTTTTATTTTAAAGCTCTGGCCAAATATCTTTTGAGGATGATGTGTTCACAAAACTGTATCATAAAGATTTCACAAGTGTGTTTCCTTAATCATACAAATACACACAGAGTGTAATCATACTGTATAAGCATACTGTTTATTTTTTTCCACTTTTGGCAGCAACAGCCAAATTTTTAGGCTTAAATTCAAATAAACTGTCATCATTTCTCAGGGCTTTTGCAGCCTCTAGTCTTTTCTTTTGCTAATGCTCCACAACCCCCTGAGAAAGACCAGGGAACCCCTAGACAGGATAAATGGGATACTATCTGGAAGCCGTCCACAATCTCTTTCCATGCACCCAACTGTCCAGTTCTCCCTGCATCCCCCAACTCCTGAGATCACCAGCACTTACTACATATAGCTGTCTGAATATAAACAGAACTCTGTCAGGACACTGAGCAGTATGTGTGTACAGTAGGGGATCTATATATGTACAGAAAAATGACCTCTCCGGCTGTACTGAGTGTGTTTTCTGTCTGTTTGTGTCTCTTGTTTTTCCCTTTTTTCTTTAAGTCATTTCATTTTTATTTCTTAATAGCACAGGATATGGTGAGTGCTTGCTTGACGAGCCCGTTTCTAGGCCGTACAGTCTCTCGCAGCAGCTGCCTGGACGGATATACAATGTCAATAAACAGTGTGAATTGATATTTGGGCCGGGGACGCAGGTGTGCCCTTATATGGTAAGTGCAGTCTAAACTGTCATGTTGCACATGTGGGTCTTTGAGGGAAACCTCTTGTGTTACGATCGTGTGCTGCAGAGGTTCCCAGCTGAATCTGAAGCCTTTAAAGTAACTCGCTGTATTGAACAGTGTACTGATAGTTCTTTCTAAGATACAAAGAAATGAAAACAAACTTAATGAATGTGATCTGATATCTCTATACCTATACATTCTGTTGTTTTTAACTCCTTACCACATGAATGTGAGGAAAGGTGGAATCAGGCTGAAATATCACATCAAACCATCACATCAGCTACTGTGTTTTCATCTCGTCCGGTTTTAAGTGAACACTGCAGAAATATGTGTGACACCCTTAAGCACTGTGGGATAGCTTTCTTGGCTCATGTTTTCCACCCAGACAGAAAGGTCATGTAAGGCACTGGCTGAGGAACACCTGGCAAATTAGATACTGGAGTCACCTTCTGGCATAATGTTTTATAATGTGCAATAAACTGGATCTCTGCCTGCGGGTGTCCATATATTAAGAGTTGGCTACAGTGAGCTTATTTAACATGACAGTTATGTTATGTTATGTCTTGTTCTGATTGTCTCACTGTTCTTCCTGGAATCTCAGGGTTAACGTGTGTGTGTGTGTGTGTTTCTCAGACCCAGTGTCGGAGGCTGTGGTGCACCAGTCCAGAGGGCGCCCAGCGGGGCTGCAGGACCCAGCACATGCCGTGGGCAGACGGCACTGACTGCTCCCCTGGAAAGGTTAGTGTCATCTGGAAATGAGGACGGATACGCAGAGCGAGCTGCTGTTTTACGAGCATCTGGAAGCAAAAAGTAAAGGCGAAAGACTTCTTTTCATAATAGAAAAAAATGTCAGGAGCAAGAAGTAAGAAATTGAACTGCGTTTTATTGATGCAAGGTTAGTGACGAAAGTGCAAATAAAACAAAATGCAAAGTGCTTCTAGTTCATGGGATATCGACATTTTGATCCATTACATTGGGGTTTAATTCTCATATGGTTCTGTGTTATGATCTGACAATCCTCACCCTTCACTTGTTTTGATCTCACAATTTTTCCGGTGACTCAGGACCATAAAATTGTTCACAGGCGTTTTAATCTAGTGTGCAAAATGACAAAAGAAAACAAGTTTCCAGAAACTTCCAAAAATAAACTCCACATTGCAACATATGTAAACTCTTGTAATTGAACATGGCTGGCATGTAAGTAGGTGGCGTCAATCTGTAAATGATGGAGGTTTCTTCATGACCGTCTTAGTTTAGCTTTTAATTAGGACTTTCTCACTAAGCCCTCACTTCCTGCCACTCAGACTTAAAGAACTTGAAAGCCACACAAAGTCCAAAGACACACAGATACACACACATGTTGAAACCTTTTCATGTTTACACCAACCTCTCGTCCCATGCCATGCCAGAGTGCGCCACATTAAACACGTAAACTGGAGTCTGTTTATTGAACAGCGTAAGATTATCCTCCTGTTATGAGCTGAGATATATTTATTGAGTAAGTGCGTGATGTTTTCTTGTCTTCTGTCCAGCCGGACCCAGCCATGAAACGTCTTTTTTGGTTCCTCTTTTTTCCGTGGGCTTCGCTGTATAATTTCTCCCAGATTAGCATCAAAGCGCGAGAGAGCAGATAGATGTGTTGCCAGTTCCGTGGATAATATTTCATGTGCTCACTTTGTTCTTCTCCCGTTTTAAATGTTTCTGTCTTACTCTTATTTTTCTTTCACTCACTAACCTCATTCTATCACTCCGCTCCAGTTCTCGTTTTCTTCGTTCATCTGATTTCTGTCTTTTCTGTTTGTCTCTCATTGCAGCACTGCAAACACGGCCTGTGTATAGCCAAAGAGCACGACGCCACACCTGTGGAGGGTGCATGGGGAGTTTGGAGTCCTTTCGGTACCTGTTCGCGGACCTGCGGCGGAGGCATCAAGATCGCCGTGCGCGAATGCAACCGGCCCGTGTGAGCAGTCCCTCTCTTTGTAGTCATGCATGCCCAGTGGACCTTGTCTCCATATTAGCTGCCAGAGTCAGTGTTCCATAGATCAAGCCTCCTTAAGGGAATTCTTTCCATAGCAAGTGTTCATCAAGACAGGCTGTCTGATGGCAGATCTTACCGGGTTGTTTCATAGTAAAAAAAGATCACTGAGGCTCCTTCAGTGTTGTCTTTCATCCTGGTTTAAGGCACAGATTAAAAAAAAGAACGAGGCGAGATTTGAATGAGTTTGAAAATTATGCCAATGACATACTGAACATGTCTGATGGTGGGCGGTAGAGTGAAAAGGTGAATGAAGGTTTGAATAGGTAGTCTAAATTAGACTAACGATTGGTCCATTCACTTGCTCAATCCTGCTTCCAGGCCAAGGAATGGAGGAATGTATTGTGTGGGTCGCCGAATGAAGTTTCGTTCCTGTAACTCTGAGCCCTGCTCCAAGCAGAAGAAAGACTTCAGGGAGGAACAATGTGCGGCTTTTGATGGCAGGCACTTCAACATCAACGGTCTACCTCCTAATGTTCGCTGGGTGCCCAAATACAGCGGAAGTGAGAGTCCTTTTTTTCAGTCACTAGCGTCCTGCTTTCTCCTTTTGTTGACTATAATCGACATATTGTAAGCCTGGCATTGACATCTGTTGGTATTTTTTTTTTTCTCTGTCTGCCTCCTGTCAGTCCTGATGAAGGACAGATGTAAGCTGTTCTGCAGGGTGGCAGGCAGCACGGCCTACTATCAGCTCAGGGACAGGGTCATTGATGGCACGCCGTGTGGACCCGATACCAACGACATCTGTGTCCAGGGCCTGTGCAGGGTGAGCTTCCTAACTTCTATTAACTTTAGGACACTCGACTGCACGGTTCAAAAGCATGTGTACAGTTTATTCTGTTGTCTTAACCAATAACTTCTAACAGTTACCATTCTTACACAGTTGCTGTGTGGAGTGAATATAATCATCTGTGTCTTCAAAGCAAATATTTTCAAAAAGCCTTTCAATCGTTTGCCAAACCAGACTGTTTACTCCCCAAACCTGTGACAGATAGTTTTAGCTTGAAAGCTTGATTACTAACATACCATATGCATCAATATGCTTCTTGAAAGATGCAGTGGGTTGCTCTGTGTACACTCGAAACCACACACAGTGTTTTTGTTAGATTGTGGGTCAGCAAGTTCCCTTCCTGGCCATGTCAAGTGGATTTTGATCCATGCTGGGGCACTAAAGCTAAGCTCTTCATCCTTTAAAGACAATCAAAAATGTCTCCTGCCACAACCAGTTACAAGCAGAGCAGCTCATGCCATTCCCAGTGTGGTTTTTTTAAAGGAAATTTATTTCAGATGGGTGTCAATGCGATGTGGCTACAACTCAATAAGTTCTTATGCAACCATTTTAAAGGTTACAGGGTTTGATTACTTCTTTCATGATCAGTATGTCATCAAGAAATAAACAAGTAATGGCCGAGTAGAAGACATGTTAATATTGCAGTGTTGAACTTTTGCCAAGTAACTGGAATTAAAGGGGAAGCCAAAGAAAGTCTTTCTGTTATGACAAATGCGTCTGGCTTCCCTGTTTTTGCAGCCTCTTCTCTTGCTCTTGCTCTCCGCTTTTTGTCCCTTTCCTACTACCATTTATATTACCCTCTGCATTTTCTTATTTTATGTTTTATTCATCCTTCCTTCTACCTCTTTACTGAGCAGCAAGCGGGCTGTGACCATGTATTGAACTCTAAAGCCAGGAGGGACAAGTGTGGCGTGTGCGGAGGTGACAACTCTTCCTGCAAAACTGTGGCAGGCACCTTCAACATCGTCCGCTATGGTGAGCTACAGCCTCGTTTATTACGCCGTCATTTCACTTTCAGCAAGTAGAAACGACAGCATCAACATAAAGTGTTTTTGCATGTGCTTAGTCGTCAGAATGGATAGCACTGAGAGAGAGGCTCATTTATGAGGCACAGAACGTAATATACTAATGATCTGAACCTGATGCCGTTCGCAGGTTACAATGAAGTAGTGCGAATACCCAGTGGTGCTACAAATATAGATGTGCGTCAACACAGCTACTCAGGGAAACCAGAGGATGACAACTACCTCGGTAAGACATGCAACATTTTGTTTAAAAGAAACTGTAGATATTTACATTTCCAGCCATTTCTGAAGCAATGTGTTGCTGGAAGCTTCTACTCTGACCTGCACGTTTTTGTCTCTACCTGCATGTCTATGCAAATGAATGTGTTCAGCTTTAAGTGTGGAGTCAAGTACTGCAAACCTAAGGAGTTGGCATATAGTGTGCATACTAATATGTTAATGAGCCAGAAGTTGGCCTGTGGGTACCATTCCAGCAAAGTCAGTTGGTTTATAAGCAATCGGGTCTTGTGTGTGTGTGTGTGCGCACGCACACAAGTGTGTGTACATCTCATTGGCATGAACTTGCTAATACTTGAGCTCAGATACCCCGCTGGCTACCATTCCATTGAGGTCAATAAGTGTGTGTCTGCATGTATAGTGTGTATATGTCTTCATGTTGTTGTTGCTGTGTTTCGGTTATTCTGTGTGTGTGTGTTTGCCTGCATGCTTGATTACGTGCCACCATGCAAATTTCTGAGCATGTTTTTTCAGTTGTCACCCTTTAATTGTGTGTGTGTGTATTTATATGTATTTGTGTATGGGCACAGTCATTAGGGGCCCAAAGTGGAGACGATTTTGCCGGAATGAGGGCCGCTCTCCACGGTCATATTAGTGTAATGTGTGAAATGGTGAGGAAAGTAAAGGCAGGAAATTAGCTCCATAATCGCATTAGGGTGAATGAGTGCAGCAGACTGGCTGTTGAACAGAACACGACGCCCCTGGATGGGACTTCTCCAGGAACACAGGATTATTTTACCCCAATAAGGCTTTACCGCTGCCTACTGCATGTGCCTTACTGTAAATGAAAACGTTAGCCGCAGTGTTGCTAAGCCGCCCTGTCACATGCAAAACCAAACCACTGCTATTTATTTTTTTAATTTAGCTGGATAGCTTCATAAGAACAACCATTTTCACAAAATTAGCATTTTTTCTGCAGTTGTAATTATGCAAAGATAGATATTATAACAAGTGTTGTTTTCCGTCCCCCTGCAGCCATATCAAATAGCCGTGGAGAGTTCCTGCTTAATGGAGAGTTTGTGGTCAGCATGTTCAAAAGGGAAATAAAAGTGGGAAATGCCGTCATTGAGTACAGTGGCTCTGACCATGTCATTGAGAGGATCAACTGTACTGACCGCATCGAGGAGGAGATTATTGTCCAGGTAAACTGTCTTTATCCTGCTCACAAAGCTGGACTGCTTTAGAAGTAGTGGCCTTTGTCAAACTTATGGTACATAAAAGACAAAAGACATCTTGAATGCTTCTAAGGGCTTGACCTCCAAAAGTGTTTACTGTTGCTTTGGAAGATGTGGACAATCTGTGATGTTAAAAAACCCTAATCTTACTGTATTATTATTTTCCACAGGTGCTGTCTGTGGGGAATCTTTACAACCCAGATGTCAGGTACTCCTTTAACATCCCCATAGAGGACAAACCTCAGCAGTTCTTCTGGGACGCCTATGGGCCCTGGCAGGAGTGCAGCCGGCTGTGCCAAGGTGAGGGGGAGGCTCAAGGCGTCGGCACAGTGAGGTGATGGGAGCGGTCGGTGATAAACAGTGTGGTGAGAGTAAGGATGAGATGGAACGGAGAGGGGAGACGTGGGAAAAACTGAGCCAGAGGCATAGGAGAGAGAGGACTGTGTGGCTAAACTTGACAGGTTCATGCTAGACATATAGGTTTGGAACGAGTGATTAAAGTTCGACCTCATAGTGTGCTGTGGCAGATCACCTTCTTTGGCATGTGGGCACGCAGAGGTGGATTGCAGGTAAACTCGAAAACCTGTCATGTGTTGATGACAAACACTTTTTCTGAGAATTTCCTTCTCAACTTTTTGACACTGCTCTGCTTGAACAACCAGCAGTGAATTCCAATGAGAAACAAATGAGTTCACACAGCAGGATAAGCAGCTAACATGTAATGCCCTCAGCACCTTTTGGTTTTCCAGTTTCTACAGCTTTTCAGCATTCTGAGGCGCACTAAGCTCTCATAGACCGTGCTGAGCTGCTGGTAACATGAGGGACTGATAGAGAATCTATTTCCTGGAGCCACATGCGGTTTAAATCTCTGTCCCCTACTGTATAGTTGTTGCACTGAGATTCAGTGCAGGGATGTCATCACAAGAGCCAAAGTGAGACACACACACATTATTGCTGGTATTCACTGCAGCCCTATGATGATCTATATTGTACTTCAGCAAGTTGTTACGTTGACTCAGACAACTACTTGCAGGATCTTACAGAAGCTGAGGTCAGTCAGGGGAATGTAGTGGAGTTTCATTTAAGGATGAGGTTCTGAAACCCTGTATTGCAAAGCTAGTCATTAGTTTTGGAGGTAAGAAAAAAATACTCATGGTTCCTGGATTTTTTGGTGACCAGTGCTTTGGAATTCTAAGCAACTTTAGACTTATTAAATTTAACTGCTGTCCAAACTTGTGTCGTTGTGTTGTCGTAGGAGAGCGCAAGAGGAGGATTCTCTGTAGCAGAGAGTCAGACAGGGTGGTGGTGTCAGACCAGAGGTGCCACGGTACAGCTAGACCTGCTGTCATCACTGAG
>JAPZEA010000012.1:24606976-24617591 GCA_029783685.1 Heniochus monoceros | reverse complement strand
GCTTAACCCTGCAGACGAGCCACAGCGAGGACAGCCCTGCGTCACCTGTGGAGAACAGTGTCCTGGCTTTGCCCTGCACAAATGGAGGTACCAGCATCGCTTCACTCCATGCACCAAAGTCACATTGATGCCCACACTGTAAGTGTCCTCTCTGATGTGCAGATAATTCCGTGCCAGAGTTCAGAGTGCATTTGACTTCAAACCGCTCTTGCAGTCCGATATCAGCTGAAGCATCCATTAGGGAAGTAATGCACAATAAGAATTTAAGCCATGAAGTGTTTGCTTCCCTGCAATAGTGACATGTGACCAGGCGATTAATCCAGAAGCAATTTTGGCCCATTCTTCATTGAGATATACAGCACAAAAAACAACACTAGGGTTTCTTCCTCAAGTAGAGTTGCATTCAGGAGGAACCCTTTCAGATCTCTTGTACTTTGAATAGAATCAGCCACCCATACTACTGTGAAGAAACCATTGTTCAGCCCCTGTGTGCTCTAAGATAATAGTTTTTACTGTAGAGACCATTCATGCAGCAGGGAGGATTCGAGCCTGCTGCCTTTACAGTCGCTCTGTCACCAGTATGGGACAACTGGGAAACGCACTTTTGCTGTGAAACAAACTGCATATTGTGAAAAGAAGCGATCCGGCTATTAAGTGCAGGTGGTTTGTGTTAGTGTGTAGAAGAGTGTGACTAATGTGTGTAACTCTGTTTTTAGGAATGCAATACAAATAGCATCACACACGTTCTAGCAGAGCACTGAACACGGTTAGTTGATCAGTGTCAGCTGATTCTTATAACACTTCAGCAACACAGACGCTCTATTAGCAGCCTGACTTAATTGAGATGTTGTGAGCTATATTAGTGTTTCGCTCGTGTTTCGGTTTGTGGAAACAATAAAGCCCAAAGGCACGTTATGTGCTCATTACAGATCCTACATTGTAATCGTGGAACACAATAAGCTGCTTGACTTGGTCCACGGAGGATTATTTGGGTAGAAGACGTCCAAAATTATAAGATCAACAAAACTGAGCAGTGTGAAGAAAATAGAGTTCAGTTTTAATCTGAATTACACCTGCACACTTTGATAATTTAAAAACCAGTTTTCCTCATAAACACAGAATAAATTGCACAGAACTACAGCATTTTGACAAAAGAAAAGTCATCCAGGTTGGAGCCAGCTTATTTGAAGTTGACATGGCAGCCATGGATTTTGTCAGGCATTTTCTTTCTTAATGGAAATCCACAATAGAAGGGGAGGGTCTGAACCCTAAACACCACCCAGCCTGCTTTGCCGCAAAGTAAACTATTACAGGGGCAACAGTGGGCTCAGGAATGCAGCCTGTAATTGTCTGTCTTTGCAGTCTCACAATAAAAAGTCAACTTTTTCCCCTCCGACAAGCTGGAATAAAACGTTGTCAGTGGACATGGACTTAAGGAGGCAGAGTTTGTGAGCAGAGGCAAAAGGCTGTTTTATAGCTCCAACAAGTCTCTGTTCCTGTGGTGAAAACTTGGCAATTTCACAAAGAATTTCCTGTCTTGTTCTTAAGTAAAAATAAGTGTGTGTTCATGCTAATTTAGCCAGGTATGGTAGTAATAGCACGTTCTGGAATGTGTTGGACTTTATGTGACCCTGAGGTTAGAGATAGGGAGGTGGAGGATGCCGGTGTGCACATACTCTATCCACTGGTTACATAGCAGGTGCTGTTTGTCTGTTGCTAAGCTGGCTAAGGCAAAACACCAGTTTCAAATAGATTTAGTTTTCTAATGTGATTTTGGTACATTGTTGTAGTCTCAAACTGACATGTACTCTAACAGGCATGATTTATCTGTTGTCGTTGGCAGTCACCAAATCAAAACGGAATAAGCGGGTATAGAAAATGAATGAATGAATGTCCTAACTATGGGATGGATTGCTATGAAATTTGGTCTAGACATTCATGTTTTCCTCAGGGTGAGTTGCACCAATCTTAATGCCATCATTAGGACAAACTATTCATTTGTCCAGTACTTTGGTTTATGACCAAATAGCCTATCTGCTAAACTATAAAATAAAAATTCTCAGTGCTAATCAACAAATGTCGGCATGCTAACACACTAAACTAAGATAGTGAACATGGTGAACATTACATCTGATAAACATCAGCATGTCAGCATTGTCATTGTGCACATGTTGCCATGTTAGTATTAGTATTTAGCTCAAAGCCCTGCTGTACCTTAGTGTGCACAGCACAGAGCTGCTAGTGTTGCTGCAGACTCTGCGCTCCATTTACCTCAGAAGTCGGAGCGGGGACCGGCATTGCACCCGAGTTGACTGCGTTCCAGTACAACAAGTCACAAAACCAAGATGGACACTTCCGGGATAACAACACATTGTGTGGTATTTTGCGCATACAAACACTGTTGGACGGTAGTGTGTGCACCACTGGTGTGACATTTGTCTTCTGGGGGTTGAAACTTGACTTTCAGCAATCTAGACCACCATTTACCCACATTCAAATTTCAGCTAGTAAAATGTTGCGGCTGGTAAATTTAAAGAACACCAGCTGCTGACGTACATGAGGGTAAAGCAGTGGTTCCCAATGTGACCCCCGACAAATCAGTTTAGTTTTTGTCACCTTATCACAGGTTAGGGCTGCAGTGTGGACATGAGCCATTAGCAGTTAGACCAGAGTTTACTTTTTCTTTCAGATTTTTTTCATTTGAAGGGTTTGTAGAGATTTTATGAGATGTAAGTATTTAGTGAGGAAAATGCAAAAATGAAAGAAAATCCTAAAAATAATGGGACCCCTTCATTAATCTTGGACCTCTTGGACTGTCCTGACCCCTAGGTTGCTAACCTTTGTGGTAAAGCATCCGCCTCTGCACGACACAAAAATTTGATGAGTGGAGTTTTCATGTGCATAATAAAGTCTGTAAGTATGTTCTGGCAAGTAGCCTTTGCATTTTCATAGCAGTTTTCCTGAAAAGCAAGCACTATATTCACTAAAATATTGATACATTCTCTAAATATTCAGTAGATGCATATACAGTCCAAGCACTGTTTTTCTCCCTTTTCTCTCTTCTTCCTCTTCCTCTCCTCTTCCTTGCTGCCTCTACATACTAAACTCCTGGGGGTGTTTCAGCCTGGTCCTTTATAGTAAGCTGACTGAGTGTGTTGAGGCATTTCCCATTCAGAGTCGAGAGAGGAGCGCTGGGTATTTAAAATCACCCAGGCCTACCAAAACATTACTCTCAAGAATTTGTTGTTGATGTTATTAGACTCAGATGTGAGTGTTCGACCTAATAGCCCATGTCTGCAAACTTTAAAGCCCAAAAAAGGTTCTTTCCTAGTGATTTAAAAAAAATGTGATTGCAGACACAAGTGGCTGAAATTAGGATTCTCTGCAGGGTGTACAGTCTCATTCTGTGTGAAGGAAGTTTGCTGCAGAGCCGCTACTTCTTAATAATGACAAGTTCACGGTTCACGAGTCTGGATGGGTGCCCATTGGCTAACAACGTTAGGTCCACCTAGCATGGAGACGCATGTTTAAAGGCCTGGCACAAGATTGGGGACAGCGTTCTTCTCTCAGCATCCCTTGAGATCTCTCGGGATAAGGTGGCAGAAGTTGCCATGGAAAAAGACGCCTCCGCTCGCGCTGCTGTGGGTAAAAAAATGGATGGGTGAAAGAGGAGCCTCTGTTACCTGGCTGCTCGTGTGTCAGTGTGCTTGTGTAAACTGAGTGGCCTTCTCTGGGCAGGTTTGGAATAGGAGTAGATTCTCTTTACACAACATGCTCCTTCTGAATTATTAATAGTCGCCTGTGGCTTGATTGATTTTCTTTGTGCTAATGAGACTCATTACCAGGCTTATTAACATGTGCCCTGAGTGTGAATGTGCTACCTGATCGGGCTGATCACATGACCCTCTTCTGCACGATGCCGGTGCGTTTTAGAGCTGCGTCTTAATACGTGTTTAAAAGGTTACACTTGACCTGTTGGAAGGTTTAGGTCAGTCCAGACATGAGTCATACTACAAAGGAGGATTTATGCTATGAGATCTTACCATTTGCTATTCCTTCATTTCCTCTGGCCAAGAGCACAGCGTAAATAAAACTTCAGTTAAAGCAGCGGGTTTAGTTCAGGTTGCCAGAGCTGGCTGGCGCTGGACAAAGCCCGTCGTTGTGTGCAGCAGGGCCTTAGCTGAAACTTAAGCTGGCTAAGCGCAGCAGTGAGGGTGCAGAAGAGGAGGAGAAAAGAGGATGGTTGCAGCAGAACAAGAGGGATTGGGGTTGAGTTTTAACCCGGCCCTGAATGGCTTGCTGACGTCTGTCCCCTCGGTAACCCAGTCTGATCTGCATAACACAGGACGGCCCCGCTATTCACTGTGTTAACAAGATGGCCTGGCAAATAAAACTGTCAGGGCGCCCAGGCATATGAATGGGCTCTGGCTATTCTGGCAGAGAAGAAGAAGACTCAGTATGAGGTGAGGGGAAGAGAGAAAAGAAGAAGCCATTGGTGGTCGCTGCTACACAATAGAGACTCAGCAGATTTATCACTAAAGCTATGTCTGTGTATTTGCATGGAGATGGTAAGCCTCCTCGCTCGGGAGCTTCCAGGGTTGAAAACGCACCCGGCCCTGCTGTCCTCTCTCCCTCCCTGGGCTTGTTTTGGAGCAGAAAGCGGCAGTAACATCTGTGGTGGCGCTCGTGTGGGTCAGGAAGCAAATGACTTGCTAAGCTTGGCTTTTTATTGTGTAAATGGTGTTCTGTCTTCGTCTTTTCGAGGAAATTTATTTTGAAGGGGTTATATTTTGACAGGGCTGCGGGGTCATGTGATATATGACTGATGTTCACAGATAATGTGAACCTGGAGAGCTGTGAAGCCCTGATATAAATCATAGTGTGACCTTTGGCTTCTCAGACAGCGCTGGGCTGAACTTGTCGCTTCCCATCCTTCTCCTTTTACTCTCTCGGCTGTCCTTCTGCTTCTCTTTTCTCTCTTGTTTTCTCTCCCCTCTTCTTCTTGTTTTCTCATTTTCCCCCATTCTATCTGAATCAGATACTACACACAGGTAAATACACAAAACACAGCGTTTGATTGGCCTGTGCCAGAACAGTCTCTGTGAAGATTATGCATGGCGGCCACGGCAACAAAGATGGTCTACGCACGCAGTCGGCTGATATCCCGAGGCGCCCGATGGTCAGCTGCTGAATTCCAATGAAATCCCAGCATCAAAATTCAAGAGCCACGCCGACGTGACACCAAAACACACACAGAGGTCACAGCTAGAGACGGCACTCACGGCTCAATCCCTGTAATATTCTTCATTTCCTCTCTCCCTGTGGTTAAGGTTGGCTGGCGTTTTAATAATGAGCGCAGGTAAGGAAACATTTGTTGTGAATAAAGCACACAATCCTGAAATATTGGATTATTAGAATATTGAGATGTTGTCATTTTGAATGTGCACAATGTTTCTCTCCCCTTGGCAAGAAGGTACACTGTGATTCCTTGATATAATTGCATTAGACATTCTGAGTGTATGCTCAAGCGCTGATAACGGCCCATTTTATTGCTTTTTCTCTCAGAATACTTCACGCCTCTTCTGTTTGATTTGTTGCGACACAGCGGCATTGTGTCGGCTCTTTTATTGGCTGGCTGTGTATTTGTAGATCTTATCAGCGGAGAGGAAATGGTCCCTCTCATCTGGTTTAGATACGGCTTCCAATTATGCACATGTCACACCTCTGGAGCCTGAGACAAAGAGGGTGTACGTGTGTGTTTAGGTGAGCATATTTGGTGCATGCGTTTGTCAGCGTGTTAAAGAAAGATGGATGTGTCATCTCATCCATCAGGTGGGTTCCTTACGTGTAACAGGAGATCCTGAGGCGTGTTGGGTTGCTCCTGGGCTCTCTGCTTGTAGTTGCTTTTGTAACTTTCTGTAACTCCTCTATTATTAGTATGAGTGTTTGACAGCCTGCACTCCAGACAGCAGCAAAATGTCAGTTTATTGACTAAAACCACGTGTATTTCCATTTGTCATTTAAGCTGCATGTGAAACTACAGTAACAAGAGTGCAATGCTGTTGTGTTGTCAGTAAAATGTAGCTCCATTGTCTTTAGCACCACATGTGGTAAAAGAGATGCGGGACTGAGAGCCCATTTGTCCCCTCAGTCCCTCAGACAGGCCTGTTGACTGCACCCTCACCGCTGCGACGCCTCTTTTTTTAGTTCCACTCAAGCTGAGCTATTCAAAGGTCAGTGTGTCAGCCCGGCATTATGATTATTGCTGTCATTTAGACTGTGGCAGTTCTGTTTGTTTTAGCTGGATTGTCTTTGTCTGTGTTTGTCTGCTGTCTCCCCAGACATCATATTTTCTATCAAATCTTATCGTGTTTGTAGATGTCTTGTTTGTAGATATCAGACGTATAAACTGTGGTGAAGAGGATTTCAGGGATGTTTCCAGTGAAGCATTATTATTAGCATTATCATCCCAGATTTATATCGAATGGCATCTTCTCATTTTCTTTCCACCTGTAACGTTCTTTAAAAAACTCTGATAAAGTAAGTAAGATGCTCTCCCGAGCTGTTTCAAGGAATCTCTGTTCAGCACTCAACTGTTTCCCTCTGAGGTGGTGAAGTACCCTCAACTGACCAGCAGGAGGCAAACATGTCCAACTTAGACACGCTGAATGCCGATAGCCACTTTGTTTGCAGCAAGGTCACACTGCTGCTCCAAGCTCAAAAACAAGATCAAAACTGAAGTTTAATTTGATTTGCCTTGATTTGATTCCATTCTTGGTGGGTGGGGGAGTCTTAGAAACAATCATTATAGTGTACGGTATAGAAAAATGGAAATGCCAAATAAGTAAGTACATAAATAAAAGGCTCCGTTGGCATAGTGAATCAGTCCATCGTCTCTTTCATTTCTTTTTTCAGATGTAGGAATGATGAACCATAAAACTGAGCATCATCGTATGACTACTTAGCAGCCAAAAGACAAAAATAAGCATCCACATTATGATCCATAGAAAAAAGAATACATTATCGCCTTAAACTGCACAGAGTGCACCGCTGTACTTCAGCACTGTTGAATAATACTGTTATCTAATCAAACCCTACATATTCTCTTTCGTATAGTCTTTATAGAGCTTTATTATATAGGGCAGCTGTGTACGTCTGTGCAATGTTTTCTGGCAGCTTCTGCAGTAAAGCCAGTAGCTTTACTCTGATCCACATCTCCAGTATTTTCCCCTGCTTCTCTTATCAAGGTCATCTCTAACAGGTGCTCATGCATTTGGATTAAGACTGATAGGCATCAGAAAAGTCCTCTTGGTCCCCCGCAGAAGATGGCATGCGTGTGTGTGTGTTTGGGTGTGTGTGCTTTAAGCATAAGTGAGTGTTATTTAATCTCTCTTTACCGACTATCTATGAAATCACTCTTATGTCTCACTTATTCAATTCAAACTTGTGCTTCGTAGAATAAATGTAAGTATGCAGATCAGTATCATCGTTTAATGTGATTTTTCCTTCATGCTTAACTGTTTCTGTTCATGTCAGTCAACAAAACTGTGTTGCTAGAAACTCTGTCACCGCTGAAATGATGAGAAGTAGCGCGGCCTTACAATCGCTCATCATCATAAATGCATCAAAGGATGTAACTGGCATGCGGTGCAAAAACTCTCCAAATTTAAACGCTGTTTTTGCACATTTGTGATGTTATTGCAGTAAATGAACACAACATGGTCGTAGCCTCAAATCGCTTGTAGCTAGTCTTCACCCTTCTCAAATCAGCAAAGCTCTGTAATTCCCCCTGACCTGTGCGCTAGCGATGCTAATTCACCCTGATTTTTGCCCTGGTGCTGATCCGTGCCTTAATGAAGGCTTAGCTTGCTAAGCTGCCTTTGAACTGTCACTGGAAATAAAGGGAGGCAGGCTCACTAACGTCATATGCGCAGCAAGTTAGCATTTACTGTGATCAGGCCCACAATTCCAACTCGCCCACCCCGGTAGAGAGTTAATTCATGTCATCCTGACTGTTTCCGTGTGAGTTACTTCATGCACTTTTGCTGGTGGAGTGTTCAGCTTTTGACTTTTTGCTAGCTGATATCATTGCTCTCTAAAGCTTCAAATGATTTTCGCTCTTTGTGCTTTGAACAAAAGCACATTTACCAGGCGCTGATGTACTCTGTGTTACTTAATGAATTTGGTGCAAGCAATGGGAACGCACACCATCGCTTTGCCACCTCTTTTTCTATCTCTGTCACCCTCGTACGCACACAGTGACTGAGAAAGTTTTTATTTCATGTTAGAATGCACACACACCTGCTCACCTGCTTAGTTCTCATTCTGAGAGTCTGCACTCCCATCCTGTTGTGTAAGCTCGGTGGTCTCCCATGGGCTGCACTCAGCTCTCAGCAGTCTTAACAGCTGCACACAAACTCACGGGTTGCTTGAAAACACTTGGATTACATCTGTCTTGAAATCATTAAAGCCTTTCTCACATCAAACTCTGATTTCCTTTTCGGCTGAATGAATAAGTGGATTTGGCTTGGCACTGGACACATCGCAGGTGTGTCTGTTAGTAGTAGTGATGGAATGGAGTTGGAGGAGGTGGAGGTGAAGGGCTGCAGCTAACAATAATTTTAATTATTGATTAAAAATGAGTCTAGAAAATGTCAAAAAAGAGTAAAAAGGAAAAAAAACCTTTCATAATAACAGAGCCTGAGGTCATGTCTTCAGTTTGTTTATTTTGTGCAACAAACTCTCCAAAAAATTTATTTTTATGTCATTTACAGTGCTAAACAATACTAATCCCTAAATTCCACCTTTGAGCGGGTTTTATGTTTTTGGTAATTAGCACTAAACACAAAGTACATCTGAAAGTACAACTATTTCATGCGGTAAACAGCAAATCTAAGTATTGGATAAGCAGACATTTTGACCTGATGGTGCTAGATGAAAGATTAAAGTATCAAACCTCTTACTTTTTAAACCACCCTCTGGGCACCATGAATGTCTGACCCAAATGTCATGGCATCCATCCAATAGCTGTCGAGACATTTCAGTAAAATCCCAAAAAGTCAAAACCTGCTGGTTATCCTAGAGGAAAAAGTTACTAATTGGGAATCACCAAACTCTCTAGAATACATCATCTGGGAACCATGAACAATGATACAAAATTAGTTGTCAGTTCATCAAGTAGATGCTGAGATATTGAGATGTTAGAATGTACCCTCTGGGGACCATTAAAATCTTTAGTAAATTCTATGGATATCGATCAATCCAGCCTCATGGTGGCGCTAAAGGACAAATCGGGGAATCAGCAAAGTTGTTAGGATTCATCATCTGGGAACCATTAAAGCCTGTACAAAACATGGCAATCCAACCAACAGTTCCGACATTGCTGTCCCTCGAGACTAACTGATAGCTGAGTAAAAAAAATGAAAGCGATAACAAATTCGTTAGAAACTGCAATCAGCAAGTGTAAGTGGATTTTTACTTCATAAATGACTTAAATCTTTAAGTAGTTATCAAAATTGTTAACGATTAATTCTCTGACTGTCGACTAATCTGTTAACTAGCGAATTGCTTCAGCAGTAGATGGAGAGGGCAGGGGCGATGGGACTGATGAGAAAATGAAAGAGTTACTGATGGATATAGTGAATATTTCTTGTTATTATGTGCGTTCTTGTTTCATGCCCTCTGTATCACCACATCCACCTCAGCTCACTTACCCTTCGTCCCAGTGGCCCCCTCTCTCTTCCTCCCTGCATTTATCCATCCGTGCATCTCCTCATCTATCCAGTTTCAAGGCTGCCAGCCTAGTGCAGCGAGGTTTAAGCAGTGCACCACTTCAAAGACCTCTTTGATTATCTCCTCCTCATGTTTTATCCCTCCCCTTTCTCTCTGTCCAGCCACCTGTTCCCATCCGGGGGCTGCGTGGAAGAGAAAACCCTTGATCGTACCAGCAGCGCGGTTCGAACACACAGTCCTCCATGGATTTCATGTATTTGGAGGACGTCCCCAGTGGTGGGGTTTTTGGAAGAAGAGTGTTTTATGTTGAAGGTTGCAGCAGCCAATAGAGGTCAGCATTGTACAACATCATAGCATTGTGATATCCCGGTTGTCACCTTTGTATCGTGGGCTGATGCACAAGCAAAATGACCAGGAGTGAATACTGTAAACGAAGGATAACAGACACTCAGAGCTGCGGTGCAACACTGGACAGAGATCAGTACTTTGTTTATTAGGTCGACCTCATAAGTCCGGGAGATGCTGACAGTTTCTCTTTGATACCCATTACTTTAATGACTTGTCCTATTTTCATTACAGACCCCAAATCCCAGTGGAGCCCAAAGCCTCATTTGTCCAAACTGCAAAAGAGGAGCTTGATGACTCCGCAGTGTTAAATTATTTGATTGGTTTATTGATTCAGCGAGCTGAGCGTACTGATTATTGGTTGTCTTAAGTAGCATATTGACCCCAGAGAATTGACTGTTGCTGTCTAATATTGAAGAAAGGGCCCAGACAGCCTCTCCATCACACAGGACTGAGGAGACGACACAGCGCCTGTGTGCTGTGTTGATGGACCACTTTGATACCTCACTTTGAAAAGCACATTGAATTTTGTAGATCG
>JAPZEA010000012.1:24537370-24548326 GCA_029783685.1 Heniochus monoceros | reverse complement strand
CTATCTTCTTGCCTCTCGCTCTATTTTTGATTTAACCATTCATATCTTATTCTATAACTCCCAGTCTTCAATCTTTCCACCTTTCTCACTGTCTCTCTCTGTTTCCCACTCCGTGGCTTAATGGCTTACCCAGGCCTCGGTATTAGCATGGTCTCTGCAGCAAGAGTTGAGTTTGTGTGCTAACGAACCCCCGAGCTAATTAGAATTTCAGCCAAGCTGGCTACTCTCCTCATTTCCTCGCCATTTCCCTCCCTTTGGACAAATACAACCTCAACCCGTGCAGAATTAATCCAGTTAATGTTCAACACGGGGTGAATAATGGCCACTTATCTGCAGGGAACATGGGTGCAGAGGGGCTCTTGGGCGGAGGACCTATAGTGAGCCCCTGGTCTTGATGTCACACTAAATCTGCTTTTTGGGCAGAGTAGTTGGACCAAAGTACTGCTAGTTCGCGGTAAAAGGGAGGACAGTGTCTTTTCAGAATGACACTGTATGTAGCATTCTTCACTGACACAGTGACCAGAGCTGGGTTGGGAAAACCTGTGAACCTTTATTCTAACTGGCAGCCATTTCCTTTGCTTTGTAACTGGATGCAAGTGCTCACATGAATCACTGCACCTTTAATGTAGCGGAACGGCAGTTATTCAACAGCAGGTAAGCAAACAGACTTACCAGGATTATCTTGGTTGACGGCAACTTCCACATCATCTGCAATGTGCCGTTGACAGAGGTTAACGCTCCAGCTGCTTGATTCATTGGTCTGTAGAATCAAGCAATTACCAATTAACTCCATTCTGCTCCGGGTTTTCTTTTAGGCTGGTTATGCTTGAAACAAGCTGTTTCTAACGAGGTGCCGTCCGACCATATCTTATGGCAAAGGGTTTCTAGCTGTTGCGAACAGCCACATTCAAAGGCAGGGTGAGAATCCTGCCGTCATGGAGAGGGGCGAGATGTTATTAACTGTTCAACAGGGATTCATGTGTGCGCTGTATGAAGACAGAAAAAAGGGAGCCTGAGAGAAAAGTTTGAATCATGCTTTCTCTCACCTCTGCACACCTTGCCGATCTTCGCGTGAAATGGGCGTGCTTTTCAGATGTTTGGCTTCAGAAACGGAGAAAACACACATCCCAACCCAAAATCTGAAGCCAGATAGGTGTGTGAGGGCACTGGTTCAGACGTTATTAAGGCATATTCATAGCTGTGAATTAAGGGGTTACACAGTACCAGCTCGGTAGCTACACTGCACATCTGATGTGTATCTCTTCAGAAATGTAACCACACATCAGGACCACAGAGATACTGCATGAAAACCACAAGCACTGTGATTGGTCAGCTTGTGTTTTCTCCTGCAAATTTCTAATGTGAAGAAAACAACATTGGAAGTTGAAAAAAAACAAAACAACCTCTGTCGTCTTCCCCCTCACAGGAATACATATCTAACAAAGCCATTACACTGCAGATCTGCTCAGCACCGTCGCCGCTCTGCATGTGAATGAATGGATGTAAACACTACTACAACACTCCTGCGCTCTAATAGAGAAGAAGTTACCTGATGCATAGCCCACCTTCTATGTAAACGCAGTCCACGGTCTTTGAGAAAGGGGCTGCAGCACAGTGAAGTAGCCAGTTGGGGATCAGATTCTGTTCAGTGTAAATACTTGGAGTTGTTAGAAATTAATTTCCTTAACAAACCCACTGCAGCAGTGGGAAGAAAAGCTGCAGGAGAGGAAGCCGGTTCTCTCCCTCCCTATCAACATGTCTGAGCTATCAGCTGTTGGGGTGAGTCCCAGCTGCCTCGTGTGTTGACTCTAGAGTGATAGCCATCAGCATTTGCCACATGAAAGGAGAGGAGACTGGTGTTCCTAAAAAAGCAGATGAGAAATAAAGATGAGGAGGCCATGTTGGGATTTTGGCTACATTTCAAATGAAGATAAAGGCATTGATTTATCAGGAGTGTTTTTCTGACCATGTCAGGCAGTGTATACTGTAAATCAGTTACTGCCCTGGTAGGACGTGAATAATGTTCTTGTAGGATAAGATCCTTTGAGGCAGTACAACTTTCTTGCATACTTTCTTGCAGATAGGGCTCCCGGCCCCGGGGGAACATGTATTTATGATATCGCTCATCCTGTGCTTTGATAGAGACAAAAGCCTCAATATGCTTATGCATGCTTTGGAAGGGAGTAAACCTGTTTGGCTCACTGTCTAAAATTATCATCTCCGTGCATGCCAAGAGTCCATGCAATGCTATCTGTGGTATGTCCCCCAAGCTGGCCTCTATGCTTTTATTCAGTCCTCTCGTGGCATTTAAAACAGCTCACTGCAGGTCGGGGAACGGTTTATTGGGGAAAAGGGAATGACTTATTGGGGAAAATGGCTGGCCCCAAACCAGTTTATCCATTCTGTGGTCACTCCGAGCAGAGGACACTGTCACTTAGGGCTCCTTGTAAAATCTTGTGGATAGGCCATAAGTACAGCCTGAGCTGTAACTGATATTCTTGTGTTTGTAAAAGGGCCGCGATTATATGTTCTAATGTATGAGGCCAGGACGTAGTGAGAGTCGCTCCGCCACGTGTGACAGGAGAATCCAGGGCAGAAAGACGGCTTTCATTAAACAGAAAAGCAGAGTTTTGGTCTGACTGCAGGGAAGCCAGAGGAACAGTTCCTGAGAGGAGAAAAGAGACTGCGGCACTGTCCTCAGAAACAGCGCAGGTCTTCAGAGCTGCCGCCTATTTTCAGCAGCGAAGGTCTTCCTCGTTATTTCAAAGCAAGCTTTTTTTTTTTTATTTTCCTTTCTGCATTTCTTTTTTTTTTTCTTTTTTTCACTTGTGTTTGGCAGCAGCAGGGCACTTTGGGAAAAATATACACAAATCTTGATTTAATTACTCTCTAACCCACTTCCATGCTATCCATCCTCCAAGTTGCCTTTTGAAATCTTCCACAAATCTGTTAAGCTTTGCTTGCCAGAAATCTTTTGGGCGTTTTTCCCTTTTTTTGACACATTTTGCGTTACACAAATAAGCAAATGAGGAGGCGCAGTGGGACGTTGCTTAACACTCCTACCACTCATTGTAGGAGCAAGAGAAGAGAGATAGCATTGCCGAGTTTATTGCCACGTGAGCGTTTGAGAGATTAAGAAGGAACCAAAATAGCTGTGATGGTGGCAATCTGTTGGGGAACAATGGTGCTGTTAATGTTGTTGCTGAAGCTGATCTAAATGAGTCCATGTGTTCATCATATAAATCAGTCCTCTGCTTTAAATTCCTTATGGTTGACTATATGTTTTCTTTTTCAAAGCAGAAGTGACACGTGTGACTGAACACCAGAGTATTTTCCACTTATAATAACATAATAACAAATAATATGTAAGAACGAATTTATATATGGTAGTAAATAATATATAATTATAGTCTACTCTGTCCTGTTAATTAAACTGTTGAAAATAATAAGTCAGCCTAAAATAGCAAAGCATCCAGTCGGTGCACATGAATTTTAAGATCCTCCTAAAGTGACTTTACATTGTTTTGGATTCAGTGGATTTTCATTGGTCTGTAAGCCTTTCTTGTTTTCTCCTGCTAATGTCCACTTCTTATGTTAAAAGGCAGTGTTTTGTTGACAGGGGCTCGCCTCCCCGTTTCCCCGTGGAGGCCAGCGACTTGCAGGTCCTCTCTCTCTCTGCTCCCTCTCTCCCCGTCTCTTCTCTTGTCCCAGGCCAGTTGATTCAGGAAAGTGCTTCCATTCACATGCAAATCCTGCCATGAACGCCACTCATTCACGCTGCTAATTACACCAGTGTTGGGACGCTGACTTGCTGACATCACACTGGGATATTAGCATGTAGGGAGGAAAGAGGAGAGGGGTCTCTCTGTCTGTGTGTGTGTGTGTGTGTGTGTGTGTGTGTGTGTGTGTGTGTGAGTGAGTGCCTGTATGTCAAGTCAACCACAGAGGGCTCATCAGACAGGAAGTTAGAGACTTTACCTTGAAACAAAAGCTTTAAACTATGAGGATTTTTACTGACTATTGATTTTCACTTTGTGCACAAATTAATAGAAGCTAGTGGTGTGTGGAGGGTAAGAAAATTTCCCCAGTGTGTAATCAGTGAAGTTTGATCTTATCTTATCCTATCTTTTTGTATAAATGTGTAACATCTATAAAGGATGTTGCCAGGCTTTCGTGGATCAGTAGGATATTCAGTAGAAAAGTTGTTCTGTTAAAAAAAAAATAATAATCTTATCTCAAGGACCACTTATTAGCTTTTTTCACAGCTTTCCATCCAGTCTCATGGTCTTCCTCAGCAAACTGAGTGTGCCTAGTTGTCACTGAGCTTTTTCCCTTTGTAGCAAACACTCTTTAAATTGGTGTAAAAAAAAAAACCTGCTAAAATATTTATATATGGTTGAAGTTACACACCCTAAATACGTATGTGGGTGTATGAGGTAGAAAATAAAATCGCAATGTGTACATTTAGTAGATATAATTATAAAACAAACTTAATATACTCCCCCCAAGCTTTTGACAGTTGTGCTCTTATTTTGAAAGCGCAAACCGGAAGTCCTCGTGTTATTTATCGCGCTTGACATCGGTTAAGGATTAAAGCGCTGGCTTTCAGTGAGTGGGTCAGCAGCGAGCGGAGCAGCTCCAGCGCTCCGTGCATTTACGCACCGAAAGTCCGGATCTTCACTCTGACTCCGCGTCCTCGGGAGATTCCTGTTTTATTCATTTGGATTGCACAGTGTTTCGGCGGAGTCCGCGCTCTCCTTTGGATATGTAAAGGGGGATCTGATTTCACGCACTTTTAAGTCGCGCTCTCCTCGTTTGCCGAACTCCTGAATGTGTTCGCGGAGGGCAGGGGGGCTGACAAAAGGCTTTTAAACGGAGGGGGTAAATGTTGCAGAGGGGCGCAGGCACCGCACGCAGCGGGTGAGAGTGGGGTGTTTTCGTGGCAAAGCTGTGGCGTTGGAGTTGTGTGACAAATTCTGCGATGAGCGAGACGCATTTTAAAAGCCGCACCAGCACAACCAGCGACGAGGTCAGGGCTATGGTTTCCCTCCGCCGCAGTTTGTAAGAAGGTAAGCAGCTGATGATGTTTATTTTGTATTTGGAGCCGTTATGTGGCGCGAGCGATCACCAGTGTTGGGACTTTAAATGCGTAATGGAAATGAGATGTATCTATCCATGAAATGTTCGTTTCTGTCTTTAACCTCGTTCCTCTCTCTGAAATGTGTGCGTGAAGTACTAAAGGACTAAAATATCAGAGCACTCTGCTCAGTTTCAAGTCAGTGGGGCTTTTTAACTCAGTTTTCACATTCTTCAAGATTCTCCAAGTAGGCTTAAACCGCCGCTTTACTCATTCATGACTTTAAAGAGGTTGTTATGTGGATAAATGAACACTCAGAGTTGCTGGACTCGCCCTGTAGCGCTCTCTCTCTCTAGACGTGTTCTCACCGGTTTGTATCCCCCACCCCACCCCCTGGAGCGCACTGGTCAAGCTACTGTGCGCGTTCCAGCCAGAAAGTCTTTGTTGTGCAGCCGCTGTGCCATATGGATTGTAGGTTGCTTGGTAAATAACCAGATGAACAAATGGGCATCTGTGAGATATTTAATTATTTCCACTTCGGATCAGCTTGTTCAGTGATGTTTCTCCACTCAAGTGTTAATTTGCTGTCACTATTAGAGTCTCTCTTGTTAAAAGGTTCTATTTATTTCCTGGAGTTTGCTGCAAACTGCGTTAGAAACAAGTGGCATAATCACAGCTCTCTGGAAGCTGTTCCGAGGAAAACATTACTAGACTCAATGCAGACTAATTGACCCATTTCGACGGCTACTTTTTAGCAGTGTAAAGGGTCACTGGATTAGCACATGAATGGACTGACTGGGGAGTAATGAATAATGTGGCTTCAGCAGCTGGCTGAAGTGTCACTGGCTCCTCAGGTCTGAGAGCAGTCCAAACATTAACTGAAGTGACAGGAGCCTAAACGCCAGATCAGCATGATTTCTGACGTCCATAACTGCCTCTGGAAAAAAAATCAGTTGCTGCTTTTCCCCTCTGACACACTGAGAGAAAAGTCAACATGACATTCTAATAAAAAAACATAGAAGGGCTGAGATATTTACTCCTCAAGTGTAGCTATAGACCAAAGCCTTTTAATTTTGTTGCTGATTAACCGATTTGCTAACGACCCGGCTCTGTTATCAGTGTCTGAGCCTGGTGTGAAGTCTGTACTGAGGCTGTCCAGGAAGCTGGTATCTCCCATGAGCCTGTGTGTTCCCGTCCAAAGTCATGTCACTTCATGGAGCGAGTCAACACTGAATGAATAAGTAATGTGAGCCAGTCTCCAGTATGCCGTGACTGCAGCTGAAACGCATCTCAGTCTGATGTTACATACATATCTCTCTCTCTTTTCTGCTTCTCATCTCCCACACAAATCCTGTACCATTCAAGTCTTAGAGAGAGAGAGAGAGAGAGAGAGAGAGAGAGAAATTCAGATACTCATGGCTTTTTAAGTTACCTTCCTGGAGCAGGATGAAAAGGGCCCTGTCTTTTGCAAATCTGTCAACAAAAATAATTTCAACCAAGCTAAGAAAGTGATCAGCATTTAAGAACTGCATCTCCCATAAGTGCTTAGGTGCACTATTAAAGGGGCAGTGCAGTGATACTGTACTGTTCTTCCATACATTTGGGGGCTCACAAGAGAAATTTATTTTAAAAAGTAATTAAGTCAAAGAAGCGGGGCCTGAGATATCCCGACTTTTTGGGATAATATGGACCAAACTCCAAACAACTCCTACATTTCCCATAATGCAACTCAAGAGCATCTAAGATTAGACCCCCATCTCAACCCCAGATTGTAACACAAGCTTTCTGAGGAAAAGCATGTTTCAAGCCCAGTCCGAGTTAACCCTGATGACATCATCAGGGTCTAATTTTTCAGACTTTGGAAATCTTCCCCCAGAGCCACACAGTTATTCCATGATTTTCACCTCCAAACTTCATGTGTACAGTGGAGCATGTGGGAGATGTCTTTGTTGAATGCTAATGAAATCGTTGTTGTATTTTGGTGAAAATACAAAAATGTGTATATGTTACTGTCCAAGCCAGGAGAAGAAAGTCAACATCAGGTTGAGGCCAGCGGGCCAGAGTCAGTGCGAGAGAGGGCAGGAGTTTGCCTCTATAATTTGTTATGACAGGTGGATGCAAGCCTAATCTCAGTCCTCAGGAACATGCTGCATCTGGTTCTTACTAATTGGCCACTAATGGAAAACGTCTTTGTCGAGCCTGATTCTTGTCAGGAACACCTCCAGTCATGTTTAACTGTGATTAACTCCTAATGGCTCAACATGCAGCACTGTGGAGGTACAAAGCCTTTGTTTGCTTGTATATTGGTAATTTGTGAAAGTGGGGCTTTTTCATGAAAGCACCTAAAAATTACGACAGTGGCTTCATAACACTGAACGGAAATGTTGTGTTCGCCAAACAAAAGGCCTTTACAGAGAAGGGAGTCTGTCCTCCTCTTCCTCCTCTTCTTCCAGAGCAAACAAAAGCAGAGGCAGGGAAAAAGAAGACAATGCTTGGCTGCTCTGCGTGCACCCAGCTGTTCTCCCCTCTGTGCTGTCCTCTCTTGTCGTTCAACCTTTGCTTTTGTGCAGAGCCTCCATTTAAATATGGGATTTTAATCTGACCATCTAGAGTGATGCCATGGAAAAGCTGCAGTGGTTTTGGGAGCTGCTCAGGAATGAGAGTGGAATGAGACTTCAAACTCTCCAAAGCTATACTCCCTCGACTGGCTCTTGGATACAGTTGAGTCAGATGGTTTTCTAAAGCTTGAGTTGAATAGAGTCTCCTTACGTTATCCCCGAGCCTGGAGTTAGGGTTACAACCCGAGCCCTATTTTTTGCCTTGCAAAGATCTTTTCTATGAGTCGACTTAAGCTTTGCTTTGAAGCACATTTAGTCAGTTGGTAAATTTGATCAGAGTTTTAATTCTGCTTCTTTGGCCCAACTTGGGACCATGCTTGCTGCGGATCTTGCAGCAGTGACCTAAACCAACTGAACCAAGTGTATGTAACCGTCGGAGGGGCCTATCAGACTCTGGTTATGTATTAACGCCACCTGTTACCCATGGTTACTGTTGTAATCTAGAGGAGCAGGGTGATGATAATTAACCTGAAATGGTGAATCATTGCCCGCTGACATCATGGTCTCAGGGATTACTATTCAACAACATACCCCCCAGGTCTTGAACAAGCCCCAGACTCCAACTGACCAATGACACAGCAGCATTTACATCTCCCAGACGATGAAAGGCCAGTCACGTTTAAAGAACAAGCCTTTTAACTTCCTTTTCTTTACCTCTTAGTCATTTATGAGCCGTCACTGATGTACTTGACTTGTATTACCAAAGTCCACAAATCTCTCCTAATTGAAATCATGTATATTATGAGGGGAAGCTCAGGGATTAAGTTTCAGCGGAGGGGAAATCCCAGGCATGTGCATGAAGCGTGTTGTAAATCATGAGGATAGGAGGGGAGGGGAGGAGCAACAGGCTCCTGTAGGCCCACAGTATCCCTGCCAGCGCTGATGCGGGGCGATCAGATGTTTGCGAGGTGAATCACCGGAGGAAGATCATCCTCGCACATCTGGACTGAGAGAGCGGGTCAGAGAGGTGCGTTTCCTCAATGCTCACAAGCTTCTCTGCCTCCAAACTGAGCTCCACAGAGGCTGTGCAGGCAGAGTGTGGGGCAGGGACATTGCAATGTGTCCTCTCAGAAGGAATGTGGAGTGAAATGCTTTCCCTCAGCTCTGGCTATTTGTATACTCTTATCTCCAAGCGTCTTCCCCAAGGCAGAAATAACTGCTGGCCACCTGGCAGCATGACAGAAGAATGGAAGGTGCTTAATCCTCTGCGTCTTCACTTTCGGTGCCTTTGCCTCTGACTTTCAACCATCATCCTCGCTGTTCCTGTAGATGCACAGATTTGTGTGTGTGTGTCAGCCAGTTAATCAGTGTTATGATGATGGTGAAGGTGCTGGGCCATAATGAGGCAAGCTGCGTCGCCCCTGGCTATAGTGCCGCTGGGACAGGGATTTGCCAAACACCCTTCTGCCAATCTGTCAGCTCCACAACAACTTCATGACTTTGTCTGCTTGAGCTGCATCACAACTCTGTTTATCATACCAATCAATATTCATGACAATGATATCCGGCAACTTAATGTGCTTTGTTGATATTTATGGAGTCTGTTTGTAAAGCCCGTGGCTTCCCTTCCACAGTGACAGCAGACGCTGCAGAGGTCTGCCTCTCTGTTCAGGGCGGTGTTGAAAGCTGAAGCTGACAGTAATAGGCTGTTAGGCTCCTGGTGGATGGCGAGGAGTCTCAAGTGGTGACGGAGAATCCGTTCAATGTTAGACCTTTATATTTGCATGTTTTCTTTTTAAGGATGGCATGTCATCTCGCCAGTTGTGGCTTGTCAATGGGATGTTTTACTTAGAGAGCTACAAGCAGTTTCAAAGTATTTGCAGTGTCCGTTCTATCATCAAAATCCATCATGGCTAAGCCAGATAGACTGAAGTGCTTTGTTAACCAAGACTCAACCTTTGGACAAGAAGTGCTGCTTTGAGCCACAGACAAGGTGAGACTTGGCCAGCTCTCCACATGATGCTATCTGTGCTCCAAGCACTTTATACTAACAGATCCCCGGCCAGCCAAGCTGTCAGTCTGTCAAACAGTGTCCTGAGTGTCCTTAAGCTCCTACATAGGGCTGTCTGTCAGACATGCAGGCAACCGTCTGGGAAGGTAATGGGATTGTCTCCCTGGTTTGGCCGCCTGAGGGGCAGCAAGGGTTAGTGGGATGCAACCTTCTGGCCACCCAGAGTTTCTTCTTCATGCAGGGACTTAGAGCTGTCAAGGACATAGGACTCTGTACGTCTGCAGCGTCTACTCCCTTTGGATCCAAGTACATATATGTTGAAGGTGGCCTGTGCTTTTGTTTAAAGGTCCAATGTTAAGCAAATTTTCAGGATCATACTTATATTTTGGGTGTGTGCTAGCATAGATTTACATGTTTTAATATTCAAAAAGCATTATTTTTCCTCATACCAGCCATTGCTGCAGCACCTCAATTCACCCTCTATCTGAAATGCTCCATTACAGTGACTGTCTCTTTAAGTCCCCCTCTGGACATCCCAGTGGCTGGAGGTGGTGACATAGTTGTGACATCACAACCACACAGAAGTCCTGACGGCTCGTTGCGCTGTGCGCATTTCTCAGTGGATTGAGCATTTTTAGACTTTCACACAGTTTATATAGAACCTAGACTTGCTTTATAATCCAAAAAGATACGGAAATCTCACTTTCTACAATATGAGACCTTTAAATCTGTTCACTGAGGTATTTAACCTACATCCTGCTCTTCTTTTTTTAAGGCATCACACGTGTTCTGTGTCATTTTACAGGGAGTAATTTGTGGTTGTTAATCCCAATATTTTGTGAGACAACACTCCAGAATAGTTGTTTGAGTCTATGAAATATAGCGACTCTCTTTATTTCTCTCTGGACACTACTGGAGATGAAAGAGCAGCTAGCAGGAGGAGTGTCAGCATCAAACACTCCCAGCCATCTTTTTCGTGGAAACTCACACACAGATACTTTCCATGTTACAGCTGGGTGGGCCTGCTTGACTATTGACAGTGGAGCAGTGTCCTGGCTTAGCATCTGCTAATGGTTCTCGCTAACCTTGTACATAGGGACGTGTGTTTGTACAGCACTGCTGTCCATCACTCTCATTGGCTGTGCTCTGCTAATCTCCATACTTTGTTTGTGATTGTACCATGTGACTGGTACCCCAGAGGATTGTTGAACATTTCTTTGGTGGCACCCACATTTTACTGTGGGAGCTGCAGTGGGAAGCCTTGACCTTTGCACTGTGTCAAGTTCACATCCTTCATGGGTAGAGGGTCT
>JAPZEA010000012.1:24043283-24053882 GCA_029783685.1 Heniochus monoceros | reverse complement strand
AACAGCCAGTGTTAGTCTCATCCAGTTTTTTTTTTTTTTTTTTTTTTGTATCTGACAGTCCACATCACTCATTTGCAAGTGAATTTGGTTTACAGTCCTTCCACCTTAGTCCCCTTTCCTCAACCCCACAGAGGAACAGATTGTAACCACCGGCCACATGATCAGATGTCCCTCTGTGACACAATGAACGCCGGGTGTCTGGACATATCTGCAGATGATTGCCAGGGATGGATCCGGCGTTAATAAGCTCACAATAGTGACACTAATTATAATGCCACCCATTGTTAGTGACTTATTTATTTATTTATGGTAAATGTATAATGAGTGACAGACTGTTGTCAGTGCTCACGAGTTGATCCTGAATGTGAGTTAGCAATTGTAAAAACTCTAATGAGCCATTGTGAAGCCCTTTAAACTGCAGTGTGCACAGACAACTCACATGTGGCTCCTCTGCAGAATTCAGTCAAAACTAAGAGCAACATGCACTGAGTCAACAGACAATGTTCTTCCCAGGCAATTCATTTTCCCCTGTATTGCCATCTAGGAAACGTCTCCATATAATCTCTCATTCGTAATGTATGAATGTTTCTGGCAATATAACTAACTGCATCAGTGCTGCAATACTGGGTTTGAAGAAGATGTCATGATGCAGCACTGAAACAGGAGTCATTTCCAAGCAGAGACTGAAAATAAAAGGTGTGGGTGTGTGGTTGCAGGATGACTGAGCTGTAGAGGAAAACCTTCAGAGTTCTGGCAGTAGATGTGCAGGTCAGTTCCCCTGACAGAGTATAAGGAGGCAGCACAGCTCTTATCTGTGGTAGAAAGATGTTAACACAATTCAAAAAGCATTAATACAAACTGGTGGTCACTTAAGACGTGGTTTTGGACCTGTGAAATGTCATCTGCCTGAGAGAAAACCACAGACATATTTATTTTTCTGACAGTGTGTGTGTGTGTGTGTTGGTGTGTGCGTGTGTTCTCTCAGTGGAATAAGGAGGGCCGGATGACTGATCTCAGGCCACTGTGGTGAAATACACACCCCCACAGCTCAGAGGTAAGGGCAGAGGATGACGAGAATCAATGAAAATAAAGTCAGAGATTCTCTGCTCTGTGATGAAGCCAAAGCTCGTCCATCTTGCTGATGTTTCTGTGGCTCCTCAGCCTCGTGTTTCTGCGCACCTGAGCGAGCACCTTGGTCAAAGCAAACAGCTGTTGCTAGGTAAACGTGGAGTACACCGCAGATCTGGTGCAGACCTGTTTGCACACGGCCAGATGACCGAAGGTATCAGTCATTATCAGATCTGACAAGTTTAACTCACAATGGCGAACAAGCTCACTTCATTTTTACACAAATACTGTACACGTGAATTAAACTGGAGGGTCCTTCTGTGTAATAGTGCTCCTACTGTCGTGTTTGTTTGTGCTTAATTTATTTTTTTCTGACATGGACTGCACCTACAAAAACTCCATTGTGTCCAAAAGGAAAAAATAACATCCACTCTGACAGCACCTTTATCTGTGGATCATTGTACACCGGCGAAATCAGAGCACGCTGACCCACTGTTTCCATCAGTGAATAGCTCAAACAGCATCTGATGCTGGCAGTTAATTGCCATAAAAACCTTAGAACATCTGCCCGCAAACACTGTTTGATTTAGGACAACGTTTTAACAGCGCGACACAGTTTTCTACACCTGGCAATGAACAAATCATGTACATTAAATACAGGTTTATTTGAGTGGACGACAGTATTTAAAACCAGTAAACTGTTTAAAATTATACAAGTGTCATCATGGATTACCAGCATGTGTTCCACCACAATGAGAAAGTGCATTCATAATTTCATTAAATTACATTTTAGATATATATAACTGCATATTGTACATATATATATATATATATTTTAACAGTATTCATTCTGCAAAGACGACACCAAAAATCACAATCCATAACTCCATAACTTTGAATAAAATGTGTTACATAATTTTTGACTTTCGCTCCTATTTCACACACAGTATCGATATTTGTAGGACTTTGTAGGATTTATATGTTGTATTCCATTTTCATTTAATGTTGCATGTACGTCACATCCGTCTGATATATCTGATAATGTGAATAGCTCACAGCGTAAAAATGGGTTTAAGAAATTTTGTGAAATTAACCAAATTTTCATTATGAAGACAGCCTATAAATATAAATGTGTCCGTTTCAAGCCAAGCAACATTTTAAAAAATGCTTGTGAACACCAGAACCATTTCAAACCTCGGTGTAGCCTGCCCCAGTAAGTCACGACTGTGTGACAGTGAGCCAACACACACAAGACCAGGACTCTGAAACTGAAGCAGCTCGGTGGAATTCAGCCATCAAGCATTTTATTAGTTACACCTGTGCTTTCCTCACTGTGACATGTCCAGATATCCTCTGTGAGAAAGGCATTTGTTCTCTAAATTTGTGTGACAAAGTGTGTCGTGTTGCCTGCACACTTGCTGCATGCGTTGTATTCGAGTTGACTCCCATAACTTTTCTTTCTTCTAATTTAAATAAAGTCTTGTGCTGGAAACTTATTATGTGTGTTTTTAATGAGTGCAGCCTCTCTGTGATAAAAATGACCATGATGAAGATTTGTACCATTTCAACATATTGCATAACCCCACAGTTACACTGGTGATTAGATACTCCATAGGTTAAGATTTTACTTTCTTTATAATACATAATGTATTATTTTTGTATATAAAGGGGTTACATTTTGCTCCACCAGCCAAAACATAAAAGTGCTACTTCTGTGTTAATGCATCAGTGATAACAATGCAATCATCTATAGTCAGGTAAGGCTGACAGGGCTCATTCTGCATAATAAGCTATTTCATTTTGGGTACTTGGATCTAACAGGTAACGCATTTTGGATGTAATTTGGCACTGTGGCGCTGCTTTTCTGTGATTCACATACTAACCGTACACCGTTTTTGTTTGGGTTTTTGTCCTCTTAGTTGTTTTAATAGTCTCCTCGGCTGCTGGAGTGAGCCGTTCTCCTTCTCATCATCCAAGTGTTGGGTTTCATCTCATCGCCTGATGCCAATCTGCGGTGTGAACGAGGAGCTGTCCGCGGTGCTGAAGCCTCTCTCTCTCTCTCTCTCTCTCTCTCTCTCTCTCTCCTGATTACGCGCACACACACACACACACACACACACACACACCTTGAGGACACACAGAGGTGTATTATATTATTGATTGAGAGCGATTTCTTTTATCGATAAGATTTAGCAGTAAAAAGAGCAGTCGGGCGTCGGACTGTCTCGCGCAGATGAGCAGCGGATGGAGGATGCGGGAGGAAGATGCTGCACGACATCCGCCTCATAATGCTGTTAAACATGCAGAAGTAAGCACTGTCATAGGACGTGTTTTATTGTTGCGTTTCCTCCCCCATGGTTCCTCCTCCTCCTCCTCCTCCTCCTCCTCTTCCTCCTCCTCCTGCAGGGACAAACACTGGGATATTTTTAGTCGGATCTCCCTCCCTCCTCCTCCCGTTCAGACTTTCTCCCCCAGGGACTTGAACTCACATCTTACCAAAGGTAGACGCCAAACTGACGTCAGAGGACCCGTAATTTGACGTGTGCACACCCCCCCATCGCGACCACACACACACACGCACACACACACACAGAGAGAGAGAGAGAGAGAGAGAGAGAGAGAGAGAGAGAGAGAGAGCGCACAAACCAGCCCTCCCCATCACCAGTATTTCCTCTCCTTGGCGGACCAACAACGCGCAGTTTGACGTTCCCTCCACCTCAGCCAGCTGTTTCTTCAAGAATAAACAGAGAACAGAGATTTCTCTCTCATCACCACGATCTCGGAGCTTTCTTTGGAGCATCTAAGCTGTTAGTAGATTACCTTTGTTTTTCTCATCTGGCTGAATTTCCTCTGAGATGGAAGTGAGATGTCGTCCAGCGGTGATGTGTTGTGTTTTTGCCATCCTGTGCTCCGTGGTTCCCCGCTCGCTGGGGTCCTCTTACAGGGACAGACAGTACCTGAACGAGTGGGCAGTGGAGATCCCGGGTGGACTGGCGGCCGCAGAGGCGATCGCCAAAGAGCTGGACTACCAGCTGGTCCGACAGGTAGGCACCAACGCCCCGGAGCGGCTCCCACTTTAGACTCGAGCAAAAAAAAAAAAAAGCTTCAAATGATGCTAAAATGGACTGACCGGATCCCGTTCATTTGGCGTGACATTAAAGCGAGCTGACACCTGAATGATGCTGCCACAGCCTCATTTTAATGTCTAACTTAACCGCAGCCAAACCGAAACCATAAAAGCAAAATGATTCATGAAATGTTAATGAGGCCTGCAGCCGACAATATGAGCTGTGTTGTAACAGAAGAGGAGGCAATAGTTCCATCAATTATTCTGCTTTCCGTGATAAGGCCATTAGACTGGAAACTCGTTGCCTTTATGATAGCCCAAAAGCACACACTGCATTTTCAGCACCCTGCTAAATTAAAGGAGGGGGGTTTAATTATTCCATGACTCACTGTTTACACACTTCAGATAACTGGGTTTTCATTTCTCTGTTCTGCACATCGCCGTCTCTCCCAGTATCTCAGGCTGTCTCATGCTGCCTTCTCCTACACAAACACATTAAGGCTCAGGCTGATTTATAAGGACAGTTCATTAATTTGTATCCATGTAGCTCTGAACAGCAGCGGTCAATGATTAACTGAGCTTTCAGGTGTCATGGATACTGAGACACACTGTATCATCATCACTCAAACTCTGGTTTTCTATTACATGATGTTCATTTAGGAGACGCTTTATTTTGCAATAAAGCACCAGCTTGCAAAAGAAGAGGAGAACAAGTGCTAGATGTTATCCAATATGCCACACTTTGCATGGTTCAACTTTAATGGCGGTAATTTACTGCTTAGGATTAATGGCATTCATGGATATTACATGCTTTACTTTACCCAGAGATGCACGCGACGTAGGGCTGAACAAAAAATCAAAATATTACTGAAATCACATTATGGCCAAGTCGCAGGAGCTGCAGTTTTTCGATGAAGGTAAAATGTGTCATGGCATTATAAATGAAGCGTTGTGGTGTTAGAGAGATGCCCCAGTCTACAGATCATATTCTCCACATGTAAGGAAACAAGCTTGTTTGGTACAGACCTCAGCAAAAATCACATCATTATCGTTTTTAGATTATTTTGTCAGTGAAAATGAAATGCAAAAATTAGGCTACCATTCCCCCTAAAATTGTGTCTCATATCACAATCGCAATGTGTCAGAATAATCATAGGATTTATTTTTACGTATCATTCAGCCCTAATGTGATGCTTGCACAAAAAAAGCAGCCACATGCAGGCCCTGTGCTTTGTGCTTTGTTTGCTTTCAGCTGGAATCGATGGAAGTAAAACCTGTAAATGCTGTATGTCTGCTAGCAATCTGAGTTCCAACCATACAGTTTACCAATCCACTTAATAAAAAGCACCGCACACTGTGTCACAGGTAAAACAAAGGGCAGGAAATGGGAATGTAACATTGTAGTGATGTTATAAACCATTTACTGTGTGAATGAGCAAGCTGTTTCCTTTGTTGCTCCGCTCCCATAACTGAATTCCTGCAGCTTTTTGTGAGAGATTATAATGTTTCTGGACCTGCACGGCAGGCTTCAGCAAGCAGATGGCTGGTATTATGTCATTTCCTGTAAAATATTCAGCCCGTCTCGTGTCTTCCTCTCTGCAGATTGGGGCCCTGCAAGACCATTTCTTGTTCAAGCACCGCAATCATCCTAGCAGAATGAAACGAAGTGCTGACCACATCACCAGGCGGCTGTCTGAGGACGATCGGGTGAGTGGCCCCTTAGCTTGTCCTCGTCTGTGCGCAATCATCTTGTCTCATTTTGAAAGACTAAAGAAGCCAAATGTCTCCCCTTCTTGGCTGTGCGCAGGTGTTGTGGGCAGAGCAGCAGTATGAGAAACGTCGCAACAAGCGAGCGTCCCTCGGGGAGTGCAGGGACTGCCCAGTGGACAAGCTGTTTGATGATCCCATGTGGAACCAGCAGTGGTACCTGGTGAGTCTCCAATAAGGCCTGAATATCACACACAGAACAGAAAATTAAGCTTGTCTGCCACAGTATTGCTTGAGGACGTACATGAGAAATTCAACAAGTGGCTCGACTAGTTCTTGCTGGTTTAAAGATGTCTGTACACGTTTCAGAAATTATTTGAACACTGTGTACTTTCCAGAGCTCCATAAACCACAGATTTAGGTTGATATCCAGTCCACTGGTCATATGTTGTGTACTTTGTATCTGGTTGATCCTTCTGTTTGCATGCAGCCGGTCTGTTCTCCCCTGAGACGCTCTGAAAGCCCTGTGAATGCCGGACATCTCCACACTCTCCACTGCTCTGTCATCACTGGGGCCTCATGCCGCTAACAGGCTGCGATTGAGTGTGTGTGCAGTATATGCGTGTGTTTGCAATGCATGTATATTTGCACATGCACAGGGCAGTGTCAGTACATTTGTACGCGTGCATGCATGCGTGCAGAAAATAGCAAACAGCCTCTACCTTTCTATCCAAAAAAGAGGGGCGAAAACCTGAAAACAATGAAACAATAGCATGCTATCAAGCAGTTCTAGCCAAAAGAGCCATTTGCTTAATTGGTAACACAGTCTGCGTGGAGATGAGCGGGGTGGAGAGACTATAATCCAGCAGGATGGAGTAGAGTAGAGCACCATGCATTAAATCCCAATTTACCCTGAATGGGATGTTTTAGCCCGCTGAGGACAAGTAGCAGCAGAGAACAGTAGATTGTCACAGCTGTGCATCCCCTTCCATTACTGACACATTCACTTTATCCCGACCAGGGGCTGACCCCGGCATCACCGCTTTGAATGACATCTTTACTGATTTTGATCCTTAAACTCAGACTGAGGTCACAGACTGGCCTACTGACCGCAGCACGTGCATACACGTTACATGCATTGTAGATTTAACATGGGGTGGATGGGGGAAATGGGGTGACTGTTTTGGATGGTGTTCATATTTTTTATCATACCTGAGCAAACTATGGAATACATTAAAACTAACAATTATTTCCATTATCCATTAATCTGCACATTATTATATTATTATATGAATTGACCATATGAATGATGAACTGATAATAATACTGAAGATATCTGACTTACAATGACATAACATGGGAAAAAAAATGTTAAAAAATGAGTTAAACAAATAATCTATTATCAGAAACTTGCAGTTGATTGATCAATTGATTAATGGTTTCACCTCTAAACACCATAATCAACTGTAATTCTGACCAAGTGTGATAATATGTTTCCTAGCTATAATATTCAACAACATATTTCCACCATGTCAGGTGACCATTAATGCAATATACTGAGCAAATCAAGCAAGTGAATACAAACAAAAGACTCATAAAGGAATTAAATATGAAGAAAAACAGTTTAAAGTGGATTTGTGACGCCTGAGAAAGAGATCCCAGCATATTCACCACAATCTGTGAAGCTGCAGGAAACGCACTCTGATCTCTGCTATTATGTATCAATAATAGCCTAATCAGGGCCGACTGATCGATTACTAAATCGATCACATTCACTGAGGCGAAGTCACTGAGTCATCTCTAGCTCTGTCAGCCTCAAAGGCTTTGTCCCTGCTTTGACAGAAAATGAGGATGTGTATGTAAATGTGTGTTGCATCAGTGTGTGTGTGTGTGTGTGTGTGTGTGTGTGTGCGTGTGTGTTCGGGAGAGAGAGCAGAGGGAGACTCAGCTTCCACTCTCTGCACCTGCACTAACCAAGCGTGAGTCACGCGCTTGTGGGGAATAAGAAAACAAATTTAGATGAATCATTTTTGCCGATGAGGGATGATGACACTAATGGAATTGGCCTTAAAGTGCCGCTTAGTGTATTTCCACATCAGCCCAGGCCTGTGGCACTCCCCGGCCACGTTAGCTCACATCCAGAGCGTCGTGATTCATCCGCCTCGTCCGCTCGGCCAAAGCTGTGTGGAAACAGGTGAGACTGGAGAGGAAAAACGGCTCCAGGTGTCACCTTTTTACATACAGCCACTGGGCTGTGATGCTGGTATTTTTTTTTTTTTTTTTGCAAATGAAGACACACACATGATAACGAGCGAAAGAGGTGGAGGTTAGGAGGCAGTGACGCTGATACTATAGAGCGAGGGTGGAGCTGTGTGACGGGGGCAGAGAGGGAGAGAGCTGGGCACAAGAACGGGATGAGTGTCTTTATCCACGAGTGGGTGACTGCTTGATCATTTAATCAGCGAGTGACTCATACTCGTAGCTTGAAATTCCTCCTGCACGGCTGCGTGTGTGCGAGGGTGCGTGTGTGTGTGTATCCATGCCTGTGCAAGTGTCAGCTTGAGTTAATCGAGTGATCTCCTCGTGTGTGTGTGTGTGTCCGCTCACTCCTCTTCTGAGTTATTGGTGCAGAGAGACTTGCATAAGCTGCTGTGTGTGTGTGTGTTTGTGTGTTTGCTGTGCATCATTCAAATCTATGCATGATGGCAGGCCGCTGAGAGCCCTCTCAGCTGCTACCAGCATCAACAAGTGAGTCATTTACTGTCTTACCAAAACAAGCAAACTGTAGATATGAGCTGGCCGCGAGTAAAAAAGCTCTCCAGCAAATTGCCGCTGAAACGCATTGTGTGAAAGCAGAACATCTGCCGCGTGTTTGCGTTGAGATTTGTTCTGTTCGCTGTCGGCCGGAACTGATACCGTCCAGAGAGAGGCAGAGGCGGAGGCAGGATGCCAGTGAGAGGATGGGGTGAGAACAGGGAGTCAAAGAGTGGAGCCAAGGAGAGCAGAGGGGAAAAACAGGCGAGACATCACCGGGATGAGTCACGTCTTGGGGTGGCATTCTGCAGTGTCTGTGCATAATGCGCAAAGAGCGAAAGAGCAAAGTGAGTTCTTTTTTCGTCTCAGCTGTCTCCCGGCTCTGAATCACACTCTTCCCCAGGCGGGCGGGCAGGCACCGGCCGTGCTCGCTCTCCCCCACTCCCCCCGCTGGTTCTCCATTTAAAACAAGCTCTGCACCCCCCCCACCCCACCCCCACCCCTCACTCCCTGCATGTGATATTATACAGCCTCGGAGACGGATTTCTAAATAATCCAACAGGGGGATTGAAAGAGTCGAGCCAGAAGAAACTGTGGGTTGAAGCACAGCACATCTCTCGGCGCTGCAAGGCATCTTGTGGGTTAAATTAATCAGCAGAGTTGCTGTATTGGATAACACAAAGGCTCATAGTATTATGACCCTCTGGCAGCAGTCTGCCTACAAGAGGCCAGAAGAGTGGACTCGAGCCCTTACAAAAAAAAAGAAAAAACTCAGAAGAATGATGGCAGAAAAAGTGGCTGAACGTCAGAAAAGATGGAAAACTGATGACGGACAGCGAGACAGGTAATTAACTGAATTAATCATTTTAAACTAATTAGTCGAATCACTGGCATATCAGCTGTTTTTGAGCGCAAGAATGACCTTTGGGCAAGTTCTTAGAAAAAAAAGAAACAACTGAAGTTCCTTTAATACAGAGCATTAATAACCTGCTGCCAACACACACTCGCACAGACACACACCTTTCCATTGTGACTGTAAATACTCATGCATAATGGTTCGACTGCTGTTAACTACTGCCCCGAGATAGACTGCCAAACTGACCTGTTTGTGGCCCGTTTCTCACCAAATAAGAGCTAGAAAATATCAATAAATATAGAAAATTGATGGATGGTTAAACACACGTATACCTTCAAAGTACTCTCGACAATCTATAGGATGCAAAAACAAAAAAACATGCACACAAAAAATGCACATGCTAGATTAGTAAAACATTGTTAACATTCTGCTAATCTACCATAATTTCATGACAAACGCTTAGCCACAACATACCTCATGCTAACAATTACTCTAACTTCAACATTACACATGCGTTTACTTGTTTTCTGTCTGTGTGAGAAATGATCAATACCACTCTCAGCCGAGAGGCGATTAGCTTCACTTAGCTAAACTAGAGGTCGGAGCAAAAAGCTAGCTCGTGTTCGAAAATGTGCACACAACATTTCTAAGGGACGCTAATTAAAGGAGTAGTTTGACATTTGGGGAAATATGCTTATTTGGTTTCTTGCCAAAAGTTAGACCAGAAGATAATTACAACTCTCATGTCTGCATAATACATACGAAGATATTGCAAGCAGCCAGTTAGCTTATTTTAGCTTTGCATACAAACAAGGAAGGAGGAAACAGGGGAACAGTTAGCCTAGCAATAAGCACATTTCTCCAAATGTTTAAATGATAAGCCAAAAATGATGATGAGGTCAGACATTAAATATATTGTCTTTGTACTGTTTTAAATTGAGTATATGTCAGAAAGGATTAGCAAGTTATCACATATGTTTTATTTATGTTTTACACAACGTCCCAAATTTTGTAATCAGCCTTATAAAGTGTCATGTCACAGTCTGACAGCCTGCACAAGCATAGCTCAACCTGTCCACACACACACACACACACACACACACACACACACACACACACACACACACACACACACACACACACACAC
>JAPZEA010000012.1:24006579-24018506 GCA_029783685.1 Heniochus monoceros | reverse complement strand
CAATACAGTGCAAATTACAGTATGAAATACGCAACAGGGCATAGCCCAGAGTATAAAACAATTATTATAATTGGAACAGATGTTGTAATTTCTTTATTTTATATTATCATTACTCAATGCAGACGTAGTCGATTTTTAATCTAGTTTTGATGTGGTAATTAATGTAGGACTGGTGATATGTATCCTTGATGCAAACTGTCTGGTGGGATGTTCAGAAAGGCACAAACTAACTTCAGACATGTGTAAACACTGTTTTTCACTGCTTGTAGTCCATGATGCACATGACTCACAGATGGCCTCCCCTTAGCTGCTGAGGCATCTGAGACCTTCCTTTCTCATGCAAACTCCCATGTTGTTCACATCAAAGCCCATAGCTCAGATGTAGACACTGCCTCATTACAATATGTGCACGCACAGACACTGAACTGTAGGGAGAAAGCCCAGGGAAGATTTGAAGGTGTTTTACCACATGGTTGCGCATAGCACATGGCAGTTTTTTAATGATAAATAAGCCAACTGTATTTGATTATCATCTCAGCTGGGCGATCTCAGACACTCAGCTGTGAATAGATGCTATAACTTGTGTTATTCTCCATTTTTGTGTGAATTTTTTACAGCGTATTAAAATTCCCAAGACGGATTCCTCCTCTGACACCTTCCACAATTTTGATTTCTACCTGTCTAATGTGGGCAAGGACAACCCTCAGGGAAGCTTTGAGTGCATCCGTCAGTATGTGTCGAGGTAATGGTAGTGACCGGTCAGCTGAATCAACTGCTACTGTCTTACTACACATTGCTAGAACGTAATTCCTCTCTGCCTCACATTTCTCTGTCATACTCCCTCTTTGTCTCCAGCTCAGGGGCCTCACACCTGGCATTGTTGGCAACAGTACAGGACAAGGTCACAGTGTGCGCCACTAATGACTCCTACCAGGTGACCCGGGAACGCATGACCCAGGCCGCGGAGGACACACGTGAACGTGGGACCAAAGTCATCAAGCCTGGGGGCCAGTACAGAGGTAAGCCCCGCTGTACCTTCTCACTTCTGCACCTGCCACAGTCAGATGCCAGGTTGGATCCCCGGACACCAGCATTGCTTTACATCCTATCAACGCCTCTCCTCTCTTTTCAAACTCGGCCCTTTTTGAGAGACTGAATAGGTGAAAGCTGACAGCCTGACTCCATTCAAAGCCATTATTACGACTGACTAAGCCATTTTGCCATCTCAGTCTTTTCCAGATTAGCAGTCTGACTGATAAGGGCTAAAGGTGGCAGGTGAAGCTATTTCTGTTTTATTGACATACAGCAGTACAGGCACCAAATGCTGCTTGTGTTCAGCATATATCAGGTAACCAAATAGGACTTACTTTTCATGTTTCCATTACACTTGATGAACATAAACACATGTAGACAAGTTTCCTGTCCACTGCGCCACCCAGTGCCAGGATTTGAGTCACACAAGCTGAACAGAGAAAGTAATCTTTGATAATCTAATTTGGCTTGTCACTCTCACCAGCCTTACTCCAATGTCTTATCCAACTCAGAGCAGGCAGGGCAAGGGATGTGCAAGAAAACAACATGTTGATGTAATGTCTCATGCCAAATGTATTTTTTCTCCTTTCCTGCCTGCTTCCCGTATTTTCAGCATCTGTTCTTAGTCTAAGCAGAAACTTGTTGTACAAACTCCAAATTACAGTACAAATACAGGCTCAAAGCACAGACAAACTTAACACCAGCTGCCCACACATTGCTGAGGTATGTACCCACTCATAATGGATGACAGTGTTGCCATGCTTTTTTAGTTGATGAAGATTATCAAGACCAAAGTAATATGTCTGACATGTCAAAATGAGCATGCCACTAAAGGAAACCCTAAAAGAAGACTAGCAGCACTCAGGGTCTTATCATATGGAAGTGGTTTAGCTGTCAAACGCCTGACAAACTACAGAGCAACACTGAATGCAAAATATTTTGATGAGCTGTGCTTAAGTGCCAATCTCAAAGATTTCTGTCCTGGTTGATTTAGCGGAAACTGCAGTTACTGATGGTAACAGCAAATGCGGTTTAATCACAGAATTGTGAGGGCAGCAAAATAAACTATTGTAGTATTAATATTGGCAGGCAATAATCTGCCTTTTCCCATCTTTCTGTGAGAAACTGTGATCTGATTTTATGCTTCATATAGTATGAGCCTGTGGACAGCAGGACACAGTAAAACGGAAAGGAGTTTGTTACCTTACCGAGAAACTGGAGGTTTGCAGCCTGTCGCATGCAGCTCTTCACCTAACAGCTCACTGTGGCTGCTCCATCCTGTTCCATTACTCCCAGCAACAGTTCAAACTGATCTGCTGTCAAAAATGCAGAAAATCTTGTTTCGTGGACACATTTTTGATGTAAGATAGCGGTCAGCGCAAAGCTCACTGACAAGCGTGTTGCATTTGCTGTGGCTACTTCATGATAAAAGCCAGCTTGTGTTTGGCCAGTTAAATGCTTTTAACATGAATCTACATCAACAGAAAATGTTCGATTTTCATTAGCATTTACTTAATACGGCGTTGTTTCTGGGAATGTCAGTTTTACCCAATTGCTCCTCGGGCATCCATAAAGTATTCTGATTCTGATAATGCTTCCAAAATATAAATATCCCAGTACTTTCAGTAGTAGGCCGTATTGTTCTGTTAACTCATTCGGCGATAGTGACTTAGCAGACATTTATTTCAATGGAAATCTGTGAGATTCTAACTTTTCATCACTGCTAGGGATACATGTATTATACGTTTCAGTTAAAATGTTACTATTGATCAAAACAGAAATTGTAGGTCCAATAAAAATGGAGACTGTCAGTCCTTGTTTAAAAAAAAAAAGAAGTGTTTTTACCCACATTCAAAATGCATGAAACCAAAATATGTACCACTTATTTGTTTCTCTCCTTTTTCTGGCTTGAAAACAACAGCAGCTCCAAGGATTTTGCTTTGCTCTTTATACTTTGTATCTTTATCCTTTTAAAATGTCCATTAAGCAGTATAACAGTGGTAGCTTAGGTGTAACATATGAATGATTCCAAACCCCTTCTTCATTCTGGCCTCGAACATAGACAGATGTTTGCCATGTTGAATATTGAAGTGATTCTGATACTCTCATCTGATCTCTGTTAAATAGCTGTACTTGACAGAAAACTTTCAAAATGTAATTACAGTTTGTGTAATAGTCTGGAGCTGATTAGAAAAAGAATCTAGAATTGTAGTTCCTGTGCCTTGTTTCCTGTCCCCCATGAAGTCCCTGCTCCTGAGGTAGTAAGTTTCAGCTGATCAGGAACTGTCGCTGTGAAGGTTGTTGTATTGAATGTTGCTGACTGGTAAAACAGGAACCTTATTCATTCAAATGCAAGCAAGTGCTGTTTGTCTCTAGTGTCAACATTACAGCTGGGAAATTAAATTGTTAATGTTCAAATTACAGTGAATGCTGTTTAAACGACAGTTATGCTGTCAGCATCTTGACTTTTCTGTTTTCTCGTGTGAGACACAATGAGTGAAACAATCCAAGTAAGAGACATGAAACTGAAATTTAACTTTATTTCAATATGTACTAAAGCAGAAAGACCAGCTCAACAGATTTAGAGACAGGTGTCAGGTGTCTCCATCCGTCCTTTTTAATAATGTCCAAAATAGGTTATTTGATGTTGTCAAGATAATTATATTTTTTTAGATTTATTTACATAATATTATTATATTTGTTTCTGCTTGGGTGATGGGATGACCTCATTTAACAAGAGTTTGATGGTGGATTCTAAAGCACAATGCAACTTGTACTCCTTATAAGCACTTGGGGCTGAGACAACCGCGTTTTTCAGTTTGGGTAGAGTTGCTTCTTTATCCACAGTACGAATTGAGCCAACTTCATATTAAAAAGTACTTGATGAGATCTAAGGCCTTGTCAGAGATTTCCTTGGTTAAACCAGAATCAAAGTCTAGCTCAGTCCAGAAATGATCTACGTGAGTTCACACCTCCTCAGGCCCGTTTTTCTGGGCCCTGGGGAACCATTTGCATACACTGGCCCAGATAGAAACTGGGAAACGAAAGGAGCAGCAGAGAAAAGGGGTGGGACGGGGGCTTGTAGCAGCTGGTTTGAAGTGAGCACCCTATTTATTAATGCAAAAGGAGCCTTGAGCGTCTTGTTTTCACAGGTTGTTAATTTCAGGTAACCGTCTGTAACTTGTATTTTTATCTTTGTCTGTAGCCTGTGTCTTTTAACGAGAACTGCACAACCCTTGTCATTTCGAATTCAGTGGCATTAATTGTTAAAAGTTACTATACTTTTGTTCTGTGTACATTCTTTATGTACAGAGTGATTATTTTAGAAGGAGAAAAACCTCATAAGAGTTTCATGTGCAGCAATCTGTCATTGGCCTGTAAAACAACACAAAGTGTGCTTTTCCGTTGCTCCTAGTCTCCTGCTTTTTGACAAGAAGGAGGGGGGAGAGTTTTTTTTTCCCTCTTCCTCTCTCTAACCTTAATCTCTTAAAGAGCTTTAGAATTTCATAATGACCATGAAGCACTATAGGAAACTGTGCAGGCACCATGACTGTGCATATGGTTCAGCAACACAGACAAGAGGTGCCTTTGGTTGTAATCACATGGACTCTACAACCCTGATTCCAAAAATGTTGGCATGCTGTTTAAAACATAAATAAAACAGATTGTGACATTTTGCTAATCCTTTTTGACATAAACACAACTGAAAAGAGTACAAAGACAATATATTTAATGTTTTACCCCATTCGCTTCATTGATTTTTCACTTCCTTAAACCGTTGTTGTAAACACACTTCATTTGCAAACACTTGCATTCTGTTTGTTTATGTCTTACACAGTGTCCCAACTTTATTGGTGTTGGGGTTGTAAATCAGTTTTCCACAGCAGTCATAGCTGATACAGAGAGCCACAGTCCAGTATACAGCGTGGTTTAGTGCTGGTCTCTTCTCTTGTGACTGACTTTCCGATGATATTTGGCATTACCGTTACCATTAGCACTACTACAAAACTGAAAAATGTAATGGTCATTGGCACCACAAAATCACATTTTTTTGCCTGAAAGTACTTAAATTGACATATGAGGAACCAGTCATAATTTCATCTAGTGTAACCTTTATATTCTAAGGAGGAGAGATCTCAAAGGTTTCTGAGGCTGTGTTTGGTCCCAGTCCAGCCGTGTTCACTGGGAAGCTGCTGAACCCGGTTCTGTGATCCAGTTTCACCAAATTCATTGAATAATGTTTTAAAGTTTTTGTACAGTAATCAGTGAGGCCTGATCCCCAGAAACTGTGCTCTTCACCGACGTCTGTCGTTTCCCCAGCCTAATTCTTGTCTCATCAGTTTTCTGATTAACAGTAACAGCATCAAATTCAGTGCCCCATATCGCTGTTATTCAAGCTACTGTAGCTGTTTTATGCTATCAAGGATTTTGTCATCTGGAAGTGGGCATGGTTTAATGTAAAGTAGGTTGAAAAAGATGTATCCCAACGCGCTGGCTCTCTGTATTTGCACTTATCTTGCAGTCCTAGCTCATTGGCTTCTTTTCAAGCATGTCGTGTGTGGCAATCTGAAACTAGTGTTGGAAATAAGAGACTGACTTCACTAAGTGAGCTGATGATGGTAGGCAGGAGAGTTGTCGAGCAAATATGAGACAACATGAAAATGTATGATAATGAACTTACTTGCAGAGAAGAAAAGGCTTTTAACACAGTTTTAACCGTCTGTCTTCAGGAAAGCAAGTCCATATCCGTAAGCCGGCGCTGTCGGCCCCAGAGGTGGTCCCAGAGCGCAAGCGCTCTACACCCATCAACCCAGCCAACACTATTCGTAAGTGCCTTTCCAATAACCCTGTGTCCCAGCGGCCATTCCGTGACCGCATCATCCACCTGCTGGCGCTGAGGTCCTACAAGAAGCTGGAGGTGCTTGCCCGTTTGCAGCGGGATGGCATCAACCAGAAGGACCGAAACTCATTGGGGACCACCCTGCAACAGGTACTGTAAGGTGTCTGTCTTTTGTGGCTTTTTTTGACTGCCATAATATGCCATGTGAATACTGAGACAGCAACCTGAAATAGAAGTTGACTCTGTGATTAGTATTTACACTTTTTACAGAGAAATCCAGTAGTAATAACTTTTGTTTTTACAAAAGTCGATCTTAAGGTATTTTACACCTTTCTTCTTCAAGCTCTAATTTGAAAGATCCCCATACCCTTTTTAACCATGAGATAGAGACACACAAATCTGCCTGAGGAAATCCGGTTCACAGTAACAAGGCTTCATTCACTTTGACAAGAAACAAACCACATAATCGTTAAACAGTATTTGCATGCACAGATGTTTGGCCAGCACAGGAAATGTGAAGTTTCTGTTTATGCTGTATACGTCTCATGCTGTCATAGTTTCACTTTTAAACTGTGTATTTCTGTGTGTGTGTGTCTATGTGTACATGAAACAGGTGGCTAACCTGAACCCCAAAGACAACACATACTCATTGAAAGACTTCATATATCGTGATATCCAGCGAGACTGGCCTGGATACTCTGAGGACGAGAAGTCCCAGGTCGACCGGATCCTGGCTCGGTACAGAGATGTCCTATTAGGCTTTTTACTCTGAGCATAAATACATACGTACTTGAACTAACAAAGCATTTTGTGTGTGACCGCACTTTAATTTAAGTACAAGTTTAAGGGCGGGGGGGTCATTTTTTTTTTTATGAGTGGTCTGTGTGCAAAACTTTCATTGGAGCACATTCTAACTGACATGAATTCAAGGTGACCACAGCTGCTGGGCTCTATGAAGGACGATATTAGATAGGCTGACTACTTAATTATGGTAAAGGAATACTTCAGCATTTTAAAGTCTATCGATGGCTCATGTAGTACACAAGTAGGTTGTATTTTTACAGTAAGAAATCCTTTTCTAAGAACTGACAACTATACAGTTTTATGCAGTCACGCACAATTGTTTGGGAACTGCATCTTGTGGCTGTAGTTGGATTGCATCTTATTGTTAGGTGTTCATGTTATTTAGTCTGCCCCATACACATTAATATAGGGAAAGAACAAAGTGCCCTGTAGGTTGATATGAGATTTGAATTATGTTGCATTAGTCCTGACAGAGCAGTTAGAAGGTTTTTACAGATTGTGTCATCATTTATTGAAAGTAGCTCCAGGTAAAGATGCTCTGTGGAGTTTTGTTGTAAACAATCAAAAGTTACATTGTGTTTACATTTAGTTTACTCACCAGAACACACTGTGTCTATCCTCGAGGCCCGGCAAACGTGTTGAGTGCATTTCCTGATTCATTAAACATTTGCAAAGCAGATGCTTTTAAACATTTTGAATTGTGCATTGTTTACATACATGTTTGCTAGCTTGCAGTCTTTTTCATATTTGCTTTTGTTGGCACATGCTGCAGCTGCTCTGTTGGAAGGAAAGTAAAGATGACTGAGAAAATAACTTCCTGTGTACTATATGAGCTGTGAGTTGAAAATAAGGACCCTCTGCAAACAGTTGCTTTAGTAGAAATATGATTTCTTCAGCTTTTCTGTTCCACCATTCCCTACTGATGCACTCTTTCCTTTCTTTAACAGCAAATTAGGTCTTCCTACTGAGACCCCCTCATCAAATAATTCTCCCAAAGACAGTGTCCCCACGTCCCCCCAGGTATCTGAACAAATACACACGAATACACACACACACAGCCCTCACTGAAGCATGCAGTTTTTCAGTTGAATTCTGGGTGTTTTCCTCCAGAAGCGTCAGCCAGACTTTGACTTCATCGATCCTTTGGCGCCCAAGAAAGCCCGCATCTCCCACCTCAGCAATCGAGGGCCAACCGCATCTTCATCCTCCTCTGACCGCCGTGAGGATGAGGGCAGTCCCAGCTCTAAACGCTCGTCCCTCCCCTCCAACGTCACCTCAGGCCCTCCCACCCATCTCCCCATCTCGTCCCACCCTCCTGCACCCTCTCACCAGCAGCCCAGCCCAGCCTCTAACTCCAACTCCCCCAGCACCCCGGAGGGCTGCGGCACCCAGGACCTGCCCATGGACCAGAGTTCCTCATGCAGAGACCCATCACCCAGCCCCTTCTCCTCTGACAGGACCCTGCAGGACCGCTATCGGCCCCCTCTCCCTGTCCCAAGGCCTGCCGCCTCCCCCAGCCCTCCTCCTCCTCCTCCTCCTCCTTCTTGCACCTCACTCACGGTTACCTCTACTGTCATCACCAGCCCTCCTTTGTCCAGCAGTACCAACAAGAAGTTTAAAAAGAAATCCAAGAAGCACAAAGAGAAGGATCGAGAGAGGGAGAAAGGGAAACGGACGGAAACGGGCAGCAGAAGTTGTCCCAGTGTAGCAGAGCAGACTGAAGAGACTCACAGAGCCAAAAAGAGGCACAGCGCTGAGGAAGAGAGCAGAGAGGTCATCAACAAGAACCCTCACAAAGGTCAAGGTGTGTGTCTGTCTCGTTAATTCAGCGTTAATAAGCATCACTGATCCAAATGGTTCAAGATTTCAGTGACCATTTGCTGCTAACACACACACACACACACACACACAATGACAAACATACATACACATACATACACACACACACACACACACACACACACACCATAGTTATATATTCTTATAGGAATTCAACTACAAAATACTAGTCTTCTTCCATTTTCTGAACCATTACCCCCACAAGGTGTATGAACAATAACAATACATAAGAATAAAATGATCACAAACAGCCTGTGATGCACGATCCAGCTACGCTTGGAATATGCAAGTGTACACAGGGAAGCCAACCAGTGGAGGCCCAGAGAAGAACCAGGGGATGCGGGTTGCGTTTGATGTGCCAAACCTCTGTCTAATATGCAGTGTTGTTTTTTTAATTACTTTGACTCACTGGAGATGTCATTGACACCTTTGCTACAAATAAATAACTGTAGGTTTCACTGGAACTTTACTAATGTGAACACTGTGACCTGAAAACGGGAGTTAAATGAACTGAACTTGAATGATTGGTTTATAAAGTGAGTAACTGTACTGTAAAGGCAACTGAGTTAACAAAAGTGTGATGAACCTTAGAGACTAAATTCTGTTTGGACAACAGAACAAATTTTGAGTGGAAATACAGTAAAAAAAGTAAAAGAATTCCAAAAAAACATTACGCTTAGCTGAAGAGGAAAAGTTAGTGTGTCTATAAAAGCAAGCGCACATTAATTTACATTTTCTTTAGCCAATTTTCAGGAAATTGTTTCAAAATTTGTGTGAAATTTGGATTGAAACTTGGCTATTTTCTCAGCGTTCCGAGTTTTGTTTGCTGCAAAGACCTCCCAGCTGTAGCTGCTCATGTTGGAGCCACTTTTGAACTAGAGCTGGTACAAAGAAAGGACTGAAGTGAACACTAACTTTCATTGATATCAAAGGAAATAACCATGACTTAACCTGTGTATGAAAGCTTATACTTACATTATATTTTACATTAATAGTAAAAGATTATTTGGGTCCACTAAATTCCTGCAGTTGTGGGTTTGAGAAATGTCAAATCAGGATGCCTATGTGGGTCATAATAGATGAAAGAGAGCGCATAATAGATCCATACTCAGGAAACTACCACAGCAAATTCCACGTGAAGAGCCTCCCAGTCCATCACAGAAGTTCAGAGATTTGTAACTCTGACGCTGCTCCATCTCTAGATTTTGGATTGATTCCCTGCAAGTTTGGCCAGTGTCACCAGGCTACATTGACAATTCAAGGGCTTGCTGCCATCACTGACATAATCAACTTTTCTTTTCATGCTCGTAATCCATAATCTGCATTGACGGCACAAAGCTACTGTTTTCAGCTGTTACAAATATATGACCCTGATACTCAGAACTGTCAGAAAATCCCTCAGAGACTAAACATTTAAACTGGATTCATTTTTACAAGCTTCACGTTTAGCATGTAAGCATTGAATGTACACATTTTATTTGGAGAGTATATCATAGCTGACTCGAGAGGTTGTATTCCCACCTTCTTTGCTCTGGAATTGTCTTCAATCCTGATTTAAATTACTTGCGGCACAGTTCATGCATTTTAAATAGTTTCCCCTCTAACGGTTAAGGATTCATTAACTTCAGAGATTAGTCTTATCTGTCCTTGTCCCGTGTTTGTTGACAGTCTTAACTTTGCAGATGCTCCCTTCACTCCGAGCCTGCGTCTCTGCACATGTACAGTATATGTGTGTGCTGAATTGTGTGTATGTGTTTGTGAATCCAGACTACAGTAGAAGGGATATCCTGTTTATCCTCTTTGATGATAAGAACTCAGTAATGAAAGATTGAGTGTAGGAGTTTGGAGGGGAAGAAAAAAGAGAGAGAGGGAGCAGTGCTGGGAGCACAGAGTATTTTTGCACATCATCAGTTCAGCAGCATTCTCCAGACACCAAAGACTTTAATTTTTCTCTCCAATTAGGGGTAATTGCAGTGAGAGTGGAAGAAGAGAGAGTTTTGAAGTCGGAACCGCCGCGCAGCCTTTACTTACCTCTGACCCGCTTGTCTTGCGATTGAATAATTACACCCCTCCCTCCTGGTAATTGTCGTTCTCGAAGCCCTCCATGTTTTGATGGGGCGAAAAACGGAGGAAGAGAAAACGTGAGTCGGATAATAACAGTGTGTCGGCCGCGGCTGTGGTTTCTTTTGGTGATTTCCTTCTTTCATAAAACTCTGAGGGGAGTAGCTGTGGGCCAGGCCTGGGCCACTGGATCTGGAGTGACACTGTTGTGTGTGTGTGTGTGTGTGTGTCTGACACCAAAGGTTACACAGAAGGGAGGTACAGGCAAAGGTCGATATGTGTGCACAGCCTCCGAGACAGTCGTAAATATTGGGCTCCCTGGACTGCGGTGTCTCGTCTTATTCATGTGTGAAGATGAAAGTTTGCCCTTTTTGCTGTGCACACACACACACACACACACACACACACACACACACACACACACACAAACACACACACAGAGTCACGTGCCTGATGGTTTTAGCAGAGCACGGATGACTCGGTGGGTTCTCCAGGCTCAGTGTCTGCACAGATAGACCACAATGCAAACAGTCGGCAGGGGGTCTCCCTCTGATCCTCTGTTTCGCACACATGCACACTTACACACAATTTAACCATTAACATCTCTCTTGTCTGCTGCCTGTTAAGTAGCGAGATGAAAATACAGGAAGGCTGATGATTTGAGGTTGTAGCTGTAGCTGTTTATAAGAGAGTGGAGTTCACGAGAAAACAGATGCATCAGCGTGGACACATACTGCACTTTTCTGTACATTCCTCTGAATCAATGAAGAGTTGCGACATGAAGATCAGGAAGGCATGTTATTTTAGGAGAACCTGAAATAGAATTCCAAAGGATTCAGACTGTGAATGACTACCGGATTCACTATTTGTGAGTCATTAGTCCTCATGGCCTAATTTATCCAAGAGCGACACTCCTTACTTCGCTGTGGCGTGTCTGGGAAGTAGACCAAAGTTTAGGGAGGAATTTGCTAAAATAAACAGCTGCACCTTTAATGCTAAAATGAAAAAAGGAAGTTTAGTTGAAAATACTGTACGCAGTTCCACTGAGTCTGCTGGTCACTTGTTGTTGATGTAATGGTGCTTATTAGCTTATTGGCTAACAAAATGATGGATTCTTTATGCAATGCCTGACGTCCTGCTCCAGGAATGAGTGTGATGAAAATATAAGCAATAAATGCATGCATGCAATTTGTGTCCGTGTGTGTAGAACCATTGTGGGAGCAGTTAAAGTTAGTTTAAACTTCAACGATTAGCAGATATATTGTGGGTTTTGTGTGAGCAAAGCCTTTATTTCCATTCCCACTTGGAACGAGAGGCTTCGTCAGAATGTTTGCAGTGGAGAAAAGTTAAT
>JAPZEA010000012.1:23903045-23914013 GCA_029783685.1 Heniochus monoceros | reverse complement strand
CACATTAAAACACCGTCAGTACGCCCAAGACTTGAGTGGATGTTGTTGACTTTTGTTAAATGTTATGCAGGATCTGGAGGTCGAGGCAGAGGCAGAGCACCAGCAGGGAGCCGGTTCTCAGCCCAGGGCATGGGGTATGACACACGCACGCACACACACACACACACACACACACACACACACTAGGGGTTTCACGTACTTTCAGGTGTAAATTAATCAGTGCCAAAGGGCTTTTTTAAGCCAGGAAAGGACCTTTTTAATTGTGCTTGTCAGGATTTGGTTTCTTAATGAGTAGAAGTGGTGCATTTTTCTCGCAATTGACTTTGTAGTGTGTTTCCATAGCCTTGAGTTTGCTCTTGAAAGATTGCGAGTTTTAAGTCACCAGTCCTGTCCAGATGTGGCATCGGAAAAAATAATAAATGTATCCCACCTCTACACAGCACCTTAAACCCAAAGGTCAGAAAGTATTAAGTCATCCCTCCTCTAACAGGAGCTTTGCCCAATATGAATAGTGTACATAATAAACAATAATATTCCACACACTTTTTTTTTTATTAAAATGATTAATTAAATCTGATGTCACCCATTGTCAACCACTCCCTGCCTCTTTTTAGTTTATTTCTGTGTAACTAAATGTAACTCGCCTTGACTCTTCCTCAGGACCTTCAATCCTGCGGACTATACCTCAGAGGCTGGGACAGGGACCACACAAACTGAGGTGTGGGACAACAACTGTGCCAACAACAGCACAGATGGGACAGGTGAGTTCTCTCAGAGCAGATGTGCCACTCTTGACATGTAAAGGCACTTGTCTGCAGCCAGTACAGTATAGCTCTGTGTGTTTTATGCAGATGTCCATGAGCTAATGAGCTATAGGTATTCTGCATGTCGTTAACCTGCTCATCCCACGTGTATTTGAACTTTGTGACTCATTGTTGGTTGTCCTCTAGTTGCCTGGAGGAATACTTTGGAAGACTGGGCAGCTGAGGACTGGAGTGAGGATGTTAGTGTGAGTTGAGGCAAAGATTAACACATAACAGGATAAGTCACAGTGCAGTATTTTGGTGTATTTTTTTTTAACACTTCTCTCTCTTGTACTTGTGTGTGTTCCTGCAGCTCTCAGAGACCCAAGTGTTCACCTCCTCATGTGCACCTGCTGCTGATAATCACATCACACCTGGGCAAAGGTAAGTGACTGGCTCAAATTGTAATATAATGTATTGGCCTCAAACTTAATTTCACACCAATTATTAACTAGTTGGTCATCAGAGTACTCTGTAGTTTCAGTTCCATCCATCCAAAAAGTATGTCAGCAGCAAAGAAGTAACTTTACTTTTGGGTGGTATCTTTAACAAACTGTTAATGTACATACTGTAAAGATATATTGATAGTGGAAAATCAGTACCATACAGAATGCTTGTATCCGTGTACAAGCCACTGCATTGGCAACTTGGTGCAAGCATTTTCTAACTGACTCTACTGTTTCTGTGCTAGTCTGGACCTCACCTCTCTACTGCAGAAGCCTGTGGGTGGAGGAAGAGAACCACCTTCCTCCTCTTCCTCTCAGAGTCTGGTCTTCACCAACTCCCACCACCACCAGCCACCGCAACAGCAGCTGCCCCCCAGCCGCAGCGCCACCAGTAGCACAAGCTATGCTCATGCTGCTCTGGTAAACTCTCATTTTTGATACACGCTTTCTTTCGTACACACTCCTCCGTCTGTCACATGTAAACAAAGACTGATGTTTACACTCTCTCCTCCTGTCTGCGCCAGTCGTCAGTTCTGGGAGCTGGTTTTGGGGACTTGGGCCAGGCCAAAAGGACTCCGCCGAGCGCTGGAGCACAGATCCTGGAGCAGCTGAAGGGTCCTGGCTTGGGTCCGCTACCCTCATCCCAGGCCACGCCTCCTGTCAGCACCCAGGGAAGCAACGCCTCCATCGGTCGACTGCCGGGCCTGGCACCTGTACCTCCACCATCCTCATCTAGCTGGGACATGAAGGCTTCAGAATCCAACACCACCTCGCTGTCCTCGCAGTTCAGCCGTAAGTGTTGAAGTGGGACAGTCATAGTGCAGTCATGCATGCCAGTATGTCTGTTTTTGTAACGTATTAATGTAGGCATGTGTGTGTGCCCATTTTTAATCCCTGTCCTGTGCTTGTGCTTTTCTGTGTGTCCGTGTCTGCAGGTGAGTTTGGCCTGCAGCCAGAGCCTTCTCTTGTGCTGAGCCAGCTGGTTCAGAGGCACAGCGGCCCCTCTTTGCCTCTGGCACGTCAACCCAGTCCTCCATCCCAACAACAAGCGCCCGCTGCTTCAGCCTCACCTGCTCTCCAGCACACCAGCACGCCGGCACAGGCGGGCCCGGTGATGGCTGCTGCTGGTGCTAAACCTCCTGCCCCCAGCGCAGGGCTGGACCCTCAGGGTGGCAGTACACCACAGCAGCAACGGGCGCAGCTCAAAGGCCAGAAACGAAGGATACCTCCCACATCGAAGGTAGGGGATGGATGTTGATGGACTGAAGGTTGCGATCAGATGCACATGCGGATACTCTGGAATTTAGCTACAGGATTTTCAATTATACAAAAGTTATCTCTGGTGTGGGTCTGAAATTCTACATAGTTATCGTCAAGGCAGCAATGCATGTAGATTAGCAAATCTTTGGTGAAATTACCAAATTCAAGTAGTTTACATAAACTTACTCCTGAAACCTGACTGTGTTCCCGCCGTCCTGGCAGATCCCCTCCACGGCGGTAGAGATGCCAGGCTCGGCTGACGTCCCCGGGCTAAACCTCCAATTTGGAGCTTTGGACTTTGGCTCGGAGTCGGCGTTGCCAGAGTTTGGAGTTGTGGACAATTGTGTGAGTGCGGCGTCCAGGGAGTCCACGCCGGCCCCTGCCTCAGCACCTCCTGCACCAGGGCCAGGAACACAGAACCAGACAAGCCTGTACTCCAAACCGCTCAGGTACTGTCACTGCTGGCTGACTGGTCACATCTGTTTAGTATAGAAACTGTGCATTTGAAGAGTTTCATTCAAAAAAAAAAATACAGAACAGCCATAAAAGATGAAGAACAAAGTTTGTTGGTCAACAAATCTATAAATGACTTGGACATGAATGAATGATGAGAACACCAAATCTTACTCATCTGGGCTAATTTTAATATCTACTTTCTCTCCTTGTTGTGGTCTTGCAGTGAGTCGCTGGGCAGCGCTCTATCCGTTGCACTGCCTCTGCCCCTCTCCTCATCAGAGCCAGTATATCACTCCTCCTCGGTGGCGTTGCCCAGCCTTGCTCCCTCTTCATTAGGGACAGCCAGCTCCAGCAATCCTCCCTCCTCTTCTTCAACAGCCTCCACCAGCTCCTCCTCTGTACCCTCCTCCTCTCACTTCTCCACAGTGGGGGGAAGTTACGATGGGACCATGCCCCCTCACACACGACTGGCCTTTTCCCAGAGCAAAGAGGCCACAGGGCCAGTCATGGTGAGTAGAAATGGTCAACAGAATTGCTCATCATGCTTTTTCAAAGGGCTTTAGGCTTTTGCAGCTGACCGAGGTGATAAATCATCCAAATTCAAATATTCCTCGGGGTGAGGCTGACCCTAGCATGTCCCACGAGGGTCAACCCCATGTTGGGAAACTGTCTGACTGTGTGAACTTTTTTGTAAGCATTTGTTTTCAAGTGAGATAAATTTAACTGTTTTGCTGGCAATTCCTGACCAGAAGTCCAGTAGTCCTTTAAAACAGCCCATTAAAAATAAGAATAGCATGAATTCTGTCTAGGATTGATTTTACGTTTTTGTGCGCATTCTGTGGTCCCCCCGCAGAGTCCTCTTTGCATTGTGTATGCTTGTCACATAGATGTGGTAATGATCTTCATCTGTTATCAGTATATGTGTACACTAAGCTGCGTTTCCTTTATCACTAGAATGGTCTGAATGGTGTAAGGACCCCTGCTGCTCTGGACAGTAAGTTACCTCCTACTGATGTATTCATTCAGTGCAGACTTTCTATTGTAAATGTCCACCCACAGCCATCCTTCTGAGGCTCTGCTATTTTGAGTCCTTTTTTTGAGACCTTTTCTGTCCTCCTCCTCCCAGCTACATCAGCGTCCTCCACACCGAAGCCAGATTCGCCGTCTCTAAACATCAGCACCAACGGTCCCTCAGCACCCTCCTCCCACCTACCGTCCACCCTGCCTGCACACAGCTCCACCACGCTCTCCAGCCTGGCTCAGGACCTGCCCTCAGCCAGCCAGCTCAACTCACTCAACAGGTAACACACACACACAGGCATGGCAGACTGATCACCAGCTTCGATTTGGCGGAATAGGAACCTTGAAATTCCTTCAAAGTTGAATTTATTACCTTTCTGACCATGTTTTGCCTGAAGTCTCAGGAGAGTGCAGACTAGTGGGTGCCTGTTGCCACCACTCCTGTGTTCTTTCTAACGCTACCTTTGCTAAAGCTTACTTTCTTAATGTTAAAAACTGTCTCTTGCATCCAACAAACAATTAAACATTGCAATTAAATTGAGGAGAGTGGTGGTATACACACTAAAATAGGAAGGAAGTTGTCATTGCCACAACAGTACGCTGATCATCAGTCTCTCCTCTCTGCCTTCACTCTGCAGCCATGTCAGCAGTCATTCCTCAGTTTCAGCTCTGGGCTCCAGCTCTCTCACTGTAAGTACCTGTGTCGTCTTTCACAACCCTGACGGCTGAAATCATCTGTATGCTTATATTCAACATGATGAATCTATTAAATGCCACATAAAGCTGCATGGTTTCAGCATTATCAGTAGCGTAATGGTTCCACCTGGGTTGTCCACAGTGTTGAAAATGTTGAAGACCCCTAATCTGCAGTGTATAAGTGCATGCATGCATTGCCAAATGAAATCTGAAAAAATGTAACCCAACTCCTCACCGTCCTCAGTACACCAGTGTCGACAGCAGCAGTGTGAGCTCCCTGGCCCCCTCCTCTGGCTCCTACACGTCATCGCAGCCGTCGGCCTCAGCCCTCCACTCGACCCACAACAGCAGCAACAGTAGCAGCAGCATCAGCCACCTGGCCAACATGCCCACCATGGGCAACAACATGAGCAGCACAGTCGGCGGCATCGCTGGCACCAGCGGACTTCACTCTGCTGCCACTGCCGCCACCACAGCGCTGGGACTTGGCTCCAATGGAGCTACTGCCACGTCCAACCTCTCTGCACCCAGGACCACTCCCCTGCTCTCCTCCTCCACTGGTACATACACACACACACACACACACACACACACACACACACACACACACACACACACACCCCTCAGGCACTGGCAAAGTTGATGTGTGATGATGATACAAAGTCCAAATAGTTGGAATTTTTGCTGTTTCTTCATGAAACAACAGTATATGGAAGTGATGGTTGTTGTGGCACTGTATTGACAGGTAAAGCTCCTCCTAACCTGTCCCAGGGAGTCCCTCCTCTTCTCCCCAACCAGTATATCATGGGCCCAGGGGGGCTGCTGCCAGCATACCCAGTAAGTAGCCCTCCAGGAGCCAGTATCATTGTAGTGTGCTCTTTTTTCTTTTAAATCAGTGAACACAAACTGTGATATTTGTCAGTCCCGTCCTTTACACATCTTGAACCCCCTCAGAACTGATGAAGACGCTGTCTTTGTTTTCTTAAACAGTGCTCAGCGACTGTATACACGTTTTTTGACTGAGCTGACTATACCTGTCCGTTGTGTTTCACAGCAGATCTATGGCTACGAGGACCTCCATATGCTCCAGTCCAGACTGCCAATGGTGAGAGGAACAGCTCTTCACTTCTTCTCTAGTCCTCATTCAAGTGTTTCAGCTTGTTTGGTTGTTGTGTGGCTGCTCCCCTGATCCTCTTCTGTCCTTTTAGCCCTCTTTGCAGGATTACTATGGAATCACATTCCCTGGCCCCACAGCGACTCTCTCTGGCAGAGACGGGAGCCTAGCCAACAACCCCTACTCAGGTAAAGCTCTTTACCCTTTGGTTCCCTTCTCTAAACTCTTTAAATCCAGTGTTTGTCCTCACCTGATTGCCCCCATTTCTCAGGTGAGGTCACAAAGTTTGGCAGGAACGACTCCACCTCCCCGGCACCCCCCACAAGCCTGGCGGCCCCGCAGCCTCCCCAGGGCCAGAGCCAAGGACAGAGCCAGGCCCAGCCTCAGCCTCCTCAGGCCCAGCCTCAGCCCCAGGGCCAGCCGCAGCACCACAGCAGTCAGCAGGCTTTTCTGCCTCCAGGCTACAGCTACACAGGCCTGCCTTACTACCCCGGGGTGCCCGGCGCCGTACCCAGTGCTGCTGCCTTCCAATATGGCCCCACCATGTTTGTTCCTCCCGGGGGCCCGGGACCAGCCTCAGCCAAGCAGCACAGCATGGGCCTTGGACTGGGAAACCCCTCGGCGAGCCCCTTCCAGCAGCAGACACAGCAGCAGCCCAGCGGTTATGGCCAGCACACCTTCAGCTCAGGTTGGTGAGCACACCACTTCATTTATGTAATATTGGGAAATTTGATTCTTTGAGTTAAGTATCCCAAATTATTAATATTAATATTGTGTGGATTTTCTTTCAGAGGAAACAGTGTGTATAGTTTGAACTCTGAGGTTGATGTTTTCTTGTCCAGGGTATGAGGAGCTGACGGCGGGGCCAGCAGGAGTGGACTACAGTAAAGGATACAACTCCTCCTCACAGGCACAAGCCAAATCTGCTGCTACTGGGCCCGGGAAAGGTGAGGGGAAAAAAAAAACACTCACTCTTTCTAATACCTTAATTTGGATTTTTAAAGTCAGTTGGAATCATAACATGTAAATGTTGTTGCTGTTATTCTGCCAGGCGTCTCAGTGACGTCCAGTAACTCGGGTGTGCCAGACATCAGTGGAAGTGTTTACAATAAGACCCAGGTGAGCCTCAAATACCTCAGCACCCCACCTGCCTCGTTGCTCTATAGTTTGCTGTTTATACTAATAAATAAGATCTGGAGTTAAATTTGTTCTTTATTCTCCGTGTGCAGTCTTTTGATAAGCAGGGTTTCCATGCGGGGACCCCTCCTCCCTTCAGCCTGCCATCAGCACTGGGGGGTCCAGGGCCTCTGAACCCTGGAGCAGCTCCTGGAGGCTATGCACCGGCCCCATTCCTCCACATCCTGCCTCACCAGCAACCACACTCGCAGCTGCTGCACCACCATCTAGCTCAGGATGGACAGGTACTGCTCGCAAATATTTTTCAGATCTGTCTCAGGTGAGAGGCTCTCAGATGTTTCACACGCATGTCTTTCCGTGTCCATGGTGGTCCGAGCCAGCGCGGCCAGTCCAGCAGCCTGCAGCAGAAGAGCCAAGTCAACAAGTCGAGCTACGGCAGCTCCCCCTACTGGGCCAACTGAGATGGCTACATCAACAGTGTGTGTGTGTGTGTGTGTGCATGGACAGACACCAACACACAGCACCACACCTGCGTATCTGACTGACGAGATCATAGAGGGACAAACCATTTTACAACACAAGCTAAAACACACACTACCACCCCCTCCCCTTTGCTCTGTATATCCCCTTTTCAAATGTATGGCTGTTGTATGTAAAATATATTTATGTATGTATTTATACAGTATATATGTATTGGTAGGACATAAAATGTGGTTTTCTGCATTTTGTTTTTATTTTGAAGGACATTTTATTTCAAAAAAATGTGGAAAGATGAGAATGCTAAGTCATGGAGATGAAGTTGGTGAATATACTTGAACACAAGCATCTTGTGATGTGGATTTTTTTGTATGCATACATGAATTGAGAATGATGTACAATAGATTCTACACATCATTTTCATGGCAAAGGCCTTTTTTATTTTAGAGAAAATACGTTTTTGTAACTTTGGTCTCCCGCATCTGTGAATCCTTATATTGAGGGTGACTTGAGTTGATAGCTTGACTTTTCTTTTTGCCCCATTTCCCTCCATCTGTCTCTCATTCCTCAACTTTTACTAGTTGGCTGGTTTCATCAGCCAGGCCTTGGATTTGATGTCATTTTAACATTGGTTTAATCCTTGTTGTCCAAATTAAAAGTTATGAACAGTTTGTTTGGGTCTGGCATCAATATTTACCAACTACACTGTTTTTCTGGATTCAGACCCACGACTTTCATTCACACGCAATATCGTTCTAATTATTATGAGCCAGAGTTTGAATGATGCTTTTTGACATTTCCCCAATTTTACAACACTCAACTATTAAAATATAGAATGTCACTATGCAAAACACGTTCAGGATGGAGGCAGTATTGACGTCAGTACTTTGTGTATTTTGGCACGAGCCCAAAGGTACTAACTCTAAAGGTAAGTGAACAGGTTGTGCAGGTTCATGTAGCAGTAACAAAAAAACAATGAAGTGTCAAAGAGAAAATGACATGTGAGGGACCGTATTAAGTTAATACACTAATTATAAACAGCAAGTCACAATAACACTTAAATCCAATAATACTGCAGTTTATAGTAACTGTGAAGTTTGGCACAAGCCCAAAGGTACTAACCTCTCGTGTTTCCCTTTTCAGATTTATGATGAAGTATCTACACACTCCAATTTTTGCAGTACATATGTATTGGAGTATGTGGATGATTTTCATACATGTATTGGTGTATGTGGATGATTTTCATATCATTATACACATCGCTTCAGTACCTCCAACAAGCTTCGATCTGCTGAGCTGTGATTTTTATACGTTGGACTCTATTGCCAGAGCAGTTAGGCTGGGCCATGTGGCATCAAGCTAAAATTAATCTTCAGCTAATTTATATATTTTAACTGCAGGTGTAAATGTGACGTTTTGACTGATTTTTACAGCTAAAACACAGGACATTTGAATCATAAAGGTGAGTAGAAATGTGTGACATTTAACCCCTCTGGACTCCAACAGGTGTTTCCAGTTCCAACAGTGAGCTGCTATTTTGCTACATCATCCTGACAGACGTGTTGACTTGACAAACAGACACAGCTAATAACATTAACATGTGCTGCGTTTCATTTAGGTGTGTTCCAGGATGCTGGTCCACTCAATGTTGTTACACCTGTGCTAACAGCATGTTTTCACTGTGATGTCATGACTCCAGGCACTTGACACAAGCAAGTCAACAGGTAACCTCTGACCATAAAAAAAAAAATAAAATCTGGAAGTGCAGAGTACATATCTACCATCCAGATAGCCTGACCCATCCTAGTTTCCATCTGTTGTCAATACAAATCATGATGCATATTGTCCCTTCTGACCATACACACTTCTGAGTGTCTGGCAGTTTCTAGAGTTCTCACATCTAGTTTGACTTTTAAGGCACAATATGAGAAGTGAGACAGAGGCTGGATAATAGCTCCAAATACTGCTGATGCACTGGTCAAACTGCGTGTAAAGACAGTCCTAAAAATGACATGCAAGTTGCCACTAATCCACCATTGACCACACAGACTACAGTCTCAGTGAGTCTGCAGTCAAGTGATCCTTTTACATGAAAAACATGAGGATATCTTAATGTGACAAAAGGTTTAATTAAACAATGTATTTACAGAAGAACAAGTAAATGTCATTGACTTCAAGGCACAGTTACAGTGACATGCAAGAGGTTGGGCATCCTTTGTTAATTTCTGTTGAGTTAAGCCAGTAAAAACTGATACTTGCCCAAGTGGATGTTTTACTAAGTACTTACCGTGCATGGTGCCCAAGTTTACTTTGGATCCTTGTCCTTTTTTGTTGTGTTGAAGCCTTAAATTCATGCCCTTTGGAAATTTGGTCATCTTGTTCTTGCTATTCAAACGAAACAGAAATTTTGACCAGGGGTGCCAAAACCTTTGCATGTCATTGCAGTCTAACCTGCTTTGAGGTTGCCAAAAGAAAACAAACAAATAAACATAGCTGCTTACATCAACTAGCTTTAGATGAAGAGTAAAATGAGTAAAAATATGCTGTACACAAAAATAAAGATTCAGTCTTTGATCACATTGTCTAGTCTGCAGCCTCTTTTAATCCTGACTTGCGTGCCCTAGCCCAAGCAGCATTACATTCATGCATTACATCTGACAGGTCAGTTGTAAACCACGAATTATCACATCCTTTAACTCTAAATTTGCGGAAAGGAGCATGTTTATTCACTATACTCAAGAAGCTTTTGTGGAAATATTTCCAAGTCAGTTCAATTTCATCAAAAAGAGCAATTCTATCCCAATTAAAAAGATACAAGTCATGCAGAAAAGCTTGCATCTCAGATAATTTCATATTACGTTTTTCCACAAAACGAGGCTTACTTTTAGGAATCCTTGTGTCTCGTACTACTGCAATCACACAATGATCACTCACATCATTAGGAAAAACACCCGATGCAACAAATTTAAAAGGCATATTTGTTAAAATTAAGTCAATAAGTGTAGATTTTTGAGGGCATTTGGGATTTGGTCCTGTAGGTGAGTTAATTAATTGTATGTGTGCTTTCAATGGGTCAGACACAGATGTGAGCCAGTCCCAGTTCAAATCACCAACCAACACTATTTCATCATAACAATAATAAACAGCATCCCTCCAAAACTGGCCCACCACAATCTAGAACTTGAATTATCTCGTTCCCACAAATTAAGACAGTTGTCACTACAATTTAATGGTTTCGTTTTTATGCATTTAGAGAGTCATGGCCACGGAATAGGAACATTGAGTGTAGGTCATCCACATTTTGGCACTGCAAGGCTGTAACAAGTCCGTCCAATAATTCCATTCGGCCCAAATGTCTACTTCCTTTGTTCCTTTGCCAGGTTTATAAGTCAGTTCCATGTGCTTTTGTTTCCATGTTACCTGTACCTACTTTTACATGTCTGACTTCAGTATTTGACCTTTTATCTGTTTATTGGTCTTTGGGTTCCTGCCTGCTCCTTAGTGGATTTGTTTGCTTGCGTTGGACTGCTTTCTGGTTTTGACCCACGGCTGTCTCACT
>JAPZEA010000012.1:23844465-23856088 GCA_029783685.1 Heniochus monoceros | reverse complement strand
CAGATTGCAGGGACTATAACATCTGAAACCATCCTAAGAAGTTTACTTTCAAGTCCATCTATGCCCGCAGGTTTGTCTTTGGAAGTTGAGATCAGTTTTTCTACATAACTCACACTTACATTACTAAAATTAAATTTGCAATTTTTGTCCCCCATGATTCCATGTTTTATTAATTCATAAGACTGTCCATTATCTATCACAGGCATTTTAATCGTTAGATTATTAATTTTTTCGACAAAATAATTTTGAATATGACTTGCTATATCTGCAGGCTTGATCAAGAAGAGGCCTTCTTTTTCTAAATAGGATGGCGTTAGATTTTTTTTATGACCCATTACATCATTTAATACACTCCACATTTTCTTACTATCATTATTAATATTTTTAATTCTATTTTCATAATATAATTTCGTTTTCCTCTTATTTAATGATGTGACAAAATTGCGGTATTTGCAATGAACTTGCCAGTCTGATTTAAGACCAGATTCATTTGCTATTAGTTTAGCTTTATCACGTTCCACCATATGCTCTTTTAGCTCATTGTCTAACCATGGCGTTCGGCAACTACGAGCCGTAAACTTTTTCATAGGTGCATGTTTCTCAACCAGGGGCAAAAACAATTCGTCAAATATTTCCAGTGCTTTTTCTGGGTCTTTCGTTTCCAACAATCCCCTTGATAGTGATAGATTCTTGACTTCTTCAACAAAACATTCTTCATTAAATTGTTTAAACACTCTTAATCTTTGGACCTGGTTTCGGTACTTTAGTTTTTCTCACAATCGCAATCAAGTTATGGTCACTACAACCCAGTGCTACTGATACGGCTCCTGAACACTTTTCTGAAGCATGCGTAAAAATGTGATCTATACATGTTGAGGTCTGAGTGCCATTGCTTCTCAAGCATAACCTGGTTGGTTTGTTGACCATCTGACGTAGCCCACATGCACTTGTAAAAGTATACAGTCTCTTCTTCAACGGACATATATTGGAGTTCCAATCTATATTTAGGTCATTTAATAGATAAATTTCAAGATTTAACTCACACACAGATTCAAGCATGTCACATAATTTGTCCATGTGTGTACTATCTGTGCTAGGCAGTCTATAGCCACAAAACCAACCAGAATCGGCCTTAAATGCGGAAGATGAACTTGCAGCCATAGCACTTGGTTCTGAACATAAAACATGACACCCCCTCCAAACACATTTCTGTCTTTTCTAAAAATAGAGTATCCCTCAAACATTACCGACTCATCCTCAAAGGACGAGTCTAGATGTGTCTCCGAAACTGCTAGGATGTGCACATTATCTGCTAATATTTCTGATATTTCTGTTATCTTATTCCTAATGCTACAGATGTTAATGTGTGCCATCTTTAACCCCTTCTTTGGTAGATTAGAGTACTTCAGCATTATTTAAGTATAAGTTGCTGCTTAATTTCTCTTTCTCATTGTGCCCTTTCAGATTGAAACAAAACAGCTTTTCATTAAACCAAATTATTGACGAGATTGAGAAAAGTAGAGGAGAGATAGTCCATCAAAGTACCTTAAGACCACCAGTCACTGTCTTTTCCCGTCAGCTTCTTCATTAGTTCAGCTGTCTTGTCATCCAACTTCTTATTCTTGCCCCTTTGAGACGCCTCTGGTGTTAGTCCTACCAGCGCTGCCTGGTCTCCGGAGAGCACCGGCCGTGCGTCATGCGCCTGACTGTGCGGTCCGATGATGCTTTGTGCTTGGAGCGCTGCGGTGGCCTCACTCGCCGTGTTGAACACCTGTTCCCCACCTTTGGTGAACACGTTCAGCCTCGCTGGACGCATAAAGTGGGACTTTATCTTCTTCTCACGTAGCTCCTTTCGTATCCCGCTATACTGGCTCACTGCTGCTGAGTAGTCTTGGTCGAAATAAATCCTCTCGCCAGCATGCTTGATCGGTGCCCTCTCCTTGTCCCAGGCCGCTTGTAGAACTCTCTGCCATGTCTGCCAGGTTAACCCTTAGATGCATGACCTACAAATACCTACACTCTTCCATGAGTGGGGTCAAAAATGACCCCAATAAGAATGCTGTAAACTTAAGAAATTTCTTTCATTTTGGTTAAAGATGACTATTTTTATTATATTTTGGTCAACAAAAGAATTATTTCATGTTTGACATGTTCATTTATCACTTTTTATTAACATTTTATCACAAAACAGCTTTGAGAAAGGTAAAAAAGGTAAACATCCAAAAATGATCCCAACCCGAGAATGATTTCATATTTTACATTATTTTCTTCTCATCTTTCATTTGAACACAAACATGCTATCAATACAGCTATCAAAACATTGACTTTCAGTGTTTGTGTGTCCCTCTATCGCATGTCCACACACATATAAACACGCTATTGTACTTATCTGGTCTGGGTGTTGTGTATCTTACCTTTATTTGAGTAGCGAGTGATGTGATTGAAGCTATGTGCTGTGTCATGTGTACTCTATTGATTGGAGGCATTAAAAGACAAATTCAACTCAATTCTTTCTTTATTGAAGCTCAATCTTCTGGCTACTGTTGACAAAGCTAAGGAATATGGCAAATGCTGTGGTTTTGACTGGTTGAATTAACATTTTTTAGCCCTCAATCCTGTGGAGCTAAACAGTAGGAAAGTCTGTAACCATCAAGAGGTTGTTAAGACATATAACTCACTGAGCTGCCGTCATTTGAGGCAAAAGTTTAACCTTTTAAATAACTGTCTTTCTTGTAACTGGCACCTTAGTGTAAAGTTAATATAATTGTTGACTGAATCAGTTTAAATGCTTATTGAATGTAATAAAATCAAACTGAACCAATAATAGGCCTAACGTGAAATTAATAATGCATAATGCATTGAATCTAGAATCTTGCAAGAATCAAAATTGCGTCGAGCTGTTGTTGGCACACCTTTACTATGTATTTTGTGGATTTTTGGCTTTGTGACATGTTTGAAATGTTGAAGAGGAAACTTGGTGTGTACCAACAAAACATGCACTATTGTGGGTGTGATCATGGCAATGAAGACGGCTGAGAATAGTTGTGATGAGAATGGTTTTCTGTATGTTTGGTCTCAGAATTTGAAAGGCAATAATTGTTAGCTGACATGTGGAGTTATTTATTGGTTTATTGTGTGACTTGCGCTCATGTCTCTTCTCCAGATTCAGCAGTATTGAAGCAGTTATGTAAACTGTCTTCTTCTATTAATTCCCCGTCATTGCTTCCCTACACTCACATTCATACACATCAGTCTCCGCCCCCGTTTCTCTCACATTCCTGCTCAGGCTCAATCTGTTTGGCACAGCGCGCTAAAGCAGGCTTTAAAATATTCCCCCCTCCTGTGCAAATTTGTTCCACCTTGAAGTGGATTTCATTATTTCATTTGAGCCCCGGCCTGACAGGGAAGTGAATCATTTTGACAGGCCCCGTCTGAAGCCTCTTCAGCCCAAGCCCTTGATTCTGAGTATTTTTGGAGCAAGGGGGAAGAGTAAGTCATTGTTGGCACTTTGCAGCTCTGATGTAAACTAGGGGCTTGCAGAGTGCTTGGCCCCCATTGGCTGACGTCCAAGGCTGTGGAGGAAGCATGTTTAGTGTGGCGACGGGCAGAGAGGTGGAATCTTATCAGTGTTGCTCCACTCGGTTCAGATTACCTAGCGCTTGCTGTCCAGTGACTGCATCAGCCTGTCAGCACATTAACACACGTTACCTTCATTTACGGCATTGGGGCACTATGATGCTGCACTCCTGCTGGTGCTGTAGCACAGACAAACTTTATGTGTGCATTTTGATTTGTGGCTCCCCACCGTACTTGATCTATATTCCAGTGTACCGTACTGTATATTTGTGTCTATTAGGAAGCATTTGTTTTAGACGTGAGAGATCATGTGGAAATGGTGTTTAATGCGAATCTGGTGAAATTTGAGCAGTGTGCATTTTTCGACTAAACACGCAACTCTGTATCTTGGACTGTGGAGAGGTGTTGCTGCATAAACATATTCAGTATCTCCCCTTCAATACCCTTATTCATACTGCATAAATAAACCTACAAGCACAGGTTTACATGATGTGATGTCCTTGTGATGTCCTTAAGCTTTTCATATAGAACTACTTCCATGGACATTATCAATGCAGTGGTAGAGGAGCGTTAGTTAGATGGAAGGTTTCCTCACTTTTTCCCCAATGTTTATGGAAGCTGCTGCATTGCATTTGTCTGGTGTCTGGTCCTCAATTCAAAGTCATCCCAGCTCTCTTCTCTTTCACTCTGTTTCATTTCCTCAGCATGATTGAAGTCTTCTAACAACCAAGTGTTTTCTTATGGAGTGTTCCGCCAACTATTCCTTCAATAAGACTCTACTTTGAACTTTGATTTTCTCTTTAAATGGGGCCTTTTTTTTTTTTTCAAACGGATGCTGAGAAACTCATCAGCTGGGGGAGCAGGGCCACCATCATAAAAAGATATGGCCTCGAGGAACACACTTTAAGGTCAGCTTGGGTGGGAGTGTGTGTACTACTTGCTTTATTGTGGTGTTTGTGTGTGGGCTGTTTACAGTGCAGGTGGGGAATTTGTGCTCTCGTGTCTCGCTGTTTTTGTGTGTGAACTAGAAAGAGTCAGACCGAGGTTGATTATTGAATGTGTGTGTGTGTGTGTCTGTGTGTAGTCACTCCGTTCTCATGCTCATTATCTTTGTATGTGTTGGTGTGGTGCGGTGCTGCCACTGTCATTAGTGAGCTCCTGAGGCGCAGCAGTAGTTCCGCTCCAGATTAGTTTTCTTGTGTCTGCCAGCTCTCTGTCTGGCAGATAGCCTGGCATGGCACTGCCCAGCTAAGCTCAACACAGCTTGGCCCTACCCAGATTGTGAAAACTCTGTGCCACAACAACAACTTTGATTTTGCTGGCCTCTTCTCCCCCTCTGTTTTCAACTTTGCTGTTCTCTCTACTTTTCTGGTCCAATGTGTAATTGATTGCAGAAACAAGGGTTTAATTCAGATTGTCAGTCTAAATCCAGCATCTATCTTTTTTCCATTTAAGCTGCATGAGAGAACTTTTTCCTCCCCAAAATGGCTGTTGTGCACAAAGTTACTTTGTTAGTTTAGCCACGCGGCCATTTCACTGTTAGAAGTCATGTAGCAGTTATAACTTAGGCTAGGCTAAAGTTCTAGGTTAAAGGTTCAGTTCTGTTGTGTTCTGTTTGCTTGTGTTCAGTTTAACTTTGTTAGTTACTTAACCCTTGGTCCTCCAGGCCTGCAGCAGCAGTACAGAGAGTGCCAGGAGCTGCTTTTGCTTTACCAACAATACCTTTCTCAGCAACAGGCAAAACTTAACCAGTCCATTGCCCAGCTCAGCCAGGAATCAGCCCACAGCAAGGTAAGGTATGGGATAGAGTGGCTGTGTTCTAGATTGTAGCGTGTACATCATGCAGTGTAACATGACAGGCTCGCTCCTGTGTGAGCCATATTCACAGAGCCTCCCTGTTTGCCATCCATCAGGCACTAAAACATCTAGTGGAAACACATGCAACAGCACATTGTCCTATGGCCAAGTGCCATAATAATTCAAAACAAATCACTACAGAACGTCCACCTCAGTCACTGATTCGATATGACTACAACGTAGTGAAAACTATTTCAAGGTGACACTTCAGAAGCAAAGACGCCTCTCAGGCTTCAGCATCTGTAAGAATGGATGACTTGGCCAACCTCATCGTCCCGTGGTAGCTCTGAATAATGTGTGTTTGCCTGCTCTCTGACCCTCAGCAAATTAGTCACATTCTCCTCCCCAGTCAACTATGAGTTTGGCTTTCCTCCTTATGTTTATCTCATAATGTTCCTGACCTTGGCTTACCTGCCAGTTACGCCCAGTTGACAGTTGTCCTCTAAATCTTGTGGCTTCTGTCCAGTTTACAGTTTTGAAGGATGATTTGCATTTGTGCTGCTGTAAACCCAGCCCAACCATAACACCATGTCTGTACAAGCTGTGGAGAGAAAGCAGCATGCTCATAGAAAAGCATCAGTAGTCCCCTGTCAGTGTACACACGGGATGTGTTCAGGCACCGTACTGTTGGGTATGTCACCCACGTTTTGGCAGTGCTCAGAGCCCATTACACGATCACTGTATTGTAACAACAGTGATGGTAAAATGGGACAAAGGAGACTTGAACACTAAAAACATTCTTCAGGTTGTGGTAACCCACATAACGTGCACATGATTTGTGAGCTGCTGTGGAAGAGCTCTCGAAAGCACATAGCAACATGAGCAAATTAGACTGGTTAGTGACTCCAGTATTGGTAAATTTCAATTTGTAGCCCAGCTCTACATCAAGGTTTTATGGAGCAGTCTAATGTTTTTGGCTGAAATACTCCATGAGTTTTTCAGAGGCTTTCATGCAAAATGCATTCATTGTCCTCTTTGTTCTCTGTCCAGGTACTCAGAAGTGAGGAAGCCCCCAGCAGAACATCTACGAGCAGAGCTAATGGCTCTCTCTTTGATGGCTCATACCTCAGCTTTGCTGCTACCAGGGCACGGCAGCCGCAAGTGCACAGGAGTGGTGGTGGAGGAAGAACAGCAGTGCAGACCTTTAGCAACCCTGCCTCTTTTTCCTGCGTTAGTGAGCTCAGTCCAGCTGATGGGCCGATAAGGAGTCAGAAGAGGGAGTGCAGGGAACCACACTCAGAGTCTCACAACAAATGTGAGCACTGCCAAGGACGTGGTCAAGACAGTGGCTATGGAACACAGAAACGGAGGAGTGATAATGGCTCTCGTCTAGAGAATGGCCACCACAATGTGTTTAACCAGCATGAGTGTGAAAGGTATAGTAGTTCTCTTTCCACTCATGATCTATTACCCCACATGATTACATTTCTCCTCTGTAGTTTTAGTTAAATAGTCCATTTTATCAAGACACAAACAAGAAGAATGTTAGGATATTAAGCAAAGGAAATATGTATTTACACACAGGCTTCACAGTGGGAATGCCATTGGCTCAGAGGCCAGTGAAGCCCTGGCCAGGCCTCTGCTGGGTCAGGAGGACTGGGAGGAGAAGAGGCACCAGCTGCTGCTGCAGAAGATGCAGTTGGAGATGGAGAGAGAGAGGCTGCAGGCACGGCTGGCTGAGCAGGAGGAGAGGCTCAACAGACAGAATCAGCAGCTATGCCAGTCGCGTCTCGATTACAGCAGGTAAAATACAGAAGCCAAAGAGAAATGAACCGTATCTGGTAACATTACCAGCTAACATGTGGGGCCATAAGTTGATAATTACATCTAGTAGTTACATTCTAGATGATAGTTACTTCTATCTAAGAAGTTTAGTCCTCTTTTTCTTTGTCCTTGTACTACTCCAGTGTCTTCATTGCAGACTGGCAGAACCTCAGTCCATCCTCGTTTTCTTCTCCTGCATTCTTCTTAGGTTTCAACAAGCTGCTCAATCTGATCTCAGCAGTTCAAACACTAGAAATGGAGATCCACAGCTGGAGGGTCCCTCCCACCAAGATTTACCCTCCAGGTAAACCGGTAGATAGCACAGGAAGTCTGTCTCTTGCTCTCTCTCTCTTGCTCTCTCTCTCTATATCTGTCCCTGTGTCTCACGGTCTCTCTCTCTATCCCCCCTTCTTTCATCAGAAAACAAAAAATTTGATGTGGTAAGATGCATTGATAATTGCTTTAAAATTGCACTGTGGCCCTCTGAATTGGAATCGAATCTTGAGGTGCCCAGATATTCCCACCCCTAAAATACACACATACATAAACACACACATTTCCACACACTCAAGTCACACACAACTGAGCCAACTTAGAATATTGTTTCTGTGGTCCACAGTGTGCGTGAAGACACAGAGGGACATCCTGCAGGACAGAGCTTGCATGAAAAACCCTCACAAACTGGACGTGCTCCTCTGGACAATGCCAATGGTAAGCTTGTATTTGCAGTGAATCAGCTCAAAATGTAACCCACTCAAGACTGTCAAGAGTTTGAATTTCTTCAGAAAGTATTTCCTTTAGTACATTCATTTGATAAAGTACTTTATATCATGATGTCATTTTTAAAACTGTCTTGCCTGCAGTGCCCTCAGTCTTGCTGCTGTTGCCTCTAATATAAATCTCCTATCTTGCATTTCTCAACAGAGGCCTTCGAGTGGTCCAGAAAGGACATGGCCACGTCTCCTGCTAAGTCCCCTGCAAGTCTGAGTAATCCTACCTCAGTGTCTGTGATGCAAAAGACCCCTGAGGCCAGGTAACACATTTTTACTCGACATCAGTGAAGCATTACATAAAGATTTACCATTTATTCTAATAGCTTTTAGGCAAATGAAGCATATTGGTGATATTTATTATATTTGATAAACAGTAGGACTACAGGAAAAATGGAAGCGGTAGCTAACACTTGTAGAATTAGTTCTCAGAAGAACAGCCTGTGTGGCTAAATTCGACAGAGGCAAAGTGCCAGGGAAGGATTACTCATTGAACAACAACGAAAAACAGCACAGTTAAGCGCTTGAAGGATGCAGGATCAAAAAGGCACGAATCTTTTATCTGTGCTAGTTTGAAATTCTAAATAGAGCTTTCTTCAGGACTAACTAGACTTCTGTGCTGCAGGAAAGTCTGAGTGAGTGTTTCTGTGGGCAGGCGACTCCTGTCTTGTGGGGGAAATTGGGAAGATTATTTGCGGGCTGTCAGGCTGCATTATTTTATTTGTTCTCTCTGACCTCTTAAGGCAATTGATGTTTTTTCCTCTGGAAATGTTAACGATATTGAAACACATAAATATAGTGCAGGTATAAAATTTGAATCTTGAAGCTTTTTCATGGGCTTGCAGTTGCTGCACTGTTAGAGGCTAAATGATATCTTTTCTTAGTCTAGCTAACTTTTCGAGCTGTGAGAAGCTAAATGAAGCTTTTTACTGGGCTAGCTAGCGCCGTGGCCAGCCTGTCAGGAGACATGCTGCGTTCCATTAGTCGGCCTAGCAGGGACCCTGCAGCAGGTGTAATTGAACAGACTTCTGGATGCACACACTGCCCTCCCTTCTCTCTCTGCCACAGTAATGAGACAGAGAAAGCAAGAGTGAGGGAGAGATGTTAAAAGTGTGTTTGAGGGTGAGTGAGGGGTGAGAGCATTGGATAAAGTGAGAAATGGGAAGCGAGGAAAGTTAGAGCAGGTTGAGATGGATAGAAATGGAAATTGTGAAAAAGCCGTAAGAAGGGGGAGGGGTTTTGAGGACGGAATGAATCACTGAGTGCACGCATCAGAAAGGACATTCATTACCTTTTTTCTTATACCCATACACGAAATAGTAATTAACCTGACTGTGTGTCGTCTTACCCTGCGTGCATGTGTGCCAGCATTCACCTGCCTCTGTGAGGAATTGCAAGAAAATATCAGATGCTGAGAAGCAATTTGTAACAGTGTCGCTGTAGACTTTTATTTTTAAAAATGGTTGTTCCTAAAATTGCTGCAATTTTTTTTCTTGCATAATGTCCGTGTTCGTTAGGAAATGCACAAACAAACAGTTACACAGCCACCCCCCCTTTCCCATCCGAAAGAGTATTTCTGCAGAACAGCTCAAAGTGTACAACTTCCGATAAGTAACTCTTAAACAAAGCGGTGCGCGGTCCAAGTGGAACTGTGAGCTCAAGCAGATGCCCATTAATTCCAGCAGGGGACCTGGGGTATCAGATCTTATTACCATCCATTTACACCTCCAAAGCCTATTAAAATAGTTGGACTCTTTACTACAGACGTTGTTTTTTTTTTACTGCCAGTAATGAGATAGACTGCCTCTCAGATGCCTTTTTTCATGTGCATCTCCTCAGACAGTTGTAATCCTTTGGTAATCCACTGATCTTTTTTTTTTTATTAGAAGTATGTCTTTTTCTTAGCTGGTGTCCAAAGAATCTCTTCACAGAAATATACAAGATAAATAAAAGGCAGTGAATGAGAAAAAGACAATACTGTATGTTGTGGTTCTCAGCTGATTTTAAGTCAGTTTGGGAAAGACTAACCAAAGACCTTGTCAGAGCTCCTTGACTTTAGTTAGCAGTGATGATTTTATTCATTAGTGCCCCATGTTATTGCCATAAATAAGTTATTGTAGCATATTAACATGATGACAACTACACAGAATTTTGATATTTTTAGTTGTTATTTTGTTAGTGTTTGTTTTGGTTGTTTGGTTCATTGTAAATCTAGTCAGCGTAGTCTGCAGATAGGACAGGGCCCTGCTTTACTGAAATAGTTTAAGTCAATAATGTAAGCACCAACATTTTAAAATTTGCTTGTGCAGAACATTTCAGAACATGGCCTGAACATCAGTCTTGAATTCCAATGCATTTCACTTCTTGAAAAGTTTCCACTCTCCCGAACTAGTTCTCAAAGGAAGCTGTTTGTAGCAAGGTTTCCTTTTCCTTTTCCTCAAGCACAGATCTTGCATAATACCTAAGAGCTGTAACCTATTTTTCCAAAAAAAAATACTCCTTGGTGTAAAAATGTTTGCCATTTGCTTTTCTCAAGGAAAAGACACCATTTTCCTCTGATGTTTACAGTTCAATCTCGTGAAAATAGAGTGTTTTTTATTACGGCCAGAGCAAGCAGGGCTCTATCCACCTGCAGAATCAATCAGTCTTTTTGTGATAGCTCTGCTGGAGTCTGTCTTGCTGGAAACCAAATTACACTGAGTAAATGGCCTCTATGGTGCCAGTGCAGACATTCAGGTCATAATGATTAGTTTTGGTGTCTGGAAGTATGTGTTTGTGATAACTGACTTTTTTCTCCTAATAAATGAAATTTCTTGTGGATGCGCGCTTTCATATTCAGTGGGACTAATGTTTGTTCCTATAGTACAAGTCGTATATAATTTTACAGTTAATCCTGTGGAAGGACTGCCTCATCTGGGGAAGCGGTGGAGCTGCTCAGCACAGTAGCCCTCAGTCATATGAAGGCTACACCTTTGTAGTCCTCATTCTTCGAAGTAGGCAGACCCTGAAATGGGTCACAGCTGCTGACACAATGAATGCGATGGAAAAGGGAGGGTGTTAAATGTGGAGCTAGAAATCATTATGAAGGCCTGCTTATTGAATCTAGATGATTTTCCAAGTTTACTCTAGCCACACTAGCCTGTAATGTACTATCCTGCTGAGTTTATAGGATTATGAACACGGTGAATACACCAGAATATTGTTGACCCATGTTGAGGAGTAGCGTTGCTGAATGTTGAACTACATTTCCCATTAGTACTTTTTTTCTTGTTATGTTTCCAGATAGAAGCTATTTTTCTATTTAGAAGCTATTTTCCCTGAGTGACTGGGTAGCACCATCTTTAACCCTTGTTGGATGAGTATCAGTAAATTAGTTCGAACTACCTTTTGCTGTAGCATTCGGGTAGCAAAGCTACTTTTTGAATTATGTTACTTTTACAGTCATGAGCTACTGCTGAGCAGCTTTTCTGAGTTGCTTATAGTGTACTACTTTCAAAAAGTAGGTCTTCGAACTTTTAACTTTTTGCTGAAGCACTGACCCTTTACCCAAGTAACACCTGACCAATTCATACAATTAGATAAATGACTGGCAAGTTAACTTAATTTACTAATTAGTTAATTGGCAACTATTTTGATACACTGATACATATTTTGAA
>JAPZEA010000012.1:23773969-23787872 GCA_029783685.1 Heniochus monoceros | reverse complement strand
TTTGGCAAGGCATGTGAAAATTTAGCATAATATGATATTGAAGCTCCTGTAACGGTACTTCTCAGTTCTATTCGTACTCTACAAGCAGTGATATCCAACACATATGTGTCAACCAGCAGCTCTGACCTGAGTGGCATTGTTCATGTACTTGCCTGTACTTTGTGAGTACCTGAAGGATTATAAAGCATATCCACTAGGGGGGCAGGTCAGCGGCAAATCCTCCACTGCCAACCCGTTTTCCCCGAGAACTTCTTACGGAGAGCCGAAATGAAACCACATAACTTCCGGGTCCTGCTTCATTCCAAATCTCATTGACATTTCTAACAATACATATAACTGATCCAGCCTTGGAACATAACCTTTCTCACCAGGCTCACAACAAGTGTGTAGATAAGGACAGTGTGATATTGTTGTTTACTTAATATTTCTGCTTTTAGCTGCTTTTAATGAACACCATTTCCCATAAGCCCCAGACCGCTGCTTGCTAAATGTCACAGCTAAACAAAAGAGGCGAGTCGAGGGGCCGCGGCTAGTTCAGACATGTCTACAATAACATCAGGACAGAGAGGACCGAACTTAGACTGAATAGATTACAGCGAAAAGCTCACAGAGTAATTGTTGTTTAACTTTGTTAAGCAAATCATCAAGGTTTTCATTTCAAACTGCAAGATATGGCAAGTGAATGCCGATTTGTCTTAGAGTATGGACACATGGAAACCTCAGCAAAATGCTCAATCATCATGGAAGGAAGTTAGCCCACATGTGAAGTCAGGACTTCAGCTCTTCATTTTTCACCAATTTACCATAATTAGACATGTGGACACTCGTTATTCACTGCCCCTACAGTAATGTTGCAGACGTGCAGCATTAACTCTTAAAGATGCATGCGACCGCGGCTCTAAAGGTAGCCATCATGCACACTAACCCGTCTAAAAGCTGTTGAATAAGCGCTCCAACTCTCCTGATCCTAAAAGCAACCTCTCTATCAATGGGTCAGTGCTCCTGCTCCATCTAATCAGGCTGCTAAGTTCTCCAAAAAGTCCCCAAAGTTTACATTGTCTGACTGAGACTATCATGCTTGTCCATTTCTCCACACACAGCCCTGCAGGGCAATCTTAGGAGTCCCCCCTACCTCTTCACCTGTCCCCCCCTGCTCCTTTGTTCCTCTCCTCTTGTCCTCTTTTACTCCCCTGTTGGCTCCCTCTCCACCCCCCACCTCTTCCCTCTGCTAATGAGCAGGGTAATTACGGTTGGCCCAAGCCAAAGGGAGAGGGGGAGGTTGAGGAGGAGAAGACAAAACAGGAGGAGAGAAGGAGGAGATCCTGCCTAGTCTAGCCTGGTGCTCCAGATAGCATTAGTTCTCTCCTCTTCTCTCCCTTTCTCTCTGACACATAGCCCTACGCTTAATTAAACATGCCTCAGAGGGACGCAGAGAGAGAGAGAGAGAGAGAGAGAAAGAGAGAGGGAGGGAGAGAGAGAGAGAGAGAGAGAGAGAGAGAGAGGGAGGGGGGAGTTCATGTTGGCAAAGAGTTAGAGGAAGGGAGAGGGAAAAGTGAGGGTGATGCAAATGCAGGGAGAGAGGCAGATAAGAAGCTGGTGATGGAGTGTGAGAGAGGGGGAGGTGGGGAGAGTGAGGGGAAAGGTGGGGAGATATGGCGAGGAGGGTGGAAGGATGGGTGGTTAGTGAGCCAGAGAGAGAGAGAGGGAGAGATGGAGATAGACGGAGGAGCTGGAGGGGGTTCGGAGCGAGGCATGAGAGCTGAGGATGAGGACATCGTCAGCCGAAAACACAAGTGAGGTCTGATGGAGACAAAAAGGAATTAAAGACTGGGGAAGAGTGAGGGGAATGGGATTACTATAATATATGAAAATAATAGCAAAGAGACTCCCGTGAGACCGTGGAGTACCCACTCCAGAGAAACCAAAGTAGCGAAAATGGCGCCTAGAAATAATATATCTGCATCCTCATTTCACAACAGCAGGTGAGAAGAAGAAGACTACAGCCTAAAGTGTTGAAACCTATTGATGAGTTCATTAAAGTGCACTGCGTCATGGAGCACTGTGTCAGTTGAGGCCTGTAGCACACACTGGACACGTCCAACAAAGCCTGAACGACAAAATATGTTATTTGCCTACAGCGACACATGGGAGTGTTTTCTGATCTGACGCCTCTATCAGCAGGACATTTCTCTGTCCTTCATCTTCCAAAACCATTACAACTCACTACTGACGATAAAATCTGTTTTATGACGTGACAACACCATGGTTAAGGTATGGTGGGGTTTACAAAAATGACCTAATTAGGGCAGGGGAGAGATCATGCTTTAGGTTCAAAAGGTACTTTGTCAAGTCTAGGGCTACACTCTTTTGGCTCATGGTGGTGATAATAAACATGTGGTTAAAGTTATGGAAGACCTGTGGGAGGGCTTGATTGATATCAAAACACAGAGATGAGCAGTACCCTCTTGTGTTAAAGTCCAATGTGTTGTTGACCTGTCCATCCAGACCAACCTCGTCTCCATGTGGACTTTGTCACTCGACAATAACATCATTTCCTCTGTTTCTCCTGTCATAACCACCACAGTAAACACGAACATATGTCATTTTGGGACTTATTAAAATGGCTGATGCTATTGTTCTTCTTCTTTGAGGAAGTCTGAGGAAGGAGTCAGGGTGCTCAGCAGCCAGGATGTACCAATACAGGGTTCTGAATACCATGACGTTTTTCTAGAGACTACCCATATCAGCCAGCGATGATCCGCGTCATTATGCCACACACACACACACACACATATATATAATGTGCTCATCATGAGGATGGTGCTAAAGAAAAGGCCATGGGGTCATTAAAATCAACAGGATTTTTCCCTTGTCAGCATGGATGTGCTCAGCAGGTTGCTTGGCACGCTGCCCATTAAATTCTAAAATATCTCGTTTGTGTGTAGCAATCTGTCCACTTTGAGGGTTCAGCCTCTGGGGCGCGTGAATGTATGAATGTCAACAGAAAAGATGTGTAGAATTACTGCATTTAGTTTTCAAGACACCTTTGTCATTTCCTGAAGTGCTGTGCAAAGCAACAGACCATCCATCTGACTAAACATCACATGCAAGTAGGGCAAAAGCACAAAAAAAGGTTTTGTGTTCATGGCTTCAAATCCATTTCTTCCACAGAGCAGCAGGCAGCTACACCACAGCCATATATTCACAAGTACATTAAAAAAAGAAAACAGAAAATACAAAGCTAAAACATACCTTTAATGAAGAGAATGAGTGACAACATGCTGCAGACCCATGCCAATTAGTGGCCTTTGCTGTTGTGAATAATAAACTAGGCTAATAGCAGCACAATTATGAATGTGTAATCACATTAAGGGGACATGGAGACATGGCTTCAACCTGGTAATGATGACATGCAATTAGAGCGCAACTGTTATCTCCAGCATCATATCAATAATTCATCACCACATGCATTTTGTGTTTCCCAAAGATGGCATCCAATGATTAATAACTAGATACATGTGTCTGTCTGTTCTCCAAATGCTGACAGTTGATGCCACATAATTGGACAGAACTTTTTTCCACAGTTTTGAGAAGGACTCAAAGAGTTGGAAAAGAAATAAAAAAAGAACATACAGGCCGAATAGTCTCTGAATTTAATTAGCTGAGTATCAGTTGCCAGACAGTTGTTAATGCTTACTAATACCTCTCCCTGTGACAGTTATGGAGTCAAAGAAAAGCAGAGCCAGGAAATGGATGCTTTTGTGTCTTCATAAAATGATTTTAGAAAAGCACATAAAAGTCACATAAGAATTATATAGCTCCTCATTACAAGAGAAAACAGGCATCATCATGTAGTTCTCAAAGAATCTGAAAATAGACCAAAATGCCAAAGTTTAGGCAATGCAAGAAGACAGAAGACCTCTCTCAAGGCCTTGTCCTCTAAGTTTATTTTCTAAAACCAACCACGTTGGAGGAGTCCAGGCCTGTCATTTGAGGGGTGAAACTATTCTTTGCTAAGGCCCAAGGTGTAAAGAAAAAGAAAACAACAGTCATAGAGCCATACATTTACTCCCACATTTAAAAAGACATTGCCAGTACAGCTTACACAGAGAAATGAAAACAACTCTCCCAAAGTTTAATTAAAGAACAGGAGCATTGTCGTCAAGAGTCAACTGCCAGTCCCGACATCTGGGCTCTGTGGAAAGCGCTGCAGCTTGCATGCTGCTACAAGCGTCTGCAGATTTTCTCAGCGGCCCGCCTCATTGGTGAAAGAGAGGCGTAGCAAATGAAAGGAACGAGCACTCCCAGGTCCTTAGCATTGCAACGAGAAACAAAAAGACAGGAAGGAGCGAAGACATGGAGATGGAGAGAGCGGGCGGCTTCAGACAGACTAACGGGGTCTGCGTTATTCACCGCAAGTGATTTTGGAGGGAGTTGTACTTTTAAACTTTAATGAATAAAGCCCTTGAGTCATGATGTAATGAGATCAAGACAAGAAAAATAACAGAGAAATCCCAAAGAGAGAGAGAGAGAGAGAGAGAGAGAGAGAGAGAGAGTGGGGGAGAAGAAGAAAGAAAAGAAATGCTGTGTCATTATTGTTGACTCAGCACTCATTGAGCAAACACACCAGGATCATACTGCGCACACGCTGTCCAGTGTATATGCACATATCCAGCTTCGGCTCACTGTTAAATTACTATTGATTCACTGGTGCGACTGCCTGCACGCGGCTCGCAACAAAAGGATTTGTGCATCAAAGTTCTGCCAGAAATTCTTAAAGACAATGTCGGACAGGAGAAAGAAATCGGGGATGGACAAAGCGGTATAATGCTCAGACCTCCATCTATCAGATATGGCTGATTATAATAATAAGATGGGGATATTCAATTAAGAAAACATTTGGTGCCCCATCATCAGTTCCATTCTCCCTTTTTGCTTACTCAGCATATTACAGCAGAGACATCTAAGAGGAATTTTCATATGTGAATGATCTGCGTTACCCATCCTCCTTCACTGTAGCTCCAGCGGAGGGTTAAACATCAGTGTGGTGGCACGATGCTGAAACTGAACCAAACTAACAGACAACATTGGCAGCGTTTTACAACAGCCAGTCCTGGGTGGGCAGCCCATTTCCTGGTAAAAATCCTCTGGCGTGCAGTTAGCGATGGCACAGATAAAAGAACAACTGTGTAGTTAGTATGAGCAGAGGCAGTAACCAAGGCTGAGGGAATGAGGAACAGAGCGCCATCTGCGCAAGCCCGCACTTGAAGTATAGAAAAACATTATTCGCTCAGAGGGAGGCAAAAAAGCAAGCTGTCTTTGAGTTTGAGGGAGAGTCAACATCAGCACAGCCTTTCCAGTATGATGAAAAAATTGGTGACTGAGTGATGCAGAGATTTTCCTCTTGCACTGGCTGAACTGTCATTTATTAGCTGCAGTCTACAATGACTTATATTATAATTTTGGATGAGTGCCTGGATTGAGATGCAGTTATTTAGATGTATTGCTAAGTGCTAATGTACAGTAGGTCCAGTGGCAAACTTACTAAGCAGCGAATGCCATTAGTTGATGTGATGTTATTATTGGTAAAGCACCTGAGACAACTGTAACATGTCTGCAGGAATAATGCCTCGCAACAGTCATCACGTCATCGTGGTTAATGTATTAATGCAGCGCAGATATTACTGTGTCTCTGTGGACGTGGCCGCTCTTAGACACCGTCTTAAATGCCGTCTTTGTGTTTGGCTCACTGGTGTCAGTAGTTCATTCCATGTCAGCTTGTTTGAGATTAAGGGAGCTGCTGTCAGTCCAGTAAGAGCACTGGTGGCACCGTTTCAAAGGGATCGCTGGAAAATGCAGCGCAGGAACACAAAAGCAGTGACTTCCCACTTCCCGCTACCAAAGGTGTCCCCGAAATCAATAAAAAGATAAACAGGAATCTTAGAGATTAGAATTTAAAAACACGCCGAGGTGAAGAAGCAGACATTTTAATTATTAGTGTGCAGAGAGGGTTATTCACGGCCGCCATTAAAGGAGAAAATATACACTAGGTAGCTTACCACTAAGTGCTCTTGCAAGAGCCATGTCAAACTTTTAAGTCCTTTACTGCCCAGGAAGATGTGTTACTGTTCGGTAAATGAATTATTGGCTGGACTGGATCCTTGCCAAAGACAACCTTGCTGTGGAACATGATTGTTAATTAGGTCTAGATGTGCTTAAGGGCTAACAAAACTGCACAAGCACCACATCTCCAAAACCCAGCTGAGAATACACTGATGCTGCAGTCTTATCTCAGCTCCCTCGACTAACTTCACGGGCCCAAACCTGTGACTAACCACCTCAAAACGCTTTGCCCTTTAGTGTAAAAAGCAGTTATTGCACGACTCCATTTAGCCATCTTTCATTTAATGCTAATATTCAGCCGGTGGGGAATTCATTTGTCTGTTTAATTTCACAGGTGCCCTTAACGTACCGATCAACAACAGGCGCCGGTTGTGAACAGGCGGCACCATCTGTGTGCAGGGAGTGCCAATGGCCCTGAAGTCTTCACTCTTTGCCACCAAGCACTAAGACTCCATTAAGAAGCCCGGGTCCATGCATCTTTGGCCATCATTTATTTGGCAAAGGCAATTAAAAAGCTTCCCCACCCAAAGACAGCATGTGTGGTAGAAGCCACGTCTCCTCCCTTAATCACTGGTAGTAATTAGTTCCTGCGAGCGGTATCATTAGGTATCAGCGCCGGCGCAGTTGTCACAGCCAGCGCACGTCTGGGATGACAAAAGGAGATGGAAGAAAAAAGAGAATCATCGCTGTAACAGAGAAACCGGGCGAGTTAGAATCCTGTCCAAAAACGTTACAAGGTTGTCCCACGAGGGGCATAATCCATCAAAGTGATTTTTCTTCTCTCTCTTTCTCCCACCCCCTCCTGTTCCGCCCCCCTGTCTTCTTTGCAACGTAATCATTTTCCTCTCACGGGGTGTGACATTCATAAAGGATGCTGGTGCAGGTGCCACGTCTTGCCAAAGTTTGGGATGAGTTTCAGAGGTGTATTTACAGTGCGGGATTGCCAGAGGTGAGTTACAATGCTCCTCTGCAGACTTACCCTTCTAATTGTCCTTCTTGCCCAGTTTCTCTTGCCCTGCTCTTCTTTCCATCCTTTTGTCCTGACCACCATTGATCAGTTATCTGAAAATACTTTACTCAGATAGGAGCCCTTGGCTGTGCTCAACACGTTCTCACTCCCAGCTCACATACGGATGCTTGGTCAGGATCTCTTGGCATCACTTTTCGAGGCACTAGGTACCACCTTTAGTGCAATTTTTCAGAGTGCAGGGCTGTCTGATAGACTTCTATAGACTCCCAACGCGTCAAATGACGTAGTTTAAAGAGCGAGAAAAGTCTGCAGTTGGAGGAGGGTGGTTGGTTGGATGAGTCAAGCACAGGACTTTCACCCAGGAGACCAGGGTTTGTGTCCCAAGTGAGACCAAAAGTGAACATTTATTTCTTTTGTAAGTGAATTAACGTAAAATACTTAACTTTATAACTAAACTATGTATGTAACGTACTTATCCTCATAGTTTGAAGCGTAGGGCCTCTGACCGAGCGTCCGTGATGTGATGAGCTGGAATTGAAAAGGTGTTGCTGTACTACCTTTGGAAGGTGACGATCTCTGTACCGCCAAGGTTTTGGAGTTGCATAGCACTGGTTGATCAAAGCAACTGGATTACTGAAGTCGGGATGAACAGCGATGATAACTACGAATCTGACTTGAACAGCTTGATTGAGGGTCCAAAATATCAGATCCAGGCTTGATGAGCATTATTCTTCATAATGAGAAGCGCCATCACTCAGTCGATCCTAGTTTTGCTGACTTCCATAAAATCCTCAGCACCCTTGGAGTTCACCCCAACGACACCTTGCTATGCTAAATGCTGAATCTCTCTTTGAGCCAGACTGTACACTGTTCTAGTTACTTACGGAGGGGAAAAATGTCTTGTTTGTGCTTGTTTGTGCTTGTTTGTGTAGTTTCTTGGATAGGGAGTTTGTTTCTCGGTGGAGTTCTGCTACTGTTTTTGGTGGCGAGAACGCAGCTGTTCAGTCCCTTATACACCTTTGGTTTTCAGCAAAATATCCTTTATTCAAAGTTTCCAGGGAGCCTCAGTGGATAGGTTGTTTACCTATAGTCTTCACAAATATACTAACAAGCTGTCGGAACATACAAACCTTATTACCACACAAACCTCGTGACTCAGTCTGGCCGCCGCTCTTTTCCCCCCTCGGCAGATTCCTATTTCAATAATGACGCTGCAAATTTTCATTCTGTTGACATGCGAGTGCAGCGCATGTCACAGCACTTTGTCAAATATGTATACAGAGTTAAAACACACTCATGCTGAAAAAGAGGTACGGCGAGGGGTGGAAAACAAACATCATCTGACAAGTTTGTGGCACATTTGGTTCAGACAGTGTGATTCCCTCTGGATCTAAGAGAGTGGTAGCGAGGAGAGGAGGTGTGGGAGAGGAGGGCAGGGAGAGAGAGAGAGCGGGAGGGAGAGACAGACAGAGTGAACTCCGTCAGAGCAATTGTTCTTCCATGTGGAAAGGTGACAAAAGAAAAGTGTGAAAGGGCTCACCAGAGGGAGGGGGTTGTGGAAGAGAGGGATGGGGAGAGACGGATAGAAAAGGGAAAAGGTTGCAAGAGAGGCTGCGAGAGAGTGCGAGGGATGTAAAGATTTTAGATGGCTGTAAACCAGCTGCTACAGTTGTTGCTGTGCAAATAACGTTAGTGCACTTGAAGGACGGGTTCAGGTTTTCAAATCTGCCTTTACACACGTGTGTTGAGAGAGTTACTGGCTCCTTCCTAACGTGACTACACTGTAACAAAATCCACAGCCCGTGTTCCTCTGAGGCTGATGTGAGGCTTCAGCAGTCCGAGTTAGCCAAATCAGCCTTTGTGTGGGTTTACTGTGTATGGGCTTGTTGCCAGGGATGTGTCCCGGCAATGAACCTCGATGCAACCAGAAAATGTCCCCTCACCACCACGACTGAGCAAGGAAGTCCAGTCTGAGGGAACACGGATGGATTTATGTAAAGCCTGTAACCGCAGAGGAGCCCCACCTGATTTGGCTAACTGCTAAAGCCTCATATTAGCTTTAACAAAATCTATGTGAAACAAGTTTTCACCTTGTGTTGTTTGCGTAAGTTTGAACACGAGAGCGTTTTTGCAGTCTGTGTTTACCTGCTGCAAACAGTCCATGTAGTGACTCTATAGACATTAGCTGTAGCTAGCTAGCTGTGTCTGCTGGGACATGGCGTGTGTGTGTATTTCTGCAACAGCTCAACCTTTGACTGATGCTCACCAGGAACCCTATTTATTTATCTATTTATTTATTTTTACACCAATCACACATCTTTTCCCTCTCATCTCTATATGCTTATGGAAAACAGTAATGAAGTCCCGGGATAAACGCAAAATCTTCACCTAAGTTGATACAATTTAAATGTTGCAGCTTTCACGCTGACTTCATATGAAGTCTGGTTGCCTTTAAAATCTGCTTTACGTTCATTCTGAAAACACCTTTGTTGTGTAATCTTGTTGTTGACGTATCACTATGTGGAAAATACGGAATGAGGGATGATGGCATTGATCAACTCTTTCAGCGTCATACCTGTAAAGCATGTGACTGAAGATAGACTTGGAAAAAACTGTGAAGCTGCCCTTTAGAAAGACATGGCACCGCTATCTTTCATTAGCAGAATTTAACAAATGAAAAAGACGATACAGTAAGACAAACCATTTTTCCAGAACTGCTTCTCACAAACACACCACACATACAGACAAACTCTCTCTCTCTCTCTCTCTCTCTCTCTCTCTCTCTCTATCTCTCTCTCACACACACACACACACACACACACACACACACATATTACGTCCGCTGGTCAGAGTTGATGCTCCCAGCGGTAGCATATCAGGCCATAATTAAGGCTTGTTGCACAAAGTCTGGCAGTGTGGACAAACACTCTTTCTGTTTCCCCACTCACTCATACACACACACATTGAATCACAAACACACAGAGAGAAACACTTAAGTGGGTGAGTCAGAGCAACACTCTTCCTGTGTCTCACACACATAAACACTCACCCAGCAGAGGCGAGGCGAGCGGCAGAGCCCCTGCCAGGTTATATGGAGGGACAGAGTGTTCTGAGTTACTGCACAGTGCAGCCACTCTCCACGGCAGCACCATACAGAGTCCATAAAGCATGATGGATGGCCTATCATCATTTACCTCTTTGGTGACTTCTCAATGCTGTCACACCCCGCCAAGCACATGCAAGAGAGGTGAGACGCACCAAAACAGACAGGCAAGCAAAGGCGGCGCATAACGACGAAAACAAAAAAAAAAAAAGGCAATGCAGACAAAATGATGCTAAAAGGAGGATTAGAGAGAGTGTCAGAGGGAGGGAGAAAGAGAAGGAGAGGAAAGACAGAGAGATGGATGAGGGAGCATCTTTGATGTTTGCTGGAATTAATGCGCACTCGCTCACATACGCAAACAGTTGCACACACACACCCACTATCACAAAAGAAGTGAACCGTCCCCTGTCCCTTCTCTCCTTTGATGACAGCACCCCACACACGTAGAGGCTGTATTTAGAGCATGCAAAATCTACTGTCTCCTCCGCTCGCCTCTCCTCTCCTGCTCTCCACGCCACAGCAGAGGGAGCAGGAGGAGGAAGAGGAGGAGGAAAAGAGGGAGAGAGAAAGCATGAACACCAGATGCATCTAGATGACACGGTGATAGTTTACACGTCAAAGCGGGTGAGATATCAAAAATGGGAGCAAGAAAAGACAAAGAGAAGGAAAGTGTAGGGTGTGTGTTTGTATGAGTGTGTGTGTGTGTGTGTGTGTGTGTGTGTGTGTGTGTGTGTCGGGGGGAGGGAGTCTGTGGCTGGAACAGTAACTAACTTCCAATGTGAACGAGTGCAGCCGGGGAGCCAGAGGGGGCACAGGGCTCAGACTGTGTGCTACAGTGGAAAGTGAAGCTCTCTGTGCATTCTGATCAGGATGAATTTGAGCTCGTGTGCTAGTTTAACCTCTTGAACCCTCTTGTGGCCGTCTTTCACTCAGTATGTTTCAGCCACGTATGCCATATGATGTTATTTTAAAGAGGCACTCTGGTGATTTAGCACTGAACTCCTTAAAAGATAGGGGACTCACGAGAGACAGATTAAAAACATGATCGGCAAAGTCAGAGCAGGAGGGGCTGAAATATCCTGACTTCTATCTGTTGCATGGTTGCAGCTAATGGCTCCTACATTTCCCATCATGCAAATCAAGAGAGTCTTCATTAGACTCTCCGTAAGTGGTGAACTCACACGTCTTCCAAACTGCACAACCCAGTCTTTCTCTTAGAAATGTGTAGTCTCGTAGCTCAAGATGAAATAACCCTGATGACATCATGAGGGGTTATTTTCCCAAAGTTCACAAACTGCCTCCAGAGCCACAGCTCTTTTCCTTGTTTTTAGCCAATCAGAGGTGTTGCTCTGGTGTCTGGTGTCTAAAGGTGTGACAATGAAAAAAATCTTAGGCTGTGTTAGCTTAGCAGACGTCTGTAGCCAGCTCCTCATCTCTGCTGCAGACTAGCAGCTTGAGGCTACATTAGCGATTTTGGTATTTTTTCATTCTCATGACTCTGCCAATAAAAAAAGGGCTGCAATGCTAAATTGGTGGAGAACTCTTTTATGTTAACTGCTCCTAGCAAGCAATACCACAACTTGTATTTTGAGTCAAAATGACATTAGCATGATGGATATGTCAGCCGCTACTGATGAGTTGGGGTGAAATAACCACTCCTATCAATCAAAAAGTGGCACACAGGCTGAGCAGAGCTCCCCATGAATCGTACACTGATGTTAATGAGCAAAATTAGGTTGAGTTCCCCTTTAAGGAAAGATTAAAGTACTTAGAAATGGCATCATTTAGCATGCAAGTACTGCTATGCACACTCTGGGATACTTTTAATTAAAAATGTGTTGAAGGGGTTAATGTGTATAGCAGGTGCTCACAGTGATTCGTGAGCGAATCCCCACAGTGCTGTTGTTGCACCGAAACACTGAGAGAAAATGTTTCTAACAGTCTTCTCGCCTTCTTATATACAGAAAGAGAGAGAGAGGGAGAGAAAGACTGCATCTCTGGACAGTGCCTATTGATTGCCACCCGGCACACATCACCACAACTTTCACAAATTGCTATTTAGAAGTGACCTGTAATGCAATTACTGGCCAATCCAGGGCCTTGGCTGCCATCAATTATTAAAAGCTGCCTGAGTCGTGGCCCGCTATCCGGCCTCAGCTGGTGCGTTGTGTCATTATCACATCTGCCGGCCACCAGCTCGCCAGCTGCTACGGCGGGGCCTGGAACAAGATTTCCGAGCGCCACTTCCCACTCTGTCGCACATATCAGATGATACGGCCAAACGAAGAAATTGAAATTGCTGTATTATATATTCCAGCGGCTACAGCGAAGGTGAGGTGGTGAAGGTCATGCAATAAAACGGTTTTCTTGGTGTTCCCGGCACATTACCACTGAGCATGAGAATGGTATTTACAGGGGAGTAAAATCTCTTTGTGAAAACTGTGGGGTTAGTTTGTGCTTCACAAGAACTTTTGTAAGTAGAAAAACAACATTAATATTGCAGCGCGGCCCACCACTGGGTCCTAGTTTTAAAAACGTTCAGTAGCGTAGTCAATGCCAGCTACAAATCAATAGCTACTGTTTCTACGCCTAACCTGCTACTTCTCACTGTCTTCTAATGCTTCCTTATATGTTTCCACTTTGCTCCACTGTTAGCTCTTCTGTAATCACTTATACGTTCCTTGAATAGTTCTGCCATCACAGTTATGATGAAAGAAGACAGAGAAAACAGCAATGCAAGCATTGCATGATAATTGCCCTTTGCTTTGAACTGACACAATAATTTTTCTTTTAGTTGTTCTCATTATAAAAGCCCTTGTTCAAACTGGGCTTGTGATTTTTTTTCCTCTGCAGTCATTGTGAAATAATTTATTTGTTATCTAGCTTTAGACCAAACTTGCATTTTAAAATACCGCTACCGAAGGGCCAGCGTTGCATCTGCACAGCAAATTTAACACCAATTTTGAAAACCTTTGAACACTTTTATTCTGAAATTCTGCAAAGCCATTTTGGGAAACAAGTGATACCTAATGTTCATTGCTTCAATAAAGCATCTGAAAGAGACTTCTAATAAAACCAAAGGGCTTACCATCAGCTATTGACATTTAACTTTTAATGTCGCATGAGCAGTTGGACTGAGTGAAACTAAAGAAAGAAAGAACTTAAGACTAACATAGAGAGAGTACAAAATGTATGGTGGGCTTCACGCTGTACGGTAGAAGCTGCAAGAGTCATGCGAAGCCTGAGGAAGAACTGAAAGCACCGAACGACGGTGTTCTGCGGTGCTTCAAAGCCCTCTGCCCTCTCCCACACTGACAACTGAGGGAGAGACCCGGGAGTAGAGCAGAGCAGTCAAACCACACTATGCATGACAGAAAGAAAAAGTATACAGTATGGACCATAATGCCCTCCAATGATCAATAAAACACCACTCTAATAGATACATTATATTGTAGGTGTGACTGATTTATTGCGTTTTATTGTTTTCAGTTATCTGTTCTCTGTTCCTCAACATTTACTGTGCACGGTAAATTAACTGAGCAGACAACAATAAAAGCATCAGACAACACTGCACTTACTGTTGTGGAAAGTCGCACGCTGTACTGCGTGTGTGTGTGTGTGTGTGTGTGTGTGTATTTGAGGTCAGGGCATTCAAGGAGCTGTCTGCTCATGGCTTGTAGAGTGAATGAATAAGAGAGAGTGACTGC
>JAPZEA010000012.1:23763574-23773869 GCA_029783685.1 Heniochus monoceros | reverse complement strand
CCCAAGAGCACGAAAAAACAAGGAGATGCAGTAATGTATACATACAACTGATGTACATACAAAAAAAATCCCTGAACTGACAGGATATTTCAAAGCAGCTAGCTGGAGTCAAGTGGACTCAACACAGCAGCAGCAGCAGCAGCAGGAGCAGGAGCTGACACTGTGACGATGGCAGAATGACTATCACAACCAGCTTATGGAGATACGTAAATCTGTGAACTATGTGCACGGCCAGGGCTGAAGCCAGGTGCGCATTGGTTAGGATGCTATCAAAGCTCTTTTTCTCTCTCTCTTTTTTTTTTTTGGGAGGAATAGCTCCAGCTGCAGCAGCCCATGCTTCTGTCCTCTCCCCAGTGACATTCACAGCCACTGCCGGGTTTATATCAATAAGGAAGTGCAGGGCTTTTGGGGTTTATGACAACAACCCTAATCACGCAAGAATTGGATGGATGATTTCTCAGCACTTGAACAATAATGTGGTATGCACCAGAGAGAAGTTTGTGTCAAATTTTCTCTTTTGTTACCTACAAGTGAATCATCTATGCCTGGAAATTACTTTTTTTTTTTTTTTTTTTTTTTTGCTACTTTCCATTCTGGTGAGTACATGGAAGAGTCCTAAAGTGCCAGTAGTGACATTAACACTTGTAAATGCTCAGTGGAGCAGGCTACCGAGGATGAAGACTCATTGGTGCGCTGTGAGGCCATGCTTTTGTGGATCAATACAAACTCAAGGAAAGGACAAGTTGATTTCAGGCTGTGACAGTAGCTTGAGCCAGCAATAGATTGAGATGCTGAAAAGAGCTATGGCACCTCTGAAATTTCTGAAGTGGGGACATGCTTTTAGAGCCAATACAAAAGCATCTGGATCACCCAATAATGGCACTTACTAGAGGTGTTTTGAATTGCTCAGACAGTTCGATCCACTCCTTTAGAGAGCGTATCGCACGTTTTAGGACCGCCGGCTGAGGACTTCGTCTTTTCTGTCATCAACTATTTGTAGTGAATTTACTTAAAAGGGAGAAAACGTGTTATTTGAAATTATAATTGGCATTAATACATCAAGACTTGACTCGACACATCCCAATGGAGAGTGGTAATGGGGCATTTAGCTAAATTCTTATTTTGAATAGCTACACTGGGGAGTCCTGGCCAAAGCTCCAAACTCTCCTTTTTAGATGAGACTACATTGCAATCAAAAACTGGCTCACTGCTATGACATTGCATGCACTGCAATATGGCTCGGTTGCATAAAGGTGCGCCATTTCACATATGGATCATGAATCTATTGCCCCAGCGGGTAGCATGCACCACTTCTGAAATTAGTTGGATTATTGGACTAAAGTGAACTGCTGCCTCCAGACAGATGATTTTTTCTCATTTGTACAATCTGCTCAAACTCCACTTGGCAATGGGAGGTTGTAACATCAGGCCTGGAGCCCAACGATAATGGGAGCATTCAGACTTTATATGACAAAAGATGGCGTGTGGGCTTGTAATGATCTTTGTTACAATTATGGCACCATTCATGCTTCACTCCTTAAAGGGGTTTAACCAAAATGACACCATGTGGCCAAAAGTATGTGGACGCCCGGACACCATATGTAATGGTTTGTGGTCTCATTTGAACATTTCTGTTATATTAAGTGGAGCCTTTAAAAATGTTTTGAATTCAGGGATCTGAGCTTGGTTGTTGTTGCCGTCTAGTGCCATGCAAAGGCGTGCACATTCTACTCAAAATGAACTAGTTCATATGATGCGTTGTTGCGAGAAGTGTGTCATGGTGAAAAGCCCTTTCACAAACTGCTGTTACATAGTTGGAACCACGGCATTACCTCAAGTATCATAGTGCGCCGTAGCATTAAATGAAACTAAGCTGCCGAGCCCAAAACACAACATACAGCCACAGACCAAAAGCACCAAAAGCTTGTGTGGACGGGGCCGTATAGTGTGTGCGATCAAATAAAACGTAGCTGCTCTGTAGGCTGTTAGAAGAAAAAACACAAGAAAATTAATGAACTATGATGAGTTTATCGACAAACAGTGGCATCTGTGTTTAACTCTGAATTTATTACAAACACTATTTTCAGGAAGTCTTTCTACTTTTGTGCTGTCTGTTGGGGAGACTCATTTGAATTTTTATTGCAGGCTTATGACCTGCCAGATTCAGGCAGCGTACTGCCTGAATTAAAAGCTTTGCTCCGGTTTGGACACTGGATACTGTTTATTCCTTTGTTACGCTGACTACTGCCAGCGCCTGCTGCTCTTTCTTTTTACTGTTACAGAGACAAGTTGCTCATTAGGTCAACGAGTTCACAAGAATCTGTGTTTTTTGTGAAGCATGTATCCCTATTGATGCTGCGCGCTGGTGTCATTCCGGGCTAAAACTTGCATGTGCATCACTCCGGCATTCTGTCGATGACTGGATTCGTTAATTGGAGCGTGTTATGTGGCAAACGGTTTTCTTTTGGATAAGGGTGATTAGGATAGTTGATGAGGTGATGGCTCGGGGAGAGGGAGGGCACATTTTAGCTCCAGGGCCTGTGGCATTATTTATGTGGACGTGCAGCTATGCCTCCTGCACACTGCACCACTAATCTAAATCTACAAGACAGAGCGGAGTACTGTACTTGTGCACACTTAGTGGAAACAAATCATAACTGAGCACCATCAGACCCCCACCCTTCCCATCCAAACACCCCCTTCACCTACTTCACCTGGGGAGCCTGGCAGTTATCGACCAATGAGGGCGACTTATTGAGAAAAAGCTGCCATGAAACTGGGTCGCAGGAGCCAATCAATGCCATGGATTTCTTGCCCTGGCATTATCTCAACTGAGGGGGTGGTGGTGGTGGTGGGGGGGGTTGCGAAAAAAGAAACAGACACAAATCAGTCGTTATAGAGGCACCTCGACTCTACCTCTCCTCCCACTCCCTCCATCCACCCACGCTCTCCAACGTGCCATCATCAACCCCTTCCTCTTTCCTCCCTTCTGCTATTCATTTGCTTTTCCGTCTTTTCTGTTGTTTGTTTGCCCCTGGGCTGAAAACTCTCTGTGTATATGTGCTCCATTATGTATGTGTGTGTGCGCGCGCGTGTGTGTGTGTGTGTGTGTGTGTGTGAAAGCGCTCTGAAATGACGCATTGATTCACAGTGTTCTATATTTTCTCATCTGGCTCACTATTACAGCGCGAGTCAATCGACGCCGTATTTCTCTGTAGCGCTCTCTCTCTCTCTCTTTTACTTTCTCCCTGTTTCTCTCCCTCTCTCTCTCGCTCTCTTTCTATGAGTATCAGAGTATCATGTTGTTGAATGGAAGTGTTTACGAGGAGTGTTGTATTGCCGTTACAAGAGACGGGTTTGGAGTATCAGCGGTATGTTTTGTACCTGTGCATGCTCGTGTGTATTTCTGTGTATTATTTTCTCACTTGGAACACGGTGTTAAGTATGCAGGAGTGCATGCTCTTTTTGTGCACAGTGTGGGGGCATATGGTAGTGCTGAGGCCTATACTGTATATCTGACAGCGCGTTTGAGTGGATGCCAGGTCTGTTTTTTTATTTATATTTTTTTAGCGTGTGTGAGTATTTATACGTGTGAGGGAGGATTTGCTGGTGGGTATTTGCTCCCTGTGGTTCGTGCACACACTGCACTAGCTCGAGCTCTGCAACTCCACACTGTGACCCGCACATACACACACGTGCGCGCACAGAAACACATCCTCCCACTCATGAGGACTTTTGCCAGAATCAATAGAGGCTTTTTAATGCCTCTTGCTGTAGTACGAGTCTGAAACTGGAGCACGGGATCACAAATATGGCAGCCAGGGCCCGGCGTTTGGGACGCGCCCCATTTTAGGCCCGTCTCACGTCACTATCTCCAAAAAAAACCAAAAACCTATTCCATTTATCTCCTCAATAGCTGTGTACTTCAAATAAGAAAACTAAACTTTTTCACTGGTGATAGCTTGAATAATATTGACTGTGTTGTTGTGTATATTTACAGGAAAGGACAAATTATGAGTCATGTCTCTTAGGGCAGTTTTATGTCTTTTTGATGACTTTTTAGACTTTAACATATCTTTAAAGTGCTGCAGTTGGTTGAAAACTGTCTAAATCCTTTCAAAGATTCCTGCCAAAACACATCCACGCTGACACTCCTCTCCACAGACATTAAACAAAACACTATAGGACATATTCAAAATAATTCTGTGGGGAATTTGTCAGTATGCTGCTGGATTGTGTTGGAGGAAATAAACCAAATATACAATAAAAATAAACATCAGACCTAGTTGGCAGATACTCACTATTAATAAAGCACTTGGATCAGGATCAGGAGCTAAAAAAAAACATGATTGGGACATCTGTACAGTTTTACTGCATCCTTTATCTTCCTAACAAAAAATTGTTAACAACAGTGACTCCAAATAGAGGCCCTGACTTTGTAGCCCTCTGATCCCCTTTGGCCCCTGGGCCTGTGCTTTAGAGTTCTCCTCTATGATCCATCCAGGGAGCTTTCTTTTCATTCAAATGTACCTCTTGAATGTTTTGAATGTCCTCAAACGGTGCAGTAACACCGGTTTCTGTGTCAGTAGAGCTGATTTAATTATTCTCCATCAGCATAATCCTGTGTACCTGTAGTTTGTAGCACTACGATGGAATGAGGGATGTGAAAACAATTTGTCATCTATCATGAGTAGTTCAATGTCAGTGTCACTTTAACATCAGTGTTTCTGCTTGTCGCTTGTTTACCCAAAGTCTCTCCTGACACTGCACAGGCTCAGTTGCACACACACACACACACACACACACACACACACACAAGGCAGCCCTCAGTACTTCGTCTGAGCTACACTAACAGCCTACAGCCATGCTTACAGGGCATTTCCGCTAGGAAGCCAAATCCCCTCTTCTCTCGGCTCACCTGGCAGCGAAAGAAAAAAGACGGCAGAAAACTTTTTAAATGTAAGGGTTGGGGAGCAACTTTGACGATAAAAAGCGCATCAGGACGCGAAGTGAAGGGGAAAGAGGCTTTAAGGGGGGGAAAAAAGGGATTTCATTTGCAGGGTTTTGGTTGTGTCGGCCTGCGAGTGGGGGATTGATAGAGGATGGAAGGAGGGAGAGAAGAAGGTAGATGAAAAAAAAGTGAAGGAACGGAGGAAAGAGGGTGTAGTCGTGTGCCATAAAACGTCCCACTGCCTTTCCCAGGGCCAAGTCCTCGCTCTGTTTCTAATGAACTCATTTATTCTGTTTTGCTGGCTTTACCTCAACCAGCAACAAAAGACAGTCTCCTGGTCTGCCTCTCTGAGTGCTCTGCTTCAGGGTTTGTTGAGCATCTAGGTCTGTCCTATGGCATTACCTTTGTTTACTTAACGCTCACCATCGATCAAATGCAAACCTGACACTGTCCTCCGCTGGCAAAGGCATTGCTAATTAGCATTTCCTTCTAAAACAATGGTGACTGCAAGTGACTGATCAAATTTATTTGCTGTTGATGCATTACCATGTAGCGTGTGACGCCAAGTTCAGTCTCTTTCCCTTAAAGATGTGAAGACAGAATCCTTAAAAGAGGTTGTTTTTGTGCCCATATCTTCTGGTCCATGTCAAACAATCGCAACAAAGGCAAAAACATCAATCAGCAGCACATTTTGTGTGAACACAAAATCGCATTCTGGTTTTGGCCAAATATTTAATCTCTCTCTCTCTCTCTCTCTCTCGCTTTCTCTCTGTGTCTCTATCTTTCCCTCCCTCTTTCTTTCTGAATAATATGCCACTGGGAAGTGAAAAAAAAAAAAAACTGAGAGCACGGATCCCCACTCCTCCGCTCTTCTCGGCTGCACGTCTGTGATGTCATAATCACTCACATCAAAGGCTGCGCGCTCAACACGGCGACTGTCAGCTTCCCTGGAGGCGTCATTAAAAACGAACAGAGCAAACTGAGCCAGGCCTGACAGAGACGCATCAAAACTTCCCAACGCGCGCACACGCGCACGTGCGCGGGCGTGCACGCAAGCATGCGCACTCAGGTGCACGCACGCTCGAGCACATGCCACCACAGACGCGCATGCACACGCTCGCACACAAATAAATAATCATAACATCATGTACACACTGAAGAAAATGCTCACAATGCATACAATCCCTCACACGACACGCACAGTCACACGCACGAACGCAACTGAATATCTACCTCTCCTTTGTGACAGTGTCAAAAATCCCTTATTCTAGCACGTATGAATGGGAGCCGAGCATTAAAACAGGACACGCGTTGCTTCCGGCTGCATTGTACATGTGAGCGGTAACATCCACAGCATGTGAACAGCTGTCGTGAAGCGATGTGCTGTCGTGATGTACATTCATGATGCTGCCAGTCCGGGGCGTGATGCGGAGCGTGTACATAAATGTACAAATAGCCTACATCCACCCGCTCACCCGCGTTCACACACACTTGCCCACACACATGGATGCACGCACACGCACACACACACACACACACAGAGGCACACACTCATTTACACAAACCGGAGGAAAGACTATAAATAGTATTCCTATGATGTGATGCTGTGTGTGGTTTCTCCCTATGGGTTTGTGTGTGACTGTCAAAGTGAAGAGAGAGGGAGGCAGTGAAAGAGGGGGTGGTGGGGGGTGGGGGGTGGAGCAGAGGAAAAGGATGGATATTTAAGGGAAAGAAGGGCTGTGCTCATGTCTGGTGTACAGCCAGTGATAAACAGTACATGACAAGCATGGCAAAGTCAGTCAGTGCCCTTTGATTTGAAATGAATATAAGGCATTATATGTTAAAAATGAGCATCTGTGTTTGTGTGTGTGCCGGAGTGAATCCAAGATGTGTTTATGTAAGATTTCGCTTCTGGGTCGACATGGCGTTCCTCCTGTACTACTTACCCCTGGCAGGGTCTTCTGCTCGTGCAATGCATTCTGGGCTTTCAGGGCCGACTCTCTGGCACAGTAGGTGAGGAAGGCACAGCCTGAAATACAGCAAGAGAGAGAGGAAGAGAGGGAGATAATTATGTTATGTGAACTGGGGACAGAGAAGGAGAGAGAGCCATGGGAGGGGGCTGCACCAATCACCAGTGAATAGCCAAAAACAACACGTACACACACACACACACACACACACACACACACACACACAGAGTGAGCCTGCAGCCAAAGCTCTGAAACTCTGTCTACATGGCCGCTCTGGGAATTCGCTCGTGTTTGTGTGTGTGCCTGCGTGTGTTTGTGCACGGCGAACAGTATTTCAGCGACTGAACAAACGGAACATTCCTGTGTACACAAACGCAATCCGTACACATGCAAGAAAAAAAAAAAAAAAAAAGACACGAAAGTGAGAGGAAAAATTGCGGCTCTGGAGCTGCGACGATTTGTGCATTCTGTTGCGTGAGAGCCATGCTGCCCGCAAAACACATCAAATCTGACGGAGCTTTCTCCCTGGCAGTCTGAAATAGCAGTTATCCATTCGTCCATCGCACTCTTCTGGATGCTGTGACAGGGATAGACATTTCCCTGACAGCTCCTCTCTCTCTCACCCACCCCTCCCCGCTCCTCCCTCCACCCTTCATTTCTGCGTCTCCCCGCTCCATATGTTCCAAGACTACCCACAATCCTCAGTTTTGTTAGCACCTGGGCTGACATGTGGGGGTGGAAGGAAGATGGAGACGCAGGAGGCAAGGAAGAAGAAGAAGCCGTGGGGAACGTGCAAGTCGTTCCCTCGCCACCCCCTGTTGACAGTGAGGCGCACGCCACTGTCAGAGAGCTGACAAACTGTCAATCTGCAGATCAAGGCTAATGATTCATGTGTTTGACAGTTTAATAAAACACTTACAAAGACAATTGCACAATAGGCTGCGGTGACACAATTCAATTTGAGGCAAATATTCTTCATGCTGCGCATGCAGGTGTTTTGTTTGTGAGCTCAGACCCTGGAAATTTTTAACTAAATGGAAAAAATAGAATAGAATTTCAATTGAATTCAATTAAATTCAGTGAAAGAAAAAATAATCGTCCACAAGGGACAATTAGTGTCTGGGTTTGCATAATGATAGCAGACATTTGAAGCATTTGAAAAGAGCTTTTTTAGAGAACAACATGGAAGACAAACATTACAGCAGCAAGAAAAAAAAAAAAACTGTTCATGCACAGGGTTTTGGCTATTTTTTTTCCCATTTTTTGGATCACAGAAGTCTCCATGCAGACATTGACAAACTGTTCCCTGCTGCCACGCAACTAACACGAGCACAAAGAGACAAAAGAACCGCAGTTTGTTCTGGGAACATCAAGGGCTGAGCCGACGATTATCACAGACCCCCTCCCCCCCTAAAAAAACACAAACACACAGCGCAGTTTAAAGAAGGCGCCCTCCTCTTATAGCTCTTCCCAGTCGTGCTTCGCTTTGTTCTTGCTGCATACTGGGGGCTATTTGTTGTCGAGGGCAGCACCATGTACTGTACGTAGAAGCAGCATGCCTCCCATCCTCTCGGCTCCGTGTCTTTAACCCCGGGTCGTCCTGATGGCGGGACACAGGGGAGCTCCGCCTGTTGGTGTTTTTAATTAACGGGCCTCTCTCTCATTAGGCGGAGTGGGAGCCGGCCGCTGACAGCTTGGCTACCTCCTCGTCCTCTCCGGGCCCGTCGTGTTAACGCTACATGCCGGCGTCGTCCCACAGGAGACGCACGCGAGTCTCTGATTCGCACGCCTGACACTCGCTGGCATGTTTGGAGCGCAGGCACCCGCCCCACGCAGTGTGTTCAGTAATGGAAGAAGTATTCAGATGCAGCTACATACCACAATGTAAAGAATACTCCATTGCTTATTACTGATGCGTGAACATACAAGCAGCATTTTTATGTTGTGGGTAGCTGATATGGAGATTATTTGAGCTACTTTATTTACTGTTGGGTTGGTTAATCTAGTGTTTTTTTTCCCTGATGTGCTCCGACAGCTGTTTCAGATGAACTCAAGTATCCCTTCATCCGACCCTGTTGCCTGTAAATTCCATTTATATACTATGAATTTGTAAGAGCAAATACATTACAAATACAGTCATTACAAGAAATGTACTGTAAAGACTGCTAAGTTACGAGGAAACTGCTGATTCACATATTTGCCAAGTTGCAAATCGTTGACAGTGAATGTATCAGTCGAATGCTTACTGACGATGTGTTTCATTGGTTTTTCTACAATATTCACTCTGGCCATGCAACATCCAATCGCAGCAGCTAAAGCTTGACTAAAAACATTCATGGTTATGTTGATGCACTCACAGCACTTTGTAAAGTTTGTGGTCTTTGTTTAATGCAGACTTTGTACACCGACCATCCACCCGGAGTGCCTCACTTCAGCTTGCGTGCACCATAGCACTGTAGCATTTCCCTACACTTGAAATACAATTACCCTGGAACATAATGCAGGCAGCAATTACATTTCTTTGCAAAATATAATAGGGAAAACAAATCAGTTGCTCACTGACAACACACGTGTTCTAAATGTGTTCGTTTCATTAAATTCTCTATTAATTATATAAAGGCAGATATTTCATACAACACATGGTGATTCTGAAATTGTCCATTTTTAGGCTTGTCTCTTGTTTTTTCTTCTTTTCAATAGGTTTGTTGTCAAGTTTACATTCACCACCACTTGGAGAAGGTGGACGTTTCAACCATTTATCAGTTCCTTTTACGTGGTGTTAAGCTGTTACAGCTGGGGGCGTCCTGGTGACCTGGGGGTTTAAAATGCCGACCATGTACTCGCAACCTCCCCCGTTTCAGTCCGGCTGGGGACCTTTGTCGCATGTCACCTCCAGCTCTTTTTTTTCCCCCATTTTCTTTCACCTCTATACTGCATAGATCTAATACATGCCTAAAAAAAAATACTAAAAAGCTGCTACAACTGTCCCAAAAGTTGTTTAGAGATGTGTCCTGTGCCCCAGTTACAGTTGGTAGTTTACTAGTTATTAAGATTATGAGAAAATAAATGAGATCAGCCTCATGCCAATTTGAGATATTGCCTGTTTCATTTCCCTCTAAACACAAATGTGTGGATAATTATATTTTTAAGAAATCGTAATTCTCATTTTAAATTCATAAGCGTCCCATGCACCCCAGCTGCAGAAGCACCCCCTTTGGTACGAGTACCCCTGGTTTGGAATCAGTGTTTTAATCTCAGGAAATGTGTCATACTTTATATGATCGTCACGTTTCGTATGTGAAGCCGTAATCTGCAAAGTAAGTAGCGACTACAACTGGGAAATATAAATGGTGGAGGAAAAAAAGAAAACATTT
>JAPZEA010000012.1:23735863-23753691 GCA_029783685.1 Heniochus monoceros | reverse complement strand
AAAGGCACAAACAGGTGCTGAGAGCAGACTCAAAACACAAACCAAAATCCTGTAATGTTGAAAAGAACATGTCCTTTCATACAGCGGACATTCCAAAGCAGGTAATTTGGCTGCAATACGCTAGTAATAATATTTATTTATATATTTGTTTCTTAAAATAGAATGAAAAATAGTTAAACGTGTGAAGAAATTAAAAATGAGGTGTAATGAAATGCATAGAAAAAAATATTGATTCTAAAATGAAGATGCAGGGCACTGCAGTATAAATGTCTTACCAAACGAGTGAGTTCACCATAGCGCGCCGCCACAGTCATTATCTGTTATTTCTGAACTAATTCTGTAAAAACTTGATTGATTTCTGTGGAATAGGTACATTTCTCCTCTCACCGCCGCAATCATGTGTTAATAAACCCATGAAGGTCTTCACCTGCTTTTGAAGTAGCCATTGATCCCCACAAACCGCGTGAGCCTGCTTAAATCCAGCAGGATGTCAATCATTCACACACTTGTGTTCCCTCCCATCTGCCTCATTTTTCAATCAGCTTTTTAATCCTGTATTAACACTCAACTTTCTGCCAAAATGCAAACAGATTTGGTTGTTTCACATGAGAGAGCTCTGCATTTATTGTTTTTTTTTTCTGTTCTTCTGTCATTGGTTCGAAAGTGGGTGGGGCTTAGTTGAAAAAATATGATCTCTTCTGTGCACTAATCAAGGTTTAGCAATATTTATAACAAAATCTGACGACAGCTGGCTTATGTTGCCAGATCAGGATCTTTATTTTGCCAAGATTGAGACACTTTGCTGCTTATCTGAGTCTGTCCTCACCAGAAAAAACGCTGTATACGTAGACTGTCCAAGCAGGTTATTACGACAACAAATATTTGCATGTATTGTGAGGCGGCGACCTCTAGTGGTCGTAGTAATTATGACGGAAGCCAGGCGACGTGGTATAAAGGGCAAGAAAGCCTGCATTAGGAGGAAGGCGGATGGATGGATGGTCGAACAAACGCAGGACTTGTCACCGCTGTTCGTGTCCTGCGTGAAACCAAAAGTGAACGTTTTAAGTTACACATTGCACTTATGTTACATCACATACATCACAGTAACGTACTTATTTTAACCCATGATCTTTTCCTAAACCTGACCAAGTAGTTTTGGTGCCTAAACCAAAGCAAACTGCAACCATTTTACAGCGTTAATGACATGAGTGCGAAGGTCCGCCTTTGCAAAGGTCCTCCTTCGTAGTACCGGTGTGTCACTGGTACTCTCCAACAGTCATATTCAATTCAGCGGGAGTCACTGGCAATCGACCTATTCAGTCGTTTAGGTATGAGGATGTGTTGACATACTTAGTCATGAATATTTAATGTTATAGAGAAATACTAAGGGGGGAGCTTTAAATAAATTTGCCTTGAGGAGAGGGAACTTATTACATGCATGTTGTGCATCATGTGACCCTTCCAGGCTGGTTTATCTGTGTGGAACAAAAGGCAAAAGGTTTAGTGGCTGCCAGTGACACTAATGGAAACACACACACGTATGAGTTAAAAAAAACACCTGAGTCAGTGGTGGAACATTAATAAGTATATTTACTCAAGTACCGTCCTCAAGTAGAATTTTGGGGTACCTGTACTTTACTTCAAATATAATTCTTTAAGCAGAAATTCTGCTCTTTAAAAAGTGTAAAGACAAGAAATTACTTCAGGACAACCATGGCTGTCCAGACGTTGTTGCATCATGAAACCAGAATCTCCAGGATCGCCCAGAATGTATCAGAGATATTCAGCCTCTCAGCTGCTGTGCGTTGACGGCAGTGTGACTGTACTGCTTTGCAGCCGGGGGCTATTTTGCACATGCACACTCATCAATTTCTGCACACGCTCAACACACAAAAACTTAAATACTGCAGCCTGCTCCTGCACTGTCACGTTAACATATGGAAATGCATGAAGAAAAGAGCAGGAGTTGACACACGCAGAAAAAAAAAAAGATTCTTGAAATCTACTGTAAAACCTGCCCCATTAACATGTTGTCAGAGAGCCTTCTAATATGAGGAGCGCTTGTGTATTTACCCCCAGGGTGGCTGGGAGCTGCAGGGGTCTAATTCTGCTCCCATCCCGGGAAGGTCATTCTCCCTTCTCGAGCCATGATGACCACAGAGTAGTGCTTAAATCCGGCAAAACGCAGCCTATAAATTACAGCAGAGGACAGAGGGGTCAAAGCCTGGCATGGAACTGGGCCAGGAGCTATCAATCTGCCGGGGCCAGCGAGGGCGACATCTGTCTCTGGGACTCCCTCACTCTTTCTACTTCTCTCTCTCTGTCTGTCGTTTTCCTTTCCTGCTTTCCAGTCTTTTCTTGTCAGCCCCTTCCCTCTTCCTTTCGCTCCTTTGGCTCACTCTGTGTCTGTCATTGAACAATCTCTCTGTGCCTCCATTTTTAGTCTGCACCTCTCTTTACAATCTCTGCTCTCTTTCTCGTGCATCGCTCTGCCTCTTGATATTCTTTGTCTGTCTTTGTGTGCAACCCCCCACCCGAACTCTCTTCCATGGATCTCCCTCGCCTCTTTTCACGCATTCTCTTACATCATCCCTGTTTCAACATCTCTCTAATTCTCCTTCCCTCTCTCCCTCTCTCTCCCTCTCTCTCTCTCTCTCTCTCCGTCTTGAGCTCCTTGTCGTTTTACGCACTCTTGCACCATCTCCCTCTGCAGCGATATGTTTTGGTCTATCTGCTCTCCAACCAGCAGGATAGGATAAAGCCTTGATGTACTTTCCCTCAATGTGATGCCAATATGATTTGAATGGTAATATCTGATAGCAAAAGGCACTGATGTGCAGAGTTTTTGGGGAATGAAAATGGAATGATATGGACCCAGTGGGTATCTAGAGAGAAATACAAATTCAAAGCTGATCAGTTGCCTTATGTCATTCAGAACGGTGCCTTAACTTAATATATTTCTTAAATTTAAAATGGAATATTGGCAAAGCTTCTTTAAACCGAGTTGCTAACTTCAGACGTTCCTCGTGCATCTGTTAAAAAGAAGTGGTAGTTTAAATGTAGGATGCTGACTCTGGGAATCAAATCTTGTCAAGCCTAATAGGCAGCAAACATTTCTTTTTGGTTGACGCTTGTGCTAGTTCCATCAGAACATCTTGCATTACATTTGGTACCCGAACCCTCGAAAACTTCTGCATGACTTATTAATCCTCCTCCATTTTCTGAATCAAACTTGGCCTTGAATAATTGAGAGAGATCTTTGAAAAGCCCTAACCTCCATTCCCACCTTCCTTTTACAAGTCAACGTGGTGCATTTTTAATTGGGGGACATGAAATAGGCATGAAGGGAGATGGGAAGAAAGTGAATTGAATCAGGGACACTCAAACCTGGCAGTCATCACACGGCATAGGAGATTGTATGCATGCATACAGAGGAGGCTAAACGTGCGTCTGGCCTGACAAGTCGCACACGCTCGACAGTCTTTGACGTGCTTTCTGTCTGGGACAAATAGTACACGGCTCATGTAATCCCTGCTTTAGAGTATCCCAGCAGGCAGACCCAGATACGCCACTTCGAGTTATGTTTAGCAATTTTGCTGAGAATAAACATCAATTCAACTTTCTATGAACCACGAATCTCCAAAACCGAATGATTCGTTCAGTGTATATGAGCCGATTGTGTATGGTAATTGGAAGTACATGTGTCGGTTTGCGAGGTATTAACGGTGATTTGCTCCGTCTGTGATATTAAAACACACCTTGACCTTGAGGACAATGTAAGAAATGGTATAAACAGAGAAAACGTTAGATATCAGATGGAGTTTGAAGCGGATAAAATACATTCGGAGCAGAATATGGAACGAGAATTAACGCTTGCTGGATGTGCATTAATGGGCCACGGCCACAGTTGGCTGTGACAAACTTTGGTTCTGTTTTTCATATTGCTGCTGTGTCATGCTGCTATTTCCTCATGGAAAGCCTCTGCAGGAGAGAGCTGCAGCTGGACCCGCTTTCATGTGCACGCCGAGGGTTCGAGTCAGGTTTGGGCCTGAGATAGAAATATTACAATTAAACATGAAAAGTTACTATGAAGCACTGCTTTAGCTAGGGCTGGTATTTAGGACATGCAGTACTATATTCTGCAGTATGAACACACACACACACACACACACACACACACACACACACACAGAGTCATCACACTGACTTACATTCATTTCCTCGAGACTTACCCTAACCCTAAACTTAACAAAAGCCTTCATGCTAAAATTCATTGATTTATATTATGGAGACATGTGTTTTGTCCCCATAAGGAAGACGAGTCCCCACACTGTGACTGTGTAAACAGATTTGTGTCCCCACACCATGAGTAATACACGTCCACACGCATACGCACACACCCAGAACATATGCACATAACGGGATAAACACACAGCAAACACACAGAGAAAATGTATACATGTCCACATAAACACATACACATATACTGTACACATACAGATATTGGGTATGGATATTATAATGTTCCCTATGATAATGCCTCCTGACTGTGCAAAGCTTGATAAAAGGAGCCAGCAGCCATAATCCAAAAGGCAAAAAAAACATCAGTTTCAAAGTTCACACACAGAGGAGATTCATAACCTTTTGACTGGTGAACAAAGGACATGGTGTTTAAGCCTTTTACCCTGAACAACTACACATAGAGCATGGTGCCCGTGTAATTGCACGGCACAGATAAGAAATCCCGAAATGGAACAAAAAAGGTATGTGTAAGTATATAGAGTTGAATAACAAAGAGACTGAAATCACTCTCACAAAGGGGGATATAACTTATCGTGTTATGGAAGCAGTATTGGTGAAATTGCTTGAATATGTTTAGATTTATCATTATATTATATTAATTATCCTCTAATCTAATCCTGAAATACAGTGAATTTTTAAGAATCATTAAAAAAAATATATTATTAGCAATGAAATCATCAGCAGAACAAAAGTAAAACCCCTTAACGAACATGTAAGACTTTCCAACATTTCAAAAATATTGCGTTCCCCCTCTCCAGAACCGGCCACCGGTATTTGAAGCAGGGGGGCTTGGAAGTGGTATTAAGCGTAGCTAAAAGATTGAAGAGGCCTAAAGCGTCAACTTTTTAAAAATTTAACACAAAGCACAATAATACTTAGCTGATGCAAGAGCCTTGAAAACAGAAAATATTTACCTCTCCAAGGAGCATTTGTCAAAGAAGTTTTTTTTTTTTTTTCATCCTCTGGAAGAATGGCACACCGGGGCAAAGAACACGGCAATAGGAATGCAAGAGCGAGAGGGAAGCCAGAGCAAGATGTTTTGCCTCTCTTTATGGAAAACAAAGGGCCAAATGTTGATGAAACATTTAAGGCAGACTTTATTTTAACTCGGCTCTGGGCAATCGGCCGAGGAGTTTCACTGTCAGAACACAAGAAAGCTTCTTTGTTGCACATATAAATTTTTCAGTATTTTTCAGGATTCGGTATTTTCGATATTATGGATCAGTTTCGTCTTTAGTATATCAGAATGCTGATATCCAAGTGGGGTTTTGGCATAGTTAGTGGTCTTATTGCAAAAATAAAACACTTGAAAATAGTAATAAATAAGTAAATAAGATATCTATCTATCTATCTATCTATCTATCTATCTATGTGAAAACTGTCGAGATCAGCAGCCTCTCTGATTCGTAATGATGGCCACAAATCCTCGGCGTTGTGCTTCTCCGCAGGTCAGCACTGCGTCTACAGTGAGCCATGACTTTGCCATGTGGAAACATTAACTACACACGAACACACTGATACATGCTGACTGGACCATTTTACTGCATGATACTGGACGTGAAGTCTCAATAAATGCCAGTGCAATTGTAGTATGTTAACTTCAACAGCCAGTTATTTCAATTGCGCTACACACTTTAAAACCTCTGTTATGGCTATATATGCTCTTGGTATACTTCATAAACTCATGTATAAATACTTTACTTTTGTATATGAGTTTCCTTAGCTTGGAATTTGTGCTGAATGCTTGTTTCATTCAGTCTGCAGGAAGTGAACTGAGATGAACATGTAGGTACAGCCATCCCTTTGCATTGCCTCTGTCTTCCTGTGTATGTAAAGGTCAGTGGTTTTAATGAGAGGACTGCCGAGGTCAGACGAGTCAGAGGGCTCCACCTCCCTGACAGGCGCCATGACTCCAAACCTGCTGTTAGCATGCTAATCCTTGCAGGAGCTCCACGAGCGCTCCCTCCTTTGGCTTGGTGCGGTCATCTCTCACTGTGACTAACTGGCTCCCTGCTCGGCCATCAGCCGTCCCCCATCTGACAGTCCCCTCCAATAATAATGGACAACAGAGGCAGTGCTGCCTTGACAACGGCCCTCCTGACAAATTAGGCTCACTGTACTCCCCGCTCTGGCTCCGCCTCTTGTTTCCCTCTTGTTGCTTGGCAGTTCAGGGCTCTGCCAGGACAGGGGTGGCGGTGTGCGGCGTGGCGCCGGTGGTCGGGCGTACTTTGGCGAGAAGCGACCTCCTCTGTGACACAGGTTGCCTTTCTCCCTGACAAAACACTCAAAATGGATTGCGATGCGCCTTCATAGAAACGGGGCACAATGTGGGGCCTGAGCGTGCATTCTGAGCTGAGCTGAGGATTCTGGGCCAGGGAGGAGAGGAGGAGCACATAAACACACACACACACACGCATACACCCACACACACACATCAGACACACATATACAAACACACGATAGCAAAAGTAAAAAACCTCTCCCTCTCAGCGGGTCAGACGTATCAGTGCCTGCTCATCCATCCGAGGCGGTGTGACGGGTAATCACTGCCTGTGATTGTGTGGGCAGAGGGCCGTTAGAGGCGGCTCATGCCTGACAGGTTGCACTCTGCCTGCGTAAGGAATGGGGCAGGGGGGCAGGGGAGTGGGGGTTGGCCTGTAACTCTGAAGCTCAGGGCCTGGAGCTCATCAGTCAGGGGAGTGTCCTGGCTGTCTGGCCCCCAGCCGAGGCTGTCAGGAGACGGGTAGACCACGGTTATCTCTCCCCTTCCAAACCTCTGGACCCTGGGGCTGTCAACTGCCTCTCATCACATCAATCAAGATTCACTCCAGTCTCGACCTTGTTAGGATCTGCAAGTCCTTGCTTGCCCCCTTCCCCATAGCTGTCTATCTCAAATAGTTGTTTCTTTGAAAATCTTCGAGGTCAAAATGGTTCCCTGTGCTCCTCAAAGACGTTTTTAATATGTGCCAAGGCAACCGTACAAATTTTACACAGTAATTTGGAGTTTTGACCAATATTTCCTAGTAACTGCAGTGTCCTTAAAGGACTATGGTGCATATTATAAATGAACAATATCTCTTGCAGCTCTCCACTGTGTCTTATCTAATAAATCAGAGATGCCTTAACAACAGTCTAAAAAGTAACACTATACAGCTTTAAAGAGCTCCTGTCTCCTAAGTATTACATCTTTCATAGATAGGCAGCTTTGTACTTTTCTAAGTTTTTGCCTTCCCCGCCCCAGCATCTTTAACAATGGCTATCATTCAGTCACGAGCTGTACAAACGTACAAATCTCTCTCTTCCACATTCTGGTTGATTCTTCAAACACGCTTTTAATTTACCAGTATGACTCAGAACAATCAGAATCAGAATCCACTTCATCGGCCATTTAAAAACGGTTAAAAATATTGATGGCTTATAAATGTCTGGTCAGTGGATGTTTTGGTGTCAGTGGGTTAGTGACACTGTATGACAGCTAACTGTTCATCAGGATGACAGCTTATGGGAAGAAATTGTTTTTGTGTCTGGTTTTTTGGGCGGTCAGTGATCTGTAGCACCTACATATGGGGAGAAGTTGGAGCAGGTTGTGTCCAGGATGTGGTTGGTCTGCAGTGATGCTTCCTGCCTGTTTCCTCAGTCTGGAGGTGTGTAAGTCCTGAATGGAGGCCAGGTTGACACCAATGATTTTCTCAGCAGTCCTTGTAGCCCGTTGCAGTCTATTCTTGTCCTGTTTGGTGGCAGACCCAAACCAGACGATGATGGATGTGCATAGAACAGACTTGATTATTCCTGTGTATAACTGGATAAGCAGCTGTCGTCTGCAACCATCAGTAGTTTAACAACCGGGTCTCCTGAGGTGGAGTTGTTGGTGTAGAGGGAGAAGAGCAGGGGGTAGAGCACGCATCCCTGGGGACCTCCAATGCTGATGGTCTTGGTGCTGGATGTAACTTTTCCGAGCTTCACCTGCTGCTTCCTGTCTGTCAGGAAGTTTGTTATCCTTTGTTAACATTTGTTTTGAAGAGGGGTTTGATTACACAACACTGAACTTAAGTTGATTTATTTTTTGTTGCTAGACACACAAAAAACAGACATTTATAAGGCTGTAAGGGGATCAGACTGTTTCAGTCAGATCTTGGTCTTCATGAGGCTGAAGGCTGACTGATCAGTCACAGAATTAGACCATTTGTTGTGAGTCATTATTGTAGTTATATTTAGTGGAAAATGCTCTGCCGTTGAGAAAGCTCCCCAACAGAGGGTTTCTCAACCCTCTCTATCCCATGATCCAGTTTTTTTAGTTGCCCAACATTAACCCAGAAAGCTGACAATTTCTTATGAGAGTTTGGTACACTTGTGTCACACTTTATTCAAGGGCGTGAAGAGATGCTATCAAAAGATGTGCCAAGCAAAGTAGACTGGTCTTACAAATCTTCCCGAACCCAAAGGAGAACTTTACACACACACACACACACACACATACACACACACACACACACACACACACACACACACACCAGCTTTCTTCCACCCCTCTGTCATCAGATCGTCCTGTTTGTCATCACATGTTCATCTTGAGTCCAGCTTGTTGTTACGTTCAGTCTGGAGATGTTTGGTCCTCATCACCTCCATCATGACCCGCTGCTCCAGTACCAGCCTCTAAATCTGCTGTACGTATCCCCTCGATGATGATTGGCTCGTTGGTCCGAGGGATCCAGTCACTTTCTTTTCCTCTTCCTGCTTTCTTCTTCTGCCGTTTCCATCCTGTGCGTTGCAGTCGTCGACTCCTCTGCAGTGCGAGAACGTCGACTCCTTCAGCCCCTCAGCCTTTCAGTCAGACCTGCTAAATGATTTCCAGGCAGCGGATCCTCTAAACTCTGCTCTCACTGCGAGTCACAATGGATTCAGCAAAAGTGCTTAAATTAATTAAATCAGTGTCACGAGTGTTTTTAAAGAAAAGCAATAAAACCACTTGAGGCAAACAAAGAACTTTTCAGAGGCGGAGGATTATTACTAAAGCAAAATTATCCGTTTGGTTAAGTTTTATTAAACTGCCGCCTGCTCGCCACCGCACTAAATGGAATCTTTAGAGTACACAATAGCCAATCACAGGCTATTATTATTAGAGTTTTCTAATTAGGCTCCTTAACGAGGACGGGGCTGTTTACAATGGCAGCCGGAGCTGTTCAGATAACGGCGGCAGAGGACAGGGCGGCTCCGGACGACAAATAAAACGCTCCTCTCTGCTATCAGTCTGTCACAGCGACGATAAGGCGGAACTTCTCAAGGTCCAACACTCAACTTTTAATGTGTGTGTGTGTGTGTGTGTGTGTGTGTGTGTGTGTGTGTGTGTGTGTGTCTGTGCTCAGTCAAACCGAGATTAAAGAGGAGGACGGGGTGTTAAACGTGATGAAGAGGTGTGTGTGTTCAGGTTTTAATGCGACAGAGGAAAACTGAAACAAAGAGGGAAGGAGAGACAAAGAAGAAAAAGATAAGAGGAAAGAAAGGAGGAAGGAAGAAGGAAGGAAGATGGAGTGAAGAGGAACAGGAAGGAGGAAGGAGGCAGAGTGACAGAAAACACAGGAGGAGAGAAACAAAACAAGCAGAAAAAATCAAGGAGTGAATTGCAGTGGTGAAGAGTAACTAAGTACATTTACCCGCATACTGTACTTCAGTACAATTTTCAGGTACATGTACTTCTACTCTACTTCATCTCAGAGGCAAATATTGTACTTTTACTTCACTACATTTATTTAAAAAGCTTACTTTAAGGATTCAGACTAATAATCCAAAATATAATCAACAAATAGATGAGGAGGAGGAGGAGGAGGAGGAGGAGGAGGAGGAGGAGGAGGATGCAGTGTTGTTGGTTAGGATAAAACTTTATTGATCCCTCAGTGAAAGTCAAAAGCTACACAGCTGCAACATTAAAGTGATGAACACATGAACGCATCAGTAATAATAATGCAGTCATATGTTACTCTGAAATGGGCCAGTGTGCAGGAGTACTTTTACTTCTGGTACTGTAAGTACATTTTACTTTGTGCTTTTACTTAAATGTTGAATGCAGGACTTTTACTTGTAACAGAGTATTTTTACGCAGTGATAATAGTACTTTTAATAGTACTGGTGAATTGAAGGATGGACCAAAGACAGAAAAGGAGAGAGACTGAAAGAAAGAAAGAATGAACTGAGGTTTCAAATATAGATGATGAAGGAAGGACGCAGGGAGGAAGAAACTGGAAGAAACAAAGGAACAAAGAATGAATGAATGAAAAAAGTGAGAAAGAAAAAGGAAAGAAAGACAGAGGAAAAGAGAGAGTGAAGGAAGATGGAGACAGACAGAAAGAAAGGAAGATGAACAGCAGGAGAGTGGGGGAGGAAGAACTGAGGGTTCAGGTGAAGATGATGGAAGGAAAGGAAGTGAGAAATGAAGGAAGGAAGGACAACAGCAACAGAGTGGAGGGAAAGAAGGAGAAACTGGTAGAGTGTGAATGTCCTCGGGGCTGGACTGCTGGTGGCAGACAGCACAGCAGGAGGAGGTCAAAGGTCACAGCTCTACAGAGGCTGGCTGGTCACACACACACACACACACACACACACACACACACACACTCTCTGCCTCAGTCTGCCTCGCAGCGATCTGACTGGTCACTCATCACTGCTGTCATGTGGAAACTCACATGTGGAGGATTTTATTATTTCATCTTTCAGTTTTTATGGTTCTTTAAAATGATGAAAACTGATTCTGAGCCTCACACACCTTCCTTCATCACCACGAACACACACACTGTAGTTTATTCTGACACACACACCGTCCTGCTGCCACAAACACTCACTACAGCACCAAATGTGGATTCATCCGCCGCTGAAAATAGTCCCAGCAGATGCTCCATTTCGTCCTGTTTGTCTGATAAAACCTGCAGTGAGCAGCTGGAAATGACTGAAGCTTTTAAACATGAAGCTAAATATTAAAGCTAAAGATTGATGTCTTCAGTAGGAACCAATGGGCTTTGAGCTCAGAGCCGAAAACATAGAATAACATCAACTTTATCATTCAGAAATATAAATACTGGCATTTGAATTTTTAAGGTTCTACATCTTTGCTCTGCTCCATCATAAAGCCGTAAACCTGAACACAAGGATACAATGATTTTCCTTTTCTTACATAGTTAGAGTGTTATAAACATGTTTCTCTATGAAACCCTACAAGCAGCTGCACCAGAGCCAGCGCTGGAATAAACATTCAGATCCTTTCCTGCAGTGAAAGTGTTGCATTTAAGCGCCCGCGTAAGTAAAATTACTAAAATGAATAAGTGTTATGAGCAAAAATGTGATTAAAGTAGAAGCACTTGCTCTTTGTTCCCTCTTTTAACCTTGAACAGTTATGTACATGAAAACATCCGAGCAGTTTGGTGGAACCGTGAACAACTCGTCTGAAACAGGATGAATTAGATGTTTTTGTTTTTTCTGATTTAATCTTTAAGTGTATGAAAAGTGTCTTTATGTAAAATCTTCAACTGAGAAGTAACTCACAAATACATGCAGTGGCATTAACAGTACAGTATTTGCCTGTAGTGGAGTGCAGTGTGAAGCATGAGGGAAAGTTCAGAGCTGTACTTCAGTACTTAGTGGACGTCCTCAGTTACTGGTGCAGTGTCCCATGAGCAGAATGCTGAGTCTCTGCGTGTTGATCAGAAGTGGCAGCAGCGTCTCCGCCGTCGTGTAAAGCGACATGCGAGCGTCTGTTCCGTCTGGTCGGAGACAATAAGTCGTAGTTTGTGTTCATCGGCAGCCAGAGCAGCTCTTCACAGACGTGTTTGTAAAACCAGTTAGCAGCTCGATGAACACGGCCGCCGCTTCTATTCCTCCTCACGCCTTCCTCTGATTACGATGCTAATCTGCTCAGTCCATCCATCTGTCCCTCTCTGCCACCGCCTGGATTCAATTACAGCAAACACACTCCTCGCTCTGTTATCCTCGCCCGCTCTGTTTCTCCTTCGTCCTCGGCCCCATTCCTCTTCTTCCTCTTCTTCTTCTTCTTCTCGTGTCTGTTTTCTCCGCCTCCCTTTCTTGTTTGGTCGTCTTTTATCCGGGGACGCTGCTGTCGTCTGGCCGAACATGAAGAGAGACGCGAGGAGAGGGAGACAAATTAAGAGAGACGAAAGGAGAGACAGAAGGCCTCAGACAGGAAGAGAAGAGCGAGTGATGGAGATGAAAGAGAGAGTGGAGTCAGATGCACTGATTCAGAGTCAGCTTCAGCCATTTTTCATGTTTGAGCTGTGCTTCCTGTCCTGAACCGCCGACTCAACCATAATGACACGCAAGCAGTTAGCATGTTCATATAAAATACTGATGTTTAGAGTGTTAGCATGCTACGTTAACAGTAAAGCTAACTGACTGAACCATGTTCCAGGACGGCGACTCGTTCATTCCATTTAAAGTTTCAGCAGCATCGCTATCTACACTGCAAAAACCCAACAACCAGAAAAGCAATAAAACAGAAGAAATGTTACTTAAAATGAGTAAAATTATCAGCCAACAGAGCAGGAAAATGCCCCACAGTTCTCTTAAAAGTAGTGCAGTCAGACTAAAATCAAGCTCATTTGTCTGGATGCAAAAAAAACAAATAGAGCAGTTTTGTTCTCGTCAGTGTCGATCAAACAGTTTTATAATTCTGGAAATTCTAGTTTAGAAAATATTATATATATATTAGAAAATATGTCTTGTCAGACAACAAACAAGCATATATCGCTTTGATTTAACATTTTATGTTGCTTAGATTTTGGTTTTTGCTCTCCAGATGCTTGAAGCTCTTGTGTGTCTCTTTGCTGCTGCTGCTGCTGCTGCTGCCGTCTAAAACAATGCAAGACTTCCTGCCGACTCATGACCTGAACCATGATGTTGAAACTTTATTGGACCTGGACTTAGTGAAACTTCCTAATATTTATCGTATATCTTCAGTGCTTATGTTGCTAGCCAGCTAATGTCTGAACAGTTAAATAAGATATGCTTTCCATTCACTCTGAATGCACCTTTGATTGAGTGGAGGCTGATGATTCGTCCTCTGAGGACCATGAATGTGTTTGAGATGGACCAAAGTGTTGGACCGACCGACGTCATGTGATCTGAGCCTCTTCCTGTCTGCAGCTGGACAGACGGACAGACGTGACGTGAGGACGTGAGCGAGTGTGTGAAACCAGTGTGAGAGCAGCAGGACGCCGCTGGGTTCAGTGTTTGTCCTGAGACATCGAGGTGTTTTCAGTGTAAATGCCACAGGAGGAGCCGCCGGACGCTGCGTTTAGGCAGCGGCCTCTCTGCGGGAAATCTGATATTTGTGATATTTGTTTATATTTGGTTTTGTTTTGTTTTGTTTTTTCTCTCCAACATGTTGGAGACGAAGAGGTGTGTGTGTGTGTGTGTGTGTGTGTGTGTGTGTGTGTCCTTTTTTTAGCTCTTGTGTATCTAATTTCTTCATTGTGTCATTATTTGCTTTTTTATCCTTCATGTCTTTTTCCTCTTTTCTTTCTCTCTTGTTATTCTTTTGTTTTCCGTTGTTTGTTTTCTCTTTTTGCAACATTGTTTATTTTGTATTTAAAGTTTATTTTCTCTGATTTGCCATCTCTTGTGTGTCATGTCACTTTTATATTTTCCTTAATGATTTTCTCTTTTTTTAATTTTCGTTGGCTGGCGTCTCACCCGTCAGATGTCCTGTTTGATTGGACGTTATGTTTTCTGTCATTTTGTTTTTCATAAAAGTGTCTCACATCCACACACACACTTTAATGTTCCTTTATCTTTTCTTTTTCCATTCCTACACATCCTTCTCTCTTTCACGCCTTCCGTCACTCTTTCTTCAATCACGTCTTCCTCTGTCTCCCTCTCCCTGGAAGTAATTATGCAGGTTGCAGGTACAGACAATTACTTATTATCTCTCCATTGTGTGTGTGTGTGTGAGTGTGAGTGTGTGACCTCTGACCTCGTCCAAAACAAAGACGAGCTGTCAGTCTCGTCGTCCATATCAGAGAAAGCAAATTGTTTTTCATTTACTCTCCTCTTCATGCTCTCCTTCCTCCTCCCTCTCCCCCCTCATCGTCTCTTCACATCGTGGCCAAAAGTATGTGGACACCCGAGCATCTTATGTGATGAGGTGGCATTTGGACTCAGAGATACGACCTGCCGCCACACAATTCAGGAGAAACTGAAAAAAGATGAAAGGTTGTAGAGAAATAAAGGATTAGAGGAGCAAACTGAAAACTACAAAGTGCATAAAGTTAAAGATGAAATGTTCTCTTCAACATTTTAAGCAGGATTATTTTTGATTTGTAGAATTTTAGAGTGAAAAAAGCAAAGAAGCACCATGAAAAAGTTTGTTCCCCTCAAGAGATTTGAGCTCTCATAACTTTCACCACAGTGTCAGACCATAATTAGCTTGTTGGGGTTTTGGCCTGATCACAAGGTCAAGGGATGCAAATTTAAGAGCTTCATAAATAAACCCTGCGACTCCTCAAACCTCGTCCCAACAGCCAGCCACCAAGCAGCTGCTTACGCTCTGAAAATTAAAATAACTGATGTCCACGAAGCAGAAAAAGACTCAAAGAAGACAGCAAAGTGTTTTCAGGGAGGTTTGTGATATAAAGAAGAAATGCCAGTTATCAGGAGCAGTGGAGGTCAAGCTGAGGAAGACCAGGAAAACCTTCACAGAGACGTAAAGACAAATCAAACCTCCTGTTTGGCTGCAGAGACCATCATGAAGACTCTGCAGTGATGGTGGAGCTCTGTTCTACTGTGCAGCCACACCTGCACAAATATGACCTGATGCATTTTAGAAACAACATCTAAAACACTTATTTTTTCAATAAACTTCAGTTTTCATAGAGATCTACTCCAAGATTAAGGCCTCCGCTGTATGAAATTAAATTAAAACCTCACATTCCATCTGAAACCTTGTGTCCACATACTTTTGGCCATACAGTGTCTCTTCCTTCTTACTGTTTCCTCTCTCTCTTTCCTTGTTTCAGGTCCCTCCTTCCCTTCATCCCTCCTCTTCTGCCCTTCCTCTATCCTTTGTCTCTTCCCTTTCTGTCTTCTTCTCCTGCTCCCTCCTTTATTCTTCTTCTTCTCTGTCTTCTTCTCATAGGTATATCCATTCCCAAAAGAGGAAGAGGAGAAGCTAAAGACAGCTTAGAAAAGCCTTAAGAGTCACAGGAGGAGAGGGGGGAGGAGGAGGAGGAGTCTCTGTGGAGGAAAGACAGGAGTGAAAGGAGAGGAAGAAAAGGCAGGATCAAGGCGTCTCCAGACTATTAGAGCGCTGTTTGATTTGAGCTCATTGTCCTGATAAGACTGTCAAAATAAAAGTCTTTTTTTAATCACTGCAGAGAGGAGGAGGAGGGAGGAGGCGAGAAGAGGTGATGATGGATGAGAGGAGGAAGGGAAGAGAGGAGAGAGGAAGAGGAGGAGGAGGAGGAGTGGTTTTAGCTTTCTTTACCTTTGGTTCCCAGGCTTTGCATTATGGGAAAAGGCTTTGAGGAAATCTACCATTGCACGCACACACACACATGCACACACGCACACACACATGTACACACACACATGCACACACGCACACACACACTCGCACACACTCGCACACACACATGCACACACACGCACACACACACTTCACTCTGTAGTTCTGTGTGAAAAAGTAAACCTGTCTAAACTCAAACTCTTTTATTTTTTTAATTTCCCTCTACTTCCTCCTCCTCCTCTTCCTCCTCCTTCCTTCTCTCTGCCTGCCATCCTCTCCTTTTACCTCATCTTCATCCATCTCACCATGTTCCTCTTCCTCTCTTTTCCCTTGTTCTCATCCCGTTTTCCTCCTCATCCTCTTTCTTCCTTTACTTTTGATAATCTTCCTCATTTTCTTAATCATATTTTTCTCTTCCTCCTTCTCCTTCCCTTCCTTACATTTTTCATACTTTCTCTCTTCCTTTAGTCCTCCTCTTCCTCTCCTTCCCTTTACACCATCCTCCTTCCTCCTCATTTTTATCCTCCATTTTCCTCCTCTTCTTTACCTCTGTTCTCATTCTTCCTCCTTTGTGCACCTGCCCTCGTCTTCGTCCTGCACTCTGTCCTTTGGTTTTTTCTTCATTTTTCTTTCTACATCCTCTTCCTCTGAATAATCACCTTCATCCGCTCATGTTCCTCCCCTTCCTTTTCCTCCTCACTGCCCTCCTCTCCTTCCTCCCTTTTCACCCTCCTCTTTCTCTCTCCCCTCCCTCACCCCTTTCTTCCTCCTTTCCTCCACCTTTTTCTCCTCCTCTTTTTTCATCTCTTCTTCTCCTCCTTCTCTTCATCCCCATCCCTCTCCTCCCGCTCTCCCTCCCCCTCCCCTCTCTCCTCTCCTTACCTGTACCTCCCCCTCCACCTTCAGTAAACCGAAAAATTATCACTTGGGCTTTTCTCCCTGACACAATTTGTCAAACCCCTCCTGATAGGAAACACATTCTATTCATAAGGTGAGTATGGCCTCCTCACCCTCGTCCCACACCCCAACGGTAGCAATTCAATTACAGCCGAGGAGGCGATAGTGAGCGGGAGAGGCAGGAATATGACAGGACAGTTACAGAGTGTTTACACAATTAAACTTTCACTGACAATGCTCTCTATCTGTGATGAATGCCTCGCACCTCCACAGCTGTGTGTGTGTGTTTGTGTGTGTGTGCATGTTCCCTGCAGCTAAGGCAGATGGTGGTGTCAAATGCAGACCGCTGAAATCAACTGCTCTGACATCACGACGCCACATCGGTTCCCACACACTCTCTGTATGTGTGTGTTCATGAGTGTGTGCGCGCCGGCGGACCAATCAAAAGGTCACGGTGACTCAGGGACTAACCACACCTGTTTCTTTGACTCTCTAACTTTGTCTCCTTTTCCCTTTCTCTCTCGTCGTCTCTCTGCAGCAGAGGGGTGGTTTCACCCATGGCTGCACACACTCGTTGAGCGTGCTCAGCATAATGAACGAACACGCACACACACACACACACACACACACACACACACACACACAACAATATCAAATTCACCAGACAGTGTGCATAAATTCATATCTGAATTATGATCTCACTAAGACAGTGAAGTGAATGAGTCTGTTTTTAACATGAAATAACAATTACCAGAACAATCACCAGAATTACTTTAAAATTATAGTTTGATTTTTAGCTTACTGCAATGTTGAAAATGGTTGAGTTGAAAGGAGAAGCATATTGCTCTGTGCATTACAGGTACTGTCTGCTATGTTTAGGTTGGACTGAGTTCATACAGTCACATGTGTTTCCTCAGTGTCGTTGTGCATGTAAAACACAAAGGTGAATGGAGGAAGCATACAGTATATCACTCTGCCTACATTTCTGGATAAACAAAGTGTTGACTGGATCCACACAGAGGCAAAAATGCTGCTTGTTTAGTTCCACTGCGAAGCCATTGTTCCTGTTAGGATTTATGTACACTGAGAATGAAGGAGTTAAATGAAGTAAAACGCCTGAACAGTT
>JAPZEA010000012.1:23550444-23562450 GCA_029783685.1 Heniochus monoceros | reverse complement strand
AAACATCGCTTTCCTGATCTGAGCTCCATTTTTTAAAATTATTTTTATTTATTTATTTATTTTCAGCACCACTTCAGTGAACTGTGCAGTGAAGGCCGGCTGATTATTGTCGGACAGATGGTTCTCCTCATCAGATTCTGTCTACAGGTTTTTCTGCTAATCCAGCTCCGAATTTAAACCCACAGTGGTATTATTTTCATAAAGCTGCTATTATTTAAGCATTTCTTTCTCAGCACCTCTGAGTTAGCGGGGACCCACCAATACCCTTCGGTAGCCTCACAAACACTGTTTTTGATCCAGTTTTGTGTCTCATCACAGTGCGTGATGAGGGCATATTGTAATTAATCTCTTCTCCTATCTGACTGTTAGATCTTTCCCTGCTAATGTTGTCCTGCTGGCCTGATCTGGGGAACATTAGTTGTTTTGTTTTGAAATGTGTCAAGCATGAAGGAACCATTAACAACTAAGCCCCACCGGCTGCCCTCCGGCACACTGTTGCACGTTGTTGCTATATCTATGTGATCTTTTCTCTTTTGTGTTTTTAATATAGTCTTCCCAAGGATAGCTTCCTTTTGATATACACTTCTAAGCTCGGTAGAGGATCCTTTGTGGGGACTTCAGGTAAAACAGTGGCCTTTGTAATGATTTAAAAGCAACTGACAGCAACAGGGCTCTGCACTGCGGGATCTGAGCAAGTATTGTAGTTAAATATTGTTATTTTAGTTACACAGAAATCCATATTTGTCTCCATTGTCACATTAATCACATTCGCTTCTGCCACAGTCTTATAAAAACAAACCACAGAAATTACAATATTACTAAATCATCATAAGGTAATCGATGCTGTAATGTGACACTGTTTTTATTAAACATGTAATAAGAGATTATAGGCACAGTAGTAATAATAATTCTCCCCCTTTCTTATGAGATCCGTGAGCCTGTGTGTGTGTGCAGCTGGGTGTGTGTGTGTGTGTGTGTGCTTTCTTTGTTTGCCACACTACTAATGAGTTGACCTCGGCCCCACACGGCCAGGAAAAAAATATCTTTAAAGTGCTAAGCACTGCTTATTATTTAAGTGTCACCGCCACTGTCCAGGGTATCAGTGGGGTACGTTTGTGGGTTTTTTATTCATCTTTCTGCCGCCCCAGTGCTGAGTCTGCAGGCCATTAGTTCTGTATAGAAGCACAGAGGGACCGACCGTGGAGTCGGTGAGGTAGTGTAGGACTTAGACAGCACAATATCTCACTTTCTAAAGAATATTACTTTACAGAAGCTGAAAGAAGAGTTCATAATGAGAGAATAAGCAGTCATGGAGGCAGAAGCCAGACTGCTGTGTGAGGATTATTTTCATAGCATGAAGCAAAGGAAAAGGATAACCTGGTGTTTCACTAGTTAGATCCAATGGAAGGCAAGAGAGGTAAAAAACAAAAGCTTCAGGGCAAGGTCATCATTTCTATCCACGTGGCACCCACAGAGAATATCTGTGTAATGGTTTCAGCCGGCAACTGGTGTGTGTGTGTGTGTGGTGTGAGAGGGAAACGAAGCGAGCGTACAAGTAAGAGAGCAGTCGAGGAAGAAAGAAAGAAAGGAAGAAAGGAAGAAAGAGGTTCTTGGAGTCATTTATAATGTGGCAGCCATGCTCTTTCCATCTCCCAGGGTGTGTGGCTCCTCGGCGGTGTGTGTAGCCTTGAGGGAAACACCAGACAAGGACAGAGCTGGGGTTGCTGCTGACGCTCTGGCGGGGGAGATACATCTTGTAGCACAGCATGCTAAATGACAAAATGATATCTCATCAGAGGGCCACCCCACGCGTGTGTGTGTGTGTGTGTGTGTGTGTGTGCATGTGTGTGCGTCTCAGAGGGAAAGTCCCCGGATACCTCAATGTGTATATGCTTTCATGGCGGAGCACTGTAGCATACTGTTTGCAGAGAAAGCTTTGAGTTGCTGCTGTTGTACTCCACTGGTCGGCTGGAAACATTGCATGGCGTCTGCACTGCAGTGTCTAACTGTCACATATCACAACATCTGGATAAACGCTTTGGAAATGTCTGCAGTGTATATATGCATCACCCAATTGAGCTTTTGCCCAGCTTGCATATGAAATGTGCATCAGCCTACCTCAAAGTAATCCCCAGAATATCCACAAAACAAAGTACACCACACACTGCACATGAAGCCAAGCAAACTGCCAGCTTGATGGATTTTTTTTTTATATATTTTCACCCACACTGAGATTCCACACCCGCTATACATAATGCAGCATAAGCCGCCATTGGTCATGCCGCCTTCTCACCCCTGAAAGGTCGAAGCAGGCATCACGGTGGTACCAGAAAGATCCACAGAGCAACCAGGGCAAAGGTACTCGAGGGGCGGACAAAGCCCAAATAAAGCTTTTAATGCGCTAGCTATTGATCCCTTCACTGAAATAAACTCAGGAGTATTGGCAGGCCCAGAATCCCACTTTGAAGGGACTCCATAATGAAGCTGGTCAATGCTAAGCTGTCCGCAATCAATCCCCCACATAACAGTTAATTACAAGTGAGGCTGCCATCAAGCAAAGAGGGGAGAGAGGCGGGCTGAAGGCAAAGAGAGGGAGAGGTGGAGCGCTGTAGGATGAGCTTTGTCAAGGCGAGGGGGTGGAGGAAGAATATTGAGCGGTTCAAGGCAGGAGATATGAAAATGAAATGCAGCAAGTAGAGCGTGTGTGTGTGTGTGTGTGTATGAGTGTTTTTCTAGCATGTTCCCCACACAGACTGTATAACAGGCATCTCTAGTTAGGCTCTGTGTCAGTTTCCCCTCACTAATAACGCTAAACTGTGCACGGCAACCTGCTGTGCATGTTAGCCCGCTCCTCGCACCACCCTGTCGCACATCTATTAATGAATTGAGACTGCAGCTTTTTACAGACAGCATTATGGTTCTATGGTTCTTTTCTTGTCGTCGGTGTACAGCACACACAGCATTTGACTACCGCCGACTGCAGTTTTCCTTTTTTAAGAATCTTAAAGCCTCCCTGAGCTTACTGTACATGACTGATGAGATACAGTTTTGCAAGCCGCAAATTTCTTTAAAGAGTAATGTAGCAGAAATGTGTTGCCGAGCCGCAGTAAATGATACCTATCTGATGTATTTCAGAGGGACCAGTGGACTGAAGCCTATTGAATACGTCGTTTAAATTCCAGCTGTTGACCTTTGTCGAATCAGGTCTTTTCTTTTATTATTCCATCTCTGACACTCTCCTCTGTGCTGTGCCTTATGAAAAAGAAGTGCTATAAAAATGTATGCGCCATGAATGCCTAATGTGGTTGTAAACACCTCCGTGACACCTCCTCATGCTCCGCTCAGACAATGTAAACAACGGGTGTCGGCGGCGGCTGAGAACTATCCGTGAAACCAGGGTCCAAACACCGCGATCTCCTAATGGCTGCTGTCTCCTGCCTCTGTTTGTGCATGTGTGCGGGTGTTGTGTGTGTCTCCCAGGCTAATGGATTTACTGGAGATGGCGTCGGGTATTTATTACCATGTGTAATTGAATGCAATGATTATCGTTGTTGTGTAATGTGATTTTAATGTGGCAGCGATTGTTATGTATAAGGCCTAATGACTTTGCCTCCGAGGGGGTATGGCTCCCAATTAAAAAAAATCAAAATAAAAATGGGGGAAAAATGTATCAGAGTATGATTTTAATTCCTCTCTCTTCCCCTTTTCCTCTCGCGACTGATACATTTGATAATTTAATCAACGTGCTGCTCATTTAATCAGTGTCTTCTCAATAACGAGCTTGCCCTTTTTGAGCCTTTGTTTACATGGGCGGTCATTAAGTCAAAGGTCTGTGCACATCTCTATCTGTGTTTGTATTCCGAAGGTGCAACGTTCACGTCAAGCCGAAGCTAAGGATCCTAATTGCTAACATACTTTACATGAACTGGATTAGCATTTGATTTTTAATCCCAACAGTTAAATGCATGATTAATGTCAACTGTATGCCTGAAGACAGTGGGATCAATAACCGTAAACCGAATTATCATAATCACCCCCGGTCCTACGCATACTGTACAATTCATGATAGCCGTGAGTTAGATTTTATGTTTGTTATGGCCAAAATCCACCAACTAACAAACACGCACGAAGAGGCTCCCAACAGACACACGACAACCCATCAGCTGTTATTACACTCCTGCTTATTGACCTCTCGGTTCAGCTTGCACCACACTGCAGGAAAATTAAAGCATCTCCAAATAAGAAGCTCTTGCAAGCAGCTGCTGCAGAAATTGAACTCACAAATACACGTGTCAGTGTGTACGCACTCATACACAGACACACAGGAATACACTATAAAACACCTCCACCTCGCCCCTGCACACATCCTGCTCACTCTCACTTCATTGTAAATCTTTTGTACCGGCACTCGCGCGCAACCCATGTGCGCACTTGAAAATGTTAGTATACACACACACACACACACACACACACACACACACACACACCTGCACGCACGCACTCATGCACCACACTCACATTACACAAAGCAGGGGCTTTGCTCGACATTATTAGTTTTGCATTTGGGCGCTCTGCCCAGAGTAACAGTATGGATTTTTGCCTTGGCTACCTATAATTGGATGAGTTAAATTTCTCCATTCATTACATGTGCATCTGACCTCTGGACCCCAGCAGCTCCTGTGTTTTATTAGCACTCTCAGCCCCTGATAATAGGGAACCCATTCCCCACCAACACTCTCCCTCTCCTCACACGCACGTTGTCTCCTCCTTAACAAATTAACCCTTTGTGTTCTGAGTGTCCCTGTCTGAGAAAGAGAGAGACACAGAGAGAGAGAGAGAGACAGAGAGAGAGAGAGAGAGACAGAGAGAGAGAGAGAGAGACAGAGAGAGAGAGAGAGAGAGAGAGAGGGGACAACATGGTGACCGAAGGATCCGTCCATCGACAGAAAAAGTTAGATATTAGTTTCTATGCAGAGCTCAGAGCTCGATTTAATTTTGGTTTAACAGTACTTTGGAAGCAGGTGTTTGTCCTTGCTGTCCACAACATGACTGGCATTTTACCTATTTTCCAAACTTAAATATAAATTACATTTTTTTCAAATAAAATCATTACTTAAATCAATTCCTACAAATGGTGGCCTCAATAGCTCAGAAAAAACAATCAATTATACTTTTTTCTCAAGAAAAAGGGAGAAATATATCAACCATAGATTTCATGTAACAGCAACCACGATACCGGTGCCTGAAAATGGGTGAAAAAGAAGAATACAGTCACGGATGTCACACCCAGTCAGATGGTGCTTCAGTAAGAGATATGTGAATTCCAGGCTGGGGTTTCTAATCATCCCTGCTACAGTGCTTTGTATGCATACCATGGTCATGTATATTTCATGGGAGCATGTATATTTAACATAGCCACATATACCATATGTGGGCATGATGTATAGATACTGACAACAGTCCTTGACATTATATGCACAATTACTCTTTGGCCCTGCAGTAAATCCTCAGGTTGAGCATGGTAAACAAAAAAGCAGGGAATCTGTGTGGAAGAGGGGGGGTTGAGCATGACACAAGGTCAAAGCTATTGTGGACTTCATCTGTGGCTTTATACAAATAACACGGATTGAGAATCCATTTGTCACTGAGTATTTCACGGAGATAATGCATGCAGCAGCAAACGTCCACATCCAGCAGCGGCGGCACAGAAATCAAGAGAGGAGAAGGCTTCGGCGAGTCCAGAAGTTGAAGCTCTCACATTCAGATCTGCCTCCTCCCTAAACGGCCAGGTGACATCTTATTGATCGAAGCCATCTTTCAAGGCCAAGAACTTAAAGCCTTGCGTGGCACATTCAATGACCTGCTGTAGACAGTAATGTTGTTGGCTATGGCTCTCTGAGGGCCTGATGCACAAGTATCTGCCCGACTCCTGGCTTTTGGATAAGAGCTTCTGACAGCTGCAGAACAATGCTAATGGCTGCTCTCTTGTAGCAGCCAACGTGTAATCAGCTCTGCACTCTGCTGTTAAAACTTTACAACAGTAATGTATGCAAACATGAATTCCATTTATTCCCCACCAGGTCCCAACAGGCAGGCCTTAAAGTTGCAAACTGTCTTACATCACAAATTACTCTGCTGGCACTTAATGCATTTTATATCACTCATAATCCTGGTGTTCCACACTAATTAGTTGGAGTTGCCAGCATGCATATTTCTCCTCATTATTTGGTAGCATCAGACTCTTTTCTTTCCCATTTCCAGCACTCTTTGGTGGAATGCCGTTTTCATGGGGCTTTTTTATAACATGTTTTTTTTCTTGCAGGAGAAGAATTTGCCACCAGTGAAGAAACTTTTTTTTTTTTTCTGATGGCAGATATCTCTCTTAGCAGACCCTGAGCATGTTGTTATGATTTGATGAAAGGACTGTTTTGAGAACTTTCAGAAGTAATTAAACTTCATACTTACTGAGCGAGTAAAACCAAATTGCTATCCATCAATATCTACTATCTACAAAAGTGCTGCAAAGCCAGAAAATGCAACCAAATAGAGAAACGCAGCGTACACGACAACACAGGGGACACTAAAAAGTGATGCTTGTTGTCCCACCCAAAAAAATGTTAGCAAATTTTCCAACAACATGGGGATAATCGTCTTCCATAACTTCATGAGTCACAAACCAACAACAAGCGTGTCCCAGCCGTGTTCATCACCTTTAGTGTCCCCTGGAAACGCTTTCCGCTATCGGCTGTGCTACGTGCAGCATTTCTGTGTTTGCAGCCATTTTTCTAAATGCTAGGCATGTGTTGTCAGTTCACGAAGATGTTTTCTTAATTTGCTCGTGTTTTGTCTATTTGCATGTATTTCCTTAGGTTGCAGTGCGTTTAGCTCTCAGGCCCAATGTAACACTCACTGAAGCTAAGATCGGTCATGTAACGCATTAATAACATCGTCAAGCGATTTTTCTCGCACTCATTCTGAGGCTTCCAAAGGAGTTTTATTTGAATGTAGGCCGTCCAGCTGTCAAGCAGAAATTGTCCTCGTATCCCAGTAAAATCACCTCGGGTGCTGTCATACTGTCCTGGCAGTTTTCCCATTAGTCACTGTCTGTGGACACGATCCAGGATTTTTCTCTTGACAAATCATCACAACTCATCGCATCATCATGCAGTTTGTCTCTCCGGTGTTTAGTTCAAGGAGGATTGTGCTGAAAGAACGGCTCAATATTGTAGAAATAACATTATGTACATACATGAAGTCTGCTTTAGTGTGTGTGTTTTTTTTCCTTTAATCTCGTTTTCCATAGCTCAGTTATATGATAGTATTGTGCCACTCAGTACACTTCATTTATCACTTTGCATTGCTTACTGTTTAATGTGGCGATTAAATCCCATCACTTCGTCTTCTAAATGATTGTATCACGCAGTTTTATAGTTTTCTGCACTGATTCTGCACTCGGATATGACAAGTAGTCACTGATATCAGTACAAACTTGCGCTTTGTTTTGTTTGTATTGTTTTTTAGACAATTAATATGCCCACTGGCTACAACCTAAAGTCTGCTTTTTTTAGCATCAAGCGCTCAGTTCAAAGGCAGTGTGTAACTTCAAATCATGTTGGTTACAATGGACTACGGCTGAGACACTCTTTGTGTACATTCAGAAGTGTTTATAGTTGTTCCAAAGAGCCACACTCAAGAATGAGTGAAAAGCCGGCCATTTCTGAGAGGGGTAAGACGTGACATTGTTCTGAACATTAGTATTAGGCGCACAGTTTTGGAAGATATTCACAGAGTTGTACATCTTTGTTCAAATGAAAACTGACAGAAATAGTTGCCTGACAAACAAACAAAAAAAGAGAGCCAGAGAGAGGAGGTCAAAGAGAGGAGGTCAAACCTTGGCTCCTTTCTCACCAGCGTGAAGTTGGGGTGGGCATCACATGTGATGTGAGATGTGAGTGTTGCACCGCACCGTTGTGGTGGAGAAGGAGCTGAGCCAGAAGGCAAAGCTCTTAAATTACCAGTCAATCTAAGTTCCAATCCTAATGTATGGTCGTGAGCTGTTGGTAGTGACAGAAAGAATGAGATCATGGATGCAAGTGGCCGAAATGAGTTTCCTCTGTACGGTGGCTGGGCTCAGCCTCAGAGATGGGATGAGGAGCTCGAACATCCGGAGGGAGCTCGGAGTAGAGCCACCGCTCCTTCACGTCGAAAGGAGCCAGTTAAGGTGGTTCAGGCATCTGATCAGGATGCTTCCTGGGTGACTTGCTTTGGTTGTTTTCTGGGCACGTCCAACCGGGAGGAGACCCCGGAGTAGACCCAGAACTCGCTGGAGGGATTACATATCTCATCCTTGAGAGAACGCCTCGGGATACGCCAGGGCTGGAAAACGCTGCTGGGGAGATGAACATCTGGAATACTCTTCTGCCAACACGATGCAGTAAAGGATAAGCTGAAGAAAATGGATGGATGGAGGGATGGGGCTTCAGGAAGTTACTTAAATGGTCGAACACAGACCCCCGCCCCCAATTTAGGCATCAGAAAGGTGTGGGAGACAGGGGCTTCCAAAGCTATTCAACCATCTGACAAGCAGCTCCGATGACGCAAACTGAACAGCTGCAGGGCACCTGGTCAAAACCACTTAATCATTGGCTCCGTTCTCCATGAAGCAGCTACAACCTTTAAGGACCACATCTGATTCCTACAGGGGATAAGTGTGCCATCCTCAAACAATTCTGCGGAAATGATCACTTGAACAGAACTGAGTACTCACCTTAGTATAATAAGGCGGGTTAGCGTGAGATCATTGAATCAAAGGTGACTCGTTTGAGTGACAGAAACAAACAGTTAGGGAATGTCATGGATCTGCCTTCGAGAAAAGGCTTGATGGATACACGCTGACTGAAGTGTAGTGCTGATTCAGATACTGACCTTGAAGATGCTGTAGATGTCAGGATGTCTCACATATCCTCATTGACATTCAGCTTATACCACCAACAGCACACACGATATGTGATGAGAATTGAAAAATACACAATATCAATATCTGAAATATGTCTGTGTGTGTGTGTGTGTGCTCGTGTGCGTTCATGTCTGTTTATTGGACTGGGTTTGAATTAATGGCCGTGCGTGCTGCACTGCAGTAAACACTGAAATAGTTGGAATGGTTTTCTCTGTAGCGCAGCACCACTCCTTGAATAAACAACTTATAACAGGCTGAAAACATGCATTCACTGGTTTTATTTGCCAAGGTTTTGACATTTATGACCAGGGGCGAGATGACGTTATATACCATGCAACAGTAGAAATGTGTCCTCCAGTAGAGATTTGGTAATACCATTCCCACCGCAGGAGCTATCCTTTAGTGTCTCTACTGTATGCACATTCAAGGCAGGCTGTGCAGCAAATCAGGGCTGGATCCGCGCATTATCCAACTGCCTCACAAGGTAATGTGATTTGAGCAGCAGCTTACCGCGCTCTCACATGACGTGAGAGTGACAGGTGGTGTTGGTAATGCAGATCGAAGCTGGTTTGCCAACCAGAGTGACAAGACAACGGTCAAGTAATCACAAAAAGGGCCCATATCTTTTCCTAAACCCTTCCTTGATGTCGAAGGAAAACGCCATGAGGTCGAGGAAAGATGCGGAGGAGAATTCATAAGGACTTAGGAAAAGACCACCGCGGCGCAAAGAGAATCCAGCTGCACGCACATTATCTCCTCTCCTTTCACAAAGGATGGTCCGGTGTACCCTATGCTAAAGGAGATGAGAGAGAAAGCAGTGAAGCACCTTTCCTCAGCGTTTAGAGAATTCAATCAGCTCTTATCATGGCTGCCACTAAGATGCTTCATTGTCATTTCACTCAGTTTGGAACCTTCTGAAGCAAAAAAGACTATTCAAACACGACCACGGAGGAGGAGAGTGAAAGTTAGTTTACTTTGACAGTTTTTTGTCTGCCTTTGGAGATGAAAGATGAGGAAATCCTGCAGGAACAGTCAGGTAATTTTTGTGTTTGGTATACTCTAAAATAGAGATTTCTTTGATTTTTTTTTTTTTTTTATATATATAGCACTGACTGATGTTAGACTGGTATTTATTTGCCCCTGTCAGCCTTAAAATCTGTAAGACTTGAAATTATTGTTCTCATTTGGAACTTTAAAGCTCACATGTTGAAAGACAGTTAGTTTTACTGTTGAAGTTTAATTGGCAATGTCGTCCCGAAGTCACAGTTTGATTGACGGACTGAATCATGGTATGGAACTGGTGCACAGCAACTGAAGAGTGACATTTGAAAAGCACCCAGAGATTATTGACTATAGATGGTCTGTGGATTACCTTGTGTACTGTTTTAGCTGCACAAATAATGTGCTATCTGCATAGCTATGTGCTACTAAAGCTTAGCAAGATAATACATTTTGTGTGAACTAATCCCTTAACCATTACCATATTACATACATACAAACATGTGAGCACATTTTGCACATTGTACATTAGGGTGGACAGTTATTTTTCATACAAATGTACCTTAGTTCACAGTCTGCATTGAAGAACATTTCGACCACATCAGACCATGAATGAGTGACTGGGTCCACTGCAAAAAGTTTGCAGCTATCTTTCACTGCTGAAGCCAGCCTTCTGGACACTGTGTGACAAGTAAGTGTGAGACATTTCTTTCTGGTCCAGGTTGGGGACCTGATGTAGGCAACAACTTACATCTGGTAGAAACTATCTCGGTTCTTTGACACGTCTGAATTTACCGCATGACTTATGTGACTCAGCAACAGACCAGAATTGGAATCCAAATGTCTTGACATTTAATTGCCACCTGTAGGTCACTGGCTTAGCAATCCAAAACCCAGCGGTAGATCAGCTCATCAGAGTGCTGACAGATTCCCTGCGTCTCTCTCACTCCACGTTCTCTCTCTCTCTCTCTCACTCCACGTTCTCTCTCTCTCTCTCTCTCTCTCCCTCTCTCTCTCTCCCTCTCTCTCTCCTGGCACCTGATGTCAGCGCGAGGTGCCACGCAGGCGGTGATGACCTGGTCAATAATCAGTAATAAAGATGGTGTGCTGAGCATGATTGTGGAAAGATTGGTCTGTCGATAGTGTATTGAGCAGACACACCAAAGGCCAGACAGATGCACATTTTGGAAGCGACTGAAAGGCAGCACAACATTGTTTGAAATATGGCAGTTATATTAGAGCAATAAAAACACTAAAACACTGCGGGATGGAGGCTAGAGACTATGTTAATATTGTTACAGTAATTAAGAGCCAGATTATTGCTATTATTAGAATTTTCTTAACATTAGATATTCAGATATATTGATACAGACACACTGTGGGTCTTTCAAGGGGTCAGATCATTGAGTCTTCCTGTGTCTGATAGAATCAGGCATTAAAAGCAAGACCAGGGCTTCCATTCCCACTGAGGACACCCATGTGAAAAATAAAAATGTTTGCTATGTAGCTGTAAGATTGTACTTATGAGAGCTTCTTTCAGGTGTTTACTCGGGGCGCACCTTTGACTTTTATTGTAATTGGTCGGTCTCAAAGCCACACAAAGTTTAGTTATAGAGCACATTTAATTTGAAGAAGGTTCAGTTTGTGGTTTGCATTGTCATTTTCCTTAAAATCCTGGAAAAAATTAATCAGATGAAAATAAGACAGCAAAAAATGTTATGCTCCAAACCCAACATGTCTTATGAAACCAAGTATCAAACCTTTCAGGTCATCAGTCAGCAACATGAATTATTTTTGTTCACTTCTTACTTTATCAGCTATGAAAAGCAGCAAAAAGCAAAGCAAAGCAAGATTTTCCTGGTGTGGTTCAGATGTGCAAAAGTTAATCACTGAATTATCCCTGAACACAATATGTACTTTCTTTCAGTGCAATGCAGATGTGAAATTTGTCCTGACACCTGTAGCAGCTGTTGGCTATAGATTTTTTTTTCTCCTCCTTTTCTGTGTTTTTTTCCCCCCTTCCCTTATTCTCTTTGTCTTCTCCTCTTTTC
>JAPZEA010000012.1:23381475-23393338 GCA_029783685.1 Heniochus monoceros | reverse complement strand
AAAGGGTGAAAACAAATAAGCTGCAAATCAGCAGAAGCTGAAACAACAGAAATCCAAGCGGAGGAGATGAAGTCCCACTTTTAACTAGAAACCGGTAGTTCACAAGTCTGGTTGATTAGTCTGATATGCTGCGTAGTGGTTCTAGTCCTCTTTCAAAGCTGGAAAAAAATTAGGCTTGTGGGCTGAGAGGGAGCAGGAGAGACGTGGGAGAGGATCACTAACACTGCTGGCCTCCACCCAGGACACTGCCCTGAGATGAGGTGTGAGGGATCAGACTGTTTACCACTGCTGGCACCTCACAGAAACACACAACATGCTGATACATGGAAAGGATCCCCGCCAACAGTTCAGTGCCATGTAACGTGTATGAATGTTGTTAACACAGAGTATACGGGGGGCAGAGTTGTGCTGTACCATGTACGCCTCTCTGTTTTTGTCTGGAAGTGTCACATTTCAGCTTCAAACCGATGAAAACACTGTAGGAACTATCAGGCTGCACAAGGCAAACACTTCCTCCTCGGACATCTGCTCCGTCTTGAATGTCTTGTCATTGCAGCTTTTTCATTCTTTAAGCTTGGCATTCTCCTTTAGGTGACTTTTCACATAATACCTCAGTAATATTATAGTATGAAAATGATCCTATATGCATTAACGTGTGCTTTTAAACTTCCCTCTTTGAAATGTTTGATATAAGAGATATGTCTGATGGCAAAAGCAGGGACAACAGCTCACATTTCCTGTATGTCGAAGATTTCTTATACATATCAGTGGCATGGACGGTTTCAGTGCAGGTGTAAAAACAAATAATGGGCTCTTCCCGGTCATAGAGGTAGAGACATCAGAGGCACGTCGGCCAGGAGAAAAACTAGTAGATGCAGCAGCAGGGCCGCAAATGGTGAGGACAGGGTTCTCTCCATTAGCACTCTCTCCATTAGAAATAATGGCTGTTGCTGTGCTTTTGCTGTGGAAGCTGTGTCCCCAGGTCAAAGCTGTCTTTTTTAATACTTCCACTAGGAGTCACCAAATTGAGACATGTTCAGATCCTACACCGCAGGGCTTTAAGTTGGATTTATTTAGATAAAGACACTGGGTTTGCAAATGTTAACGGGCATTTTTGCGCCTAACATTGCATACTGTTGCCTGCACATACTGTCAACTGTATAATAAAAGAAGCAATCACAATCAAATGCTTTAGAATAATTTATTAGGATTTTAAAATTGAAATTATCAGAAAAATAAAACAAGGAAAAAAGAAAAGCATTGCTGTAAAGCTTGGCGGGGGACAGCCCAAATCTTTAACTTTAACTGAGCTCATATAGAGCTACAAGCTCCATCCAAAGCATTGGCCCTTTTCCTTACATCAACACAACAAAAGACATCATTAAAATCAATATACAAGGGGAACGAGATCTCAAAACAGAAAAATATAGTTTCTTTTTTTTTCTGAAAATAAGTCTTAATGCCGCAGAATTATCCACACGTCGTCTGCTATTACCAATAATAGTACTATTTTCATTTGTAAGGTAAAAAATAACTTATTGCTTTATTGTAAGTTAAAAAGTTACAGTGTTGGTGTCCAGCAGTAGTTTTATGTTGTGTCCCAGGCGCTCTGACAGAGGAACTCCCGGCTGGATCAGGAAGTTTTCTGCTGTGCTGAACATCAAACAGGCTGCAGCAAGAAGGCTGAACAAACAGGCTTCTTGTTTTTGCAAACGTTGAATTTGTTCCAGCTTTTTGACTTTTCCTGCCAGCCGGTGTCGTCTGTACTGAGGTCCTGTATCAGAGCCTACTGGGAGCGAGACCCTGTTCCATTTCTGGTTCCCTGCCCAAACCCCCTCTGTTCACCACTACACGGAGCAGCAACTGTATATAAACAATATGTCGGTTCCAGAGGAGCACAAATTTATTCAAACTAAATATGAAATGGGAGGGAGGCGAGGGAGAGGAGCAGATGAGCCAAAATGGAACAAGGCGATCTTTTTTTTTTTTCAGTACCAAAAAAATGGCAATCGAAATGCTTCTTCGTTGCCAAAAGTAGTTCCATATTACACCTTGATGTATGCGCACAAACACTCACTCACACACACTCAGACGCAATCACATGCACCTTCAATAGTGATACGAGGACAGAACATGATTGTGATGTTTTCTACAATTGCTTCTCTGAGAATGTCCTTCATTTTGTTTTCACGGTGCAGAACACCGCATAAAAGAATTTTTAAAAAAGAAAACAATAAACAAAAAAATTAAGAAGTGAATTGCGCAAAAAATATATATAATATTTTCAAAAAAAGAAGAAGTCAAGTCAACCCCCGACCCCGTGAACACCTGATTTCTCCTGTTTAAGGTTGTGATTCTTCCGAGGTCCATCGTCTTAAATCTGAAGTAGTTTTCATGACGATGCAAGAAATCTTGTTCATCATGGTGTTAGAAATATAGAGTCAAAGTTGCTTTTCAAGAAGCAAAGCAAACAGAGTGATGACTTTGTAACAAAACTGTTGCTTAGCTGAACAAACATGCCAGACAAACTCCTGGAAGTTTTGTTTCTCAACAGCTATCGACGCTGGAGCGGACTGGCCAACAACGTACACATATACCATATGTGTACAGATGAAAGTAGTGAGATGACCACACCTAGTAGTAGATGACACCCAGTCAAATTGCTGTTAACCCTTTCCAAACCAACCAATGACATGCCAGCCGGTTCAGTAACCCCTCCACCCTCCCCTCGCCCCAACGTTTATGTACAATATCTTACAGGAAGACATAAAAACATTGCTTTAAAACCAATTACAGAATAAAATACCTTACAGATTATCATTATCATGTCAATATTAATAACAATATTACAAAGGTTTTGTTTTTAAAGACTACCAAAATATACATTTTAGTTTTTCTCCCATGTTTCCGTGCTCGAGTTAAAAAAGGACCTTGTTGGATTTGTTATTACTTTGTTAAAAATGGTTTTCAGACAAAGACCCATCTCGCACGGCTTTTTCTCTCTCCGTTCACATCAGTAACAGCTTTGAAGGATTTCATGATGAAACGACAAATCACATTGAAATAAAATAATAATAAAAAAAACTCAAAATAGTCCTCTGTGTCTTTGTCAAAGACGACAAATGTGTCCTCAGAGATTTTTTTTTTTTTTTTTTTTAGTTTTTTTTTTGCAGTTTTCTTGTCTCAGCTTCAAAAGAAAATAACGGATAACGGAGGGGGAAGATCTAGTTATTAGACTACATGAGGACAAAAGAGGAGAGACGGGGACGTTATGTTGAAGTGAGATTAGTACAGCAAAACAGAGTTCAGGATTTAAAAAGATATTCAGTCGGTGGGTGGAGCCACAGGGAGCCAGGAGAGCCCAGTAGAGCCTGTGGCTGGCCAATCAGGTTGTGCCATCAGTGGGCAGCCAGCATTTTGATTGGCTCATCAGCAGAGGAGAAGCCCTCCCGTCTTCAGTGACCTGAGTCTTCTCAGTGGTAGCCATTAGTGAACGCAGTAGCAATCAGAGGACCCTGAGGACACACAGACAAGAGTGGATACACTCTCTATTAGCTTTGTGAATAAAACGTGCATCCATGCATGTATTCAACTGTGTGTGTGTGTGTGGGTGGGGGTGGGTGGGGGTGTGTGACGTACCACTAGACAATGGCCGAACCCAGTGCTGGGGGCGGGGCTAGCGGCACTGATGTAGCTGCTGACTCCTGAGTCATGATTGGCTGCAGCATATAGGTAAGCCATTGGTCAAGGGCTGCTGGTTCCCAGGAAACCAGCTGTGCGTGAAGGGGTGGAGCCTGAGAGACAGAGGAGACGAGTCAGGCTTCAACACTAGAGGGCTTCACACACACACACACACACACGTCTAAAAATATTCTTCTATTTGTCCGAGCAGGACATTCTACACACATTCTACCTAAGGCAAGCATGCAAGTAGATGTACAAGTTCACATATTCTTTGTCTCAGCGTGTCTCACACACACAGACACACACATACCTCTAACTACTGCTGCTGCGGCTGCTGCCATTGGTCCATACGCAGTCAGGGGAATGGCTGAGGGTTACAAACACAGATGACAGTCATTGTGGATCTCACTTCAGATCATAAGTAACAATCTACAGCTCAGTGTTGGCTGACTTGGCATCTACACAAACACCTGTCATCTGATTTACATCCAACTGGTGGAGGACGTAAAATACAAAAACCAGCTGCATCAGTGATACAAGATCCAATTCAATCTGACTCTTCAAATAATGAGCAAAATGACGCTCATGGTAAAAACAAGGATGACAATTCCCAGTACAGATGCAACTCAGAGCCACTAGATGGCAGTGTAAAGAAAGAGCTGCAGGAGCTGCTTGAAGATGCAGGGCCCGTATTCACTAAACATCCGAAGGCTACGAGAAAGTTAGGAGAATCTCCTAAAAATCAGGAGCGTGTCAGTCCTAACTTCAGGACTCGTACATTTTTTGGTCCAGAATTCACAAAGCATTTAGTGCTACAGGTAGAGCCTAACTAAAGAGAAATTAGAGGCAGTCCAGAGGGTTTCTGAGTCAGTAAAAACCAGTGCTGCTAATTCGTTCTTTATATCTTTTGTTTCGTTTCATTTATACCCCACTCCTTCTCGTAGCTTAGGTAAAAGTTACTCTCAGCGGCTTTATGAGCAGCTCTGAAGAGGAAACTTCACGATGAACTTTTAACGCCATTTAGGAGGACTCCTAGCGGCCACAAGATTCACAGACAGAAAGCTTTTTGCAAGTGTAAAGGATTATTTGTAGAGTCACAGGATCACACGCTTCTCTAACGACTGGAATAATTGCAGGAAGCTACAAAGCTTGTTGCCTTTTTTGCCCATTTTATCACCAGAGTGAAATGGCTCATTGTTCTAGTAAACTACATGACTCTTCTCATCAAAGGAACAGTCTGTTGACATGAAACTTAAAGGAATGGTTTGACATTTGGGAAAATAGGCTTAGTCACTCTCTTGCCAGCAGTTTCATTTCGACTCTGCTGCTGAACCTTTACTTTTCTCTCTGTGAGGAGCCACTGACCTGCCAGCTCAGGGGGGTGGGATGATGTCAGGAGGGGGGTCCTCTCTAAATGGAATTCTAGAAACAGAGAAGGTCAAGAGAGAGAGCGCTTTGTAAATACAGTCACAATCCACTGGCCACACTATAAAGCCACACACACAGACGTTCAGCCACAGCAGAACGCCAACACGGACGCAGAAAATTAAAAATCTACTGTGAGGACTGGCAGGAAGGTCGGAGCAAAGGAAAAGGAGGGGCAGTACAGCCGAATGAAAGGGGGTTACATAAGCAGATAAAATAAACAGAAGAATATGAGGGGAAAACAGGCAAATAATAGACAAGACATACAGAGGTATTTTAGATCAGGAGGAGGGTTTGGAAAGACGATTTACAAATCACACTCTTAAATCTACAAGCAGCGACTGCTGAAATTAAGATGCATTGTGTGTGTGTGTGTGTGTGTGTGTGTGTGTGTGTGTGTGTGTGTGTGAGGGAAAGATCAATCCACGTGACACATTGCATGAGCCCAGCGTTTCACAGCTGAATAAACTACACGCTACAGCCTTGATCCAGTCCACTCTCCCCTCTAAGACCTGGATCTATATGGACGTACCTGGGAATTGATAAGTGTACCCAGGAGCGATTCCAGAGTAACTGCGGCTGGTGTAGGTAGTAGTCTGGAAGCCCGGGTAGCCTGTTAGAAATAGAAAATATTCACCGCTTTAGGTAGCTTGGCTAATAAAGACACATGAAGACGGACAGCCTCTATGTACAAGTTTGATAACACTGTATAACCCACAGAGACACCTGCTACCTTTTTAGCATATACTATGATTATCGATAGCAGGGAACCAGTTTAACCTAAAGAAAACTTGCACACCTCCAATCAGATTTTCATCATAAACCTTTCCAGCCAGTTTACAACATCAGTGAGTCAACATGGCTGATCTAGCTGGGTTTCATCTCTAGAACTACCTCAACTGTGCAGCCAAACGTCCACCTGCTGCAAAGGTTGTTAGCTAACCACTCTCCTGTTCGCTATGTATAGTAAGTATGCAAAGGATTGTAAGTATGTGATGCCACATGGTCATCATTACACTGTATACAAATCTGGCCAGTTTCTTGAAACACACTACTGAGCGTAGCCATCATTAAGTGTGAACTACTTGGCATGAACACTGTAGGTCCTCTCTTTCTCTTTCAGGGTTTATTTTAATCAGCCTGCTGAATATTTTGAGTTTAGAGTGGATCAACTCATCAGCTGAGACATATGATTATTTGAGTGTCTGCATTACCGTAATGTTTATTTTTCCTGTGTTTCTTTAAAGGTCAGGGTCACAGAAGAATTACAAACGAACAAGATATAACGAGTGATCTACAGTTACTGAGATTACGCTCCAGCACAAAGTGAAATATCCAGCAGAGGGAGCCAAACAACCACAAATGACACATGTACGTCTCAGTTTGTTTTCTCAATGGGAACGCTTTGAGATTTTACTCCAGTGTGTAGAACTCTGTTGCCCTTCAGTCTGTGACCTCTAAATTTCTGATACATCTCAGCCTCGTTCACTGGAGACGAGCATGTGAGAATCAGCTCAGAGAATAAAATCAACCAAATTAAGACTCCGATTTCAGTGCAAGTGATTTATGGGAGAAAGAAGTCAGGAAATATTACACGTAAAGAGCCATGGACGATTCTTAACACGGTGCCGGTTTGGCTTTATATTGCAGCATAAAGAGCACTTAATTGGTCTAGACGAGGATTTATAAGAAGCTGAAAGGTGGAACTGGTGACAAGTGTGTTCAAGAAAAATACTCTTACATGTAGAATGTTTTTAGAATGTGGATTTTCCAGCAATAACTCAACCTCTTTAACAAGATACAGTGTGTGAAAATGCTCTTTAATTTCAGTGGTTAAATACATCACATTCTATTCTATTTGATAAAACTGTCATTAAAAGTGTTTATGTTGTGTTAAGCTTCTGCTCTGAACCACAACACCCGCTGCTTATGAAGTAAACCTTTAAGGAGACTTCTCTGTGATTGGTGGATTTGCTATGTATATATGTACATACGCTGTATTTATACTCTTGGTGCAGTGTATTTGCTTTGGGTGTATCTGATTCTGGATCTCACCCAGCATGCCGATTCCTAGCATGAAGGCGTCCATCCCGTAGGGCATCACTCTGGAGCGGCCTCTGGCGGAGCCTGTCGGCGTCATCACCTCCTTGGGCTGGGCTTTCTTACACTCCACCTATAAAGAACAGGAAACCAGTGTTCATTAATAAGCACATTAAAAACCACACAACACCATTCATGGACTCACAGCACACCCTGGCAGAAAACGAAATGCAGCTCAAGCACATTCTTACATCACCGAGTAGATAATGCTGGAGATGTTTTTGACGATTTAAACTACAACACGATGCGACGTAAACGTTGCCCTGAAATGTGTCGCCGCTGACGTGCGTACCATTTTGTTGTTGATCTCATGGAAGTGGATCTCACACACTTTTTCCACCACGTCTTCATTCTCAAAGGTAACAAAACCAAAGCCTGGAAGACACACAAACAGACTCTTATTGCAACAGTTGACCTCAGAGATTGTTCGTATTTGTGATATCTGTGACAAACACATGTGTAGAAGGAGACCCCAGGACCCCACATCTCAGTAATTATCCTGACAAAATAATGCTGCAAAAACACAGAATTTTCCTTTTGAAAGTTCTCTACAGAGAGAATATTTTCACATTTTGCCAAATTCAACATCTCCGGGCCTTCTAAAAACAAGTCACTTGGAGTGAATATAACCCGAGTGTCATCAGAACAAGGCTCACGTGGCTCGCCTGTCAATCAGCTGTTGGTATCATTGAGGAGCAGCTTTGGGGCGTGGTTCACCAAAACCTGCTCCCAGATTTACATTCTTCTACCACTTATCACGCCCAATCTCTCCTCCGCCGCCCTCCCCTCTTCCTTCTCCCTCTTTCCTCACTTGTCTCATTAAGTTACATCCTGGCCTGTAAGCATCCCGGCCCCTGTATCGAGACCCTTCTGGCTGGCCGAGAGGGGACGGAGATGGATGAAACAAGGGGAAGCGAGAGAGCGGTGGAAGGAGAAGAGAGTGTGGTTGGAGAAAACGTTCACCCAGTGACTCTATCGCGCTGTGTCCCCTTTGGTTTCTGAGGACACGTCTGCAGGCGTCCTCGCTTAGCGTGTCGACACATATTAACATAATGTGCGCCAGTATCGTAACGTACCTCTGTGTCTGTTGGTTGTTTTGTCAAACATAAGCATGGCATCATCAACCTGTGAGAACAAAGCAAAGAAAAGATGAGGTTCGACATATTAACACACACACACACACACACACACACACACACACACACACACACACACACACACATCATTACACAGCATGGGGTGCCATTGTCCCTCTTTAGCATTGGAGTAAGAGGGGAAAACAGATGGAGAGGGTGGAGGGGAGAGAGGGAGGGGTGACAGGTGACAAAGGAGAAAAGAAAAAGAAAGAATGAGAGGGGGAGAGAGAGGAAGAGAGCGAAATGAGGGAGGGAGGGAGGGAGGGGGGAGGGACGCTGTATAAAAATAAAATGAAATACAATCTATCAAGGTGAAAAAGAAGTGAACGCTCCCCGTTCACGAGGCGCTGGAGGAAATTCTTTGCCATTCTTTGCTCTGTCTGTCTTTCTCTGGAGTTCCCACAAACCGCTCGCACTCTCCCTCTTTTTTCCCTTTCATTCGTTCACCCTCTTTCTTCCCCTCTCCACAAAGTTTACTATTCCCATGGAGACCCTGTAAAGAATTTCAATTAGAAGAACTTGCCCCCCCCCCCCAACTAATTTCAATGAATAGACTGGAGAGACAGGAGAAAAAGAGAGGGAGAGTAAGCATGTGACAGAAAAGTAGAGAAAGGGAAGCAGATATGAATAATGGGGCTGATAGAACAACATGAAGTTTTGATGGAGGATAGAAAATCTGTCAACGAACATTTTGGATCAGAGAGTGTAGAACAAAGTGAACCGGGGTCTTTGTCAACACGCTCTGCTTTTATTCTCCTTCTCCCTCCACTTTCCTTTTTGCTCTCACTCCACGGCCCTATTCATATTCCTCCTCCTCCTCCCCCTTTTCACCCTCTATCCTCCCTCCCTCCCTCCCTCACTTGTCCTTCACTGGCAGGAAAGTTAGCAGCTTCTGCTCGAGCTGACGGCATGAGGAGGGCGAGAGGGAAGCCGAGGCCTGGCCCGTGGAAGTAACGTTTGTGTTTTCTGTCATTAACTGGGGGTGGTGGTGTAAAACAACTGCCGCGACAACATTCGGCAAAATCTGCGACACGGCCTTCCTACATCACACAGAGACGCATGGAGTATGACTACATGGCTATTTTCATTAAGCAGCAAGCACTGAAACTCAAACCAGTGTAACATGAGTGGCAGAGGCCTCTGGATGACTAGGCCATCCGATTTCTAACTTTTACCTCACATGAAAAACACATCCGCGTCTTCTGGGCTGATTGAGATCACGTCTGTGTCCACATGAGTGAGACATTTTTAGATTTTCTTTGCCAAATGATGAATATGGAGAGGATCGAGGTTGCCTCTACAACCTCCCTGACCCTTTCAACTCTCATCCTTGTCAACATATAACTTGGACACACACAGAGCCCCTTCACCCACCCCCCACCCCTTTCTGTCCTTCATTCAGTTTTCACCCCCCCCCTTTCCTCCTCCTCCTCCTCTCCCCTCATGCGTTCCACCTTTCCGGTCGTCCAAACTCAATGACACAGCAGAGAGCAAAGGAACAGGACAGTAAGTAGACAGCTGCAAGCCAACATGTTATCATAAGAGTAGAGTTACACTCACAGCTAGCCCTCCTGTTAGCATTAGCAACATCTATTCTGGAAGAGATGACCGATGGTTAGCGTTACCAGGCTGCTCTGAGCCCACATTTGAAGCCAGGGGAGAGATGATATGTTGCACACTCATGCTAATATGGTTTTCTGGAATACAACGGTGTGCTGACTTGAGAAGTATTCTGTCACGTGTGTGAGCTTATGCTGTGGTCGCACACCAGCCCCTTGCCCTTGCCAAAACCAATAAGAAGACGATCTCCGATGTCCACTGCCCAGGGTGCTGTAAGACAATCTGATTGGATAGCTGTGGGGGTCTGAGATTGGCTTAGCGGCGGCTCAGTCGCTAACTAGCCAGCATGGCTGCAGAATGGAGAAAAGTTAAGGTCATATTCTCATGAAGTTCTGGCGTTATCAGATGCACCGAAAACAAGGGTCATCTGCAGCTTCTCGGAGCGCAGCATTGAAAATATCCAGTTTTTAGTGAAGCGTGCTGCTATTGTCTGAAGAACAAGCGTTTGCTGACAAGTCCATTACACTATTTGCAAGATTATGAAAGGTGGCATTCACATTTTTTCCCTTCTGTCTCCTCACATCTCTCTCTTTCATTCTCTCCTCTGTCGCTCTCCCTCTCTCTCTCCGGCCATCCTCTCTCTAAACAGGCCAGCAGACAAAGTGTTCAGTCAAGCCTCCTAATCGCCAGCTCACATGGGTGAGTGGAGTCCCAACTTTTCCCGTCTGCCCTGTCCATGCTGCATTTTTCATCTTATCCACTCCTTCCTCTGCTTACCGCTGCGGCCTATTCTCTCTTTCGATTTCGGGAGGCTCTGAAAAACAGGGCTTTTAACCGTAGTTTGTCGTGTAAGGTACTTTCAGGAATGTAGTGCAGAGAGGCAGGATAAAACCGTGAAAACAGGGATTTCCCATGGATTAAACATAATTGACTGTATGACCAAAATGCCTGAAATGCTAATTATCAAATTACCTAACTGTAACACATTTCTCTGCTCCACACAGGCTCTGCGTTCAGCCTTGGCCAAAAAGCAGGGGGGCGTTCTCGACTCTCCACCGGGCTGAGGGGGATTACAAGACCTTCACCTCAGGATTCAGACTTATTTCTCACACAAACATGGCTGCTGTGGTCTTATTGGCCTGGGGACATTTAGCAACAGGAGCTCAGATTTGTTCATTTAGGAAACCACACATTAGCATTTTCCTTTGACTCCTCAGTTTGGTCCAAAACACCTGACATGTCAACTGAGCAGCCATTTCAGGCCAGTCTAATGAAGTTTGTATAGGTGCACCTTCAGAAGTACGCTCCAAAGAAATAAATGACGGCACGTATCAAAGACTTGCAGAAAATGCATAGTGCATTCTGTGTTTTCCTTTGCGAGGCGGTGCCACACTATGAAAATAAACAGGACACTGACTCCTACACCATCCTAACCTGCACCTTGTAACCAGGCTCAGATAATAAACAAGAAATACCTCCCGCTCAGCAGGAATGCACTGTGGGATTGGCCCTATCCTTGATACAGCTTTGGTCTCACGTGTCCAAACAGTCCAAATATTCCCTCATCCTGCGGAGGGAGTGTTGTCTTAGATATGAGTGTCTGTGATCACCAGGGAGAACTGATTCGGCACAGAGCTGCCATTTTATAAAACACAGCCAGAAAGCATGACACACGTCGCAACGCGCACCTTACAATGAGTTCAACTGTGTGATGGTCACACGTGTAATCCGGGTCGACCGGGACCCGCGACCCAGAATTAGAAGACGTTGTTTAAATTTGAACTAGCACCTGAAATATGGTAATACCCCAAACATGAGTCAGAGGCCAACTGAGAGAAAACACAGCCAGACACGAGACAGGAGGAGGTTCGTGCTGTTAATTTCTTCCAAGCCATTAGGCCTACATCCTGAAGCGATGTTCATTTTCAGACTCTTTCCTGATCACCGACAGCAGAGCC
>JAPZEA010000012.1:23364985-23377737 GCA_029783685.1 Heniochus monoceros | reverse complement strand
CTGTTAACTAGAATTAGTTACAACACAGAGTCTCTAAGTCTGAACCCATCTGAAGGCCTGCAGGTCCAAAAATAGAACATATGCTAATCTGAGAGTATGTGTAGTAGACCCTTGTTTATGCAAGTCCCAAAAAATCCAAACACACCAGCCAAACAAACAGGCGCGAGGAACAAAATACACAGTGAGACGAGAATATGTACATTCACAGACTTACACAACTAAATGCATCTTAGCCGCAAAACGAGACGGAGCAGGCCAGTCTGGGATCCAAAACGAGCAATTTGACATTCTGAATACATTTCAGATGGGTATATATATTTTAAATCTCACAAATCCAGACAACCTCCATTTTGGATTAGCCAGATTTGACTGCATCCATATTTCTCCCAAGTGGAATGTCTCAGCAGTGGTCAAGGTTACAGATAAAATTAGAAGCAAATGAGTTTTGAATGAGCTGGCCTTTAATAATGCTAAATATGCAAAGCCTGGCCTGGCATTTTAAATTTGTGAGGAATCTCGTGTTATTCTCACTCAAGCCAACGAGAGAGATGATTTTAGGTCACAGGACCTCGCCGTGTATTATGGTCTTAGAGTTCCATCTTTGTTCTAATAATTGGATGTGTGAAGCAAAAGCCCTTGTGTCTCACACAGCCGCCATCAGAGGTATTGAATTGATATTGGCAACTAAAAGGAGCCTATCAAATGGCCAGAAATAAGTACTTATTATGTTAATAATACACACAATACAATGGAGGCTGTTCATTCAATATTCAAGCAATCCTTTCATCTCTTTCCTGTGATAATGCCCTGCTTCTGATGACAAATCTACAGACAAAAATATCCCACGAGGACCTTTAAGAACCTCAGATTTAACACTGCTTCAAGAGCACAGCGCTGTGTAAGTAAGATGCAGCTGCAGCGTCCTTGGAAGGGATTGCAGAAGGACTTTGCACCTTGAAGTGGGACACAAAGACGAGGAGAGTCATGTCACCTCCAGCTGCTCTGAGCACAAAGACAAAGGTGACAAGGACACGCGAAGCCACCGGCGAATATCGGCAACAGCAGCGCAGCAACAGAGCGCACTCACAAACAATGACAACACAGCATTTCTTACAGGATCTGTGCTTAGTGGGCCAAACGCTACATTATAGATGTGTGGCTTTATACTGTAGGATTACGAACACGGTGACTTTTGTACCACCTGCTTTTCATCCATATAAAAGATGAGAGCAAATGGCATAAATACTGTGAATGGCTGGTGCAGATGTAGCCATTTCTCTGAACTACATGTCTCAATGTTTATTCTTTGCAGGACTAGTGTGTGTGTGTGTTACTGAAAGAAACGACCTCTGAAGCATAATACAGGTACAGAATCACTAGAAGACTACTACAACAGGCAGTAATGTCATGATCAAATACTGTATTGTGCCACATTTTCCTGCAAATACTGTATATATTTTTTTAATAACACATCCTGGCGTAAAGTGGCAGGAAAATCCAGGCAGCACGTCCGGCGAACTGAAAGTGCAGAGAGGAAACAGCCACTCGTGTTCAGGTCAGCCCACCTGCCTTTAACTGTTTTAACTAGAGGGCAGGTGCTGTCCTGAGGCGATTATATGGCAGAGACACAGCCCATGAGCTGACAATGACAGCGGCCAGAAACAAGCTCTCATGTCTGACACAAGGCTGCAGTCACGTACAGTGTATACAGTGTGCGAGGAATACTCCCAAAAGAGTCTGTTTCTACAAGGTGAGTGCGTACGAACACAAACAACCAGCAGCCTTTTCACTGATTTAACAGTATGTGGCCATTTTTGAAAATCAGTCTTCCAGTCAGCGTGTCTCTGTAAGATCCATTTCTTCTTCTGCTTGGAATCACTGCCATTTTTATGCTAGCAGCAGGCGATCAGTAGACGTGTATCATATCACAAAATCGATATATATTACTATGCGTTTACATGAAACTCACTGTTCATTAACTATATTTTTTCCTGTCTTACGCAGGAAAGTAAGCACCTGACAAATCTTGTTGTGAATCTTGTTAATACAGTGTAATCAGAGGCATTAAAGAGACAGATACCATGGAACAAACAATAGGGAAAAATCGGATAACAAATGTCTCTTGGCGTATTTCCCACCCGTATTTCACATGTTGTCAAAACACCAATATTTAATAGCTTTTAAATGATCAAGAGCTCTTAAAAATACAGCCTAAAATACAGAAGGTTACCATCTAGACTAGGTTAGGCCTAATGCAATATCTGTAGTAGTGCTACTACGGCTACAGTCATGCCATGCTGTTAAAAAATCATTCCACTTCAGCAGAATAACATGTAATTTCTACATCTTGGCTGTACTGAGAGGAAGGCTGTAATAAATGAAAACTAAAGCATCTATCAGACTGGCGGATTAGCCTCAAGGAAGACAGATAGGCCACAAAGCAAAAAGTAAAATGACTTAGCCAGGTCACTGTTTGCAACACTCAGAAATAGCTCTTCAGAGGCTTGACATTGAGAAGTGGCTCTGCGATGTACGCAACAGCCCCAATCAGCAGCCCCAAGCAGTGGTGAAAATGTGGCTACTCAAGAATAATGTTAAAACCCTTTCTAGGATGAAAAGATCGCTCTTCCCAGACTGACAAAGAAGAGTTATGACTGAGTGTTCGTGAAATGGTCTGACTAACATCCTGCTTCATGACATCCAACCTCCGCTCCATCTAGGTAGCATAGTGACGGCAGAGCCTATGATATGATTTAGGTGGTTTAGCTTTTGAGACTAGACTAATCTACGACCAATAGTCACATCACGTGGCCCAGCGCGTCCACCAGTGTTACAAACTGGAAAACAAAAATAAAAAAAAACGTCAAATCAATAGATATATAGAGAGATGGAGAGAGGGAGGTGGGTGGGAGGAAAAGAGTGTGAAAATGAGAAAGCACAGGGAGAAAGATAAGGCATTCATTTGGAAAACAGAGTCAGCCCATGAGAAAGTGGGCCTGTCCAGTGTAGCGGTGCAGCGGGGCCGTCCCAGCAGGCAGCCCCTCTGATTTCATTAATTAACAGGACAAAGAGTACAAAACAGATGGGCCCGTAGAGGAACTGGGGCTCCCGTGCTACCCCCACAGGCGCACATACACTCACGAGCACCCACACAATGTAGCACAAACATAAACACCAACACATGTGCACAAAGTGACACATATATGCCAGCGAACGGGCAACGCGAAAAACATGCACGCACGCAGAAACTGATCCGCCTCGTCCGAACGACCGACAACAAGTGTACTGCCATCACGCATGTAGCCGCTCGAGCTCTGACGCATTGGCCAACCTGCCAAGACATTCCTGCAACAAAATGGCAAACACCCACACTGATAAAAAAGGCACCACGGGCCGCCCCATTATGGCAATATAATCAATATAAACTAAACAAAAAGCTATAAACAGAAGAGGAGACAAAAGGACTTGGCATGTCAGTGCATGCACACAGAGTGAGAGGGAGACTTGGTTTGGGCTCAGGCCAGCAGGGTCAATCTGCACAGCTGAACAATGGCACAGTAATTAGTTAACGAAGCTCACTAATGAGGACCCCCCCAACCCAACCCCACCCCTACCCCTGTAACCCTGCTAGGGTGCCTCGCCAGGGCGGGTGTGTGGCGGCGGCGGTGGTGGGGAGGAGGGGTTGCGCACATGTAGCATGGAGAGAGAACCCTGTATCCGCCCTGAGAGCAGGTCCAGGCTTTATCCCCGGATCTGAGGCCGCGCATGGACCTCGGAAACCCAATCCAGTTTGTTTCCTTCAATCCGATTAGTTGCTTTTCAGATCTATACTAATTACAGCACGGGAGCCGGGCCTGCCTCTCTCTCTCTCTCTCTCTCTCTCTCCTCTCCTGCACCTTCTCCATCCCCCTTTCCAGTTTTGTCCACGTCAGCATTAACACCTAATCTCCAGTCAGGGGCGAGGAGCTAGAGCTAGCATCTCCACTAACCAGGTGTTAGTAGCCTCGGCAGACTGAGGTCCACAGAGGCCGGTGCTAACATGAGTTGAAAGAGACGAAAGCAGCTGTATTAGCACCGTGCTGATGACTACTACTGTACCATCACATGCAGTCGTGCAATTACCACCTACTGTGTCACACTTTGAAAAGGGCACTCCTGTTTGATTGGTGTTAAAAATGAAAAGAAAACACAGAATCTTCTCTATGTTCCTCAGTTTTGCCTTCTATAAAGGGGTGTTTTTCTTCTGAGCTATGTTAGTTCAGTGTTAACATTTAAAGGGGTTATTTTAGGACACAAGCCCCTTCAAACATAACAGTTACTAAGTTATAAGACATTACTAACACCACTGAATACGTACGTATTTGTAAGCACGGTCTGCTTCACTACGAATACAGCTAAAGTTTATTTATCAGAACAAATATAATGCACGATAATCCATCATCCGCCTGAATCAGGAAAGCAAAATTGTGCTGACAAATTTGACGTCAAAAATCACATAAATGGGCCTTTGTCTCTTCTGAAAACTCTTATAACCACAGCACGAATGATAACACGGCAAAATCTGAACTCACCCTACACTAATCCCAGTGAATGAGAAGTGGTAACGTTTCAGAGAATATCTGGCCTCCTCTTTTCTTCTTCCCGTAACTGGTTCCAGTAAAGTATCTCTCAGAGAAAACAAATACCAGTTGTGCCCTTCTTCTCTGTCCAGGGAAATACAACAGCACGCCACAGCCCTGAGGCCATGCTCGGCCCCGACAGGAAATCTAACCTCCAACCAAAACAACAGACCTCACTCTAAAAGCAACAGACAACCTCCTATTTGTTGCATTTACATGTTTAGCCACACAGGTACAGACAGTAACTATAATGCCCAATCAGCATTTGGTGTGTGGCTTTTGCTTGTGTGGCTGGATGAAACAATCCTGGATGTAACAGGACTGTAAATGTTTAATACCACATGTAACCAGTGGCGTGGACCTTGCACCAGCTAATGTGGTTTACTTCTCACCCTATGCGTCCTCACGCAGCACCCTGTTGCTCTGTTACATCCCTTTCATTCACCTCCCTCGTCTCTCTCCTTCCTGCTTCGGGCCTTGTAGCGTCTCCTCTCACAAACCAAAGGCTCAGCATAAAAAGGAGAAAAAGAAATCAGAGCATCGAGTATTCTTCCTCATGCCAGGGAGGAATGTCTTTCTCACATCTCGTGCTGATCAAACAATAGTTTTCCTCCTCTGACTGTGGAGGGAGGGAGGGAGGGGAGACGAGGCCAGGTGTGAGAAAATACAGGAATAAATAAATACAGATAATAATTCAAAACGGGGCAGGTGTTGGAAATGTTAGAGAGCTTGGTGCCATAAAGCTATGCTAGTTATTACAAATATTCACCACAGAATTTGACCCAAAGCTGCTGTGTGTTTTAACATAAAGTCATAATGATTTACAACCAAAGACAAGTGGAACCGTCTCACCTAACACAGTGGTTGGAGCTAGGAGGGAGCCGTTTTGCTGCTGCACAACGCTCGCTCATTTTGCATCAGTGATATTTCATGTATTGTCGTAGAATTAGGCTAGAAGCAACAAAAAACACAGTCTAAGTCATTGTTGTCTTTAACAGTACAGCCCTTGCAAATCTGAGAGATTTGCAAACAAACGGGAGGAAAAAAAAAGGCCTGGGCTCTTATTTCCAAAATGGAACGACAAAATGGCAACCATACCAGTGTTTAAAACGCCTGGTTGGATAAATGGTAGCACGGCGTGCTTCCCCCACAGACTGCTGCCACAACAACCTGAGCAACCAAAGCTGCACTTGAGTGGGGCACATTATTATTGTTTAGCCTTGTGCTGTATTTTGGTTTATAATAGGGCAACGCCTAACCCCACCAGTGGCCTGCCAAGCTGAGCTTCCAAAAGCCTCTGCCTTTATAACTAATGGTCACATCACACACACACACACACACACACACATGGTCTGGCTCTCAAAGACTCAGGCTGTACCTAGTTTTAATAGGTAATATGACTCACTGAGTAATACTTTACAGTTGCTTAGAACTTACTTCCAAGCTAACTGAAAAAATGGACAGATCACCAGCAGCAACACTCATTCTGTAATGAAAATTACAGCAACTGTGCAGAGAGATCCAACTTCAATTCACACATTTAAAAACTGCACCTAAACACACACAGAAACACACACACACACACACACAAGCTGAGGATAAAGGTCTGTCATGACATAACATTAACTGTGAGTGTGTGCGTGTCAGAGCCCTGCAACCCAACCGAGCCGAGTGTCTCAAGTTAATGCAAAATAGCCGAGAAGTTGTTATGGAGACATAAATCCCATCAGGCTGTGCAGCTACAGCGCTGTCTCCTGAGGCCGGCGTCACCCCCCGCAACAGGCTTGCTCCAACAACTAACCAGGTCTACCTTTCTCCACCCCTGAGCTCTGCTGTCTCTCTGTGCCACCGATTTTCACTCTCAAATGATCCTATTGTGTGTGTGTGTGTGTGTGTGTGTGTGTGTGTGGTTAGCAAAGGCCACAAACTGACACACCCTGTCAGCCATCTCTCCAACCAATCTACATGACCAAGACAGCAGCATTCACACCTTCATAGATATTTAAATCTGAGTCAGCAGCTTTGAAACTCACCAAACTACAAGCCGCAGGGATTCACACACACTTTCATGGAACTGCTCATGTATCTGAACGTGCTCTGACCTCCGCTCGGCGACTGATTTGTCCCGTTTACCACATTTGAATTTTGCAGTGTAGGAGGGGAAATCACAGAGAAACCCCCCTCCAGATCACAGTAGTTCAAACAAACCTCGGCATCAGTGTTTAAAATCGACTCATTTTGGACCTCACAGGCTTCCCCCCCTGACATCATTTGCCACAACTGGTTCCTTCCCTCCAACTTTTTTTTTTATCTGCCACTAGAAAACGGTTGCTGTTATTTTCTATGAAGAAAAAAAAACTTGCGAGCTCTCTACATAAACCCTTTGAGGGTTTTGCAGGGGCTCCTACCCCATTCAGGTCCCCAGGTAACCATGGTAATGAAGACCAAGAAAGAACGCTTTCATGTTGGCGCCCTGAACCGGGATTTGGAGGGGGAAATGAGCAGAGAGAGGAGGAGGAAGAGAGGAGAGGAGGGGGGGGGCTGCTCCAAAACGCACTCGTCAACTTTACAAGCCATACGGTGGGAGGCAAAATGCACTGAGGGGGGAAAAACATGCTGCACGGAATCCGAAAAGTTACCCAAGACAAGTCAGTGGCAGCATCCAGCTCCTCTGAGCCACAACTCACCGTTTTGGAATCCAACTCGTGTCTGTTTTGCGCCAAAACCTTTTCCACGCCGGCTTGTTCTGCGTATGTTACGAACCCAAATCCCCTGCAAAGGCAAAAAAAAAGGAGACAAGAAAAGCAATTCAGCTCCACAAAGAAAAAAAAAACATCAGAATGCAAACTCACGGCACCTTAAAAACAAGTCTCATGGAAAAGCATGGCAGAGCGTGAGGCATCCAGTGATAGGACGGCGGAGCGCACACGCCTCCTTCTTACCTCGACCGCTTGGTAACGGGATCCCGCATCACCATACACTCCTTCACCTCGCCAAATTTACAGAAGTACTCCTTCAAGCCCTCTGCGAAGACAGCAAGGGAGGGGGGGGGGCATGGTTAAAAACATCCAGACATTAGACGAGTGTATCCCTACAGGCCCCGGCGAGGTGATGTGCTGGCAGTGGCTGGAGAGAGACAATGGGGTCGGGCGGACCACGTTGTGTTTGTGTCCCTCCAGAGATCGTACACGGGCTATCTGGCCATTCAGCATAATAGCCCATTAGGCCCTGCGGACCACAAACAAAGCTACACTTGGTGACGATCGCTGTTTTGACACGCAGCAGCAGCGGCGGCGGCGGCGGGGTAATAACACGGGCCATCGCAACAAGAATAAACTGTATTCACGCACCAGCCTGCGCTCACGGCTCCTAAATTAAATGAATGGATTCATCGGAGTGCAACAATAAGGAAAACAACACGCGAGCGCGGCCGTCGATATGAGCCGAACTTCTGCTCGATAATCGATCACTTTTACTATAAATGCCCTTGTGTGTTATTAACAGTGTAGCGGCTGCACAGGGGAAAAAGGCAGACAAAGTCGCTGAATGTGCATGCATTTCCCGTGTTAATCTCCCTGCGTCTCGGCAAGTCTAAATCCTAAGAGCTGATCCTTATTGAATAGGAGGCTTTGATTTAACTATTTACAGTGTTTCCCCGTAACTTCAGGAAGCCTCACGGGTAATATGGGATGTATTATCACGGCGAAATGTGCACAGAGGAAAACAGGAGGCTTTCATTCAGACTTATTAAAGTAGCGTGCGGGACAGCTCACCTTGTGTTGTCTGCCAACTCAGACCCCCGATGAACATTTTGCTGAATGAGAGAAACACAAGCCGTAAGTCACACAGAATAACACGCGTCTTTCACAGCACAACACGGGCACATTCAAGAGGGGGAAACTGGGAGGAATTGTGTGTAATACAGCATCAATAAAGTAAGAAGAAAGCATCGGCCATGTTGCGAAGTCACCAATGGGCCAGTCGGGCCGTTATAATCCCCTAGAGAAGGGAAAAAAAGGAGAGGATTTTCCAGATGATGCGGGAGAAGTTGCAATGTGGCCTTCTGGAGGGAAACCGAGACAAATAAACAAACAAGAGGGGAGAGGGGGGGAAACACAAGCGGAAAGCAGTGGCGCGTCTGTGTCTCCTCCGCTGAGTGGATCCATCCTACACGTACAGACACACACACACACACACACACACATACACACACAGCGTGCTTGTCTTTTGTCTCGGCGCGGCTCCGCTCCCGCACTGAACTCAACTAAAGTCCAAGGTGAACTCAAACCGGGCCGAGAGGCGAGCTAGAGGCAGGCGGGCCGGCTGAGGCTGTTACCAGGGGTCGTGGGGGGAGTTGTCCGTGCTGGAGGACAGGCTGCTCTGGCTCCCTTCCGTATCCATTCTGCTCTCCGCTGGTATATTCCCGCACTGTGAGGCGAGGAGAGGCAGTGAAGCTCCACTGCTGCTGCTGCTCTCCAGACTCAGGGGCGGGCAGCCGAGGGTGGGAGGGAGGGAGAGAGAGAGAGAGGAGGGGGGGGCTGGAGAGGTGGGGGTGGGGTGGTTAAAGGGAGGAGGGGTGAGCGAGGAAACGCACACACACACACATGCATGCATACACGCTCAGAGGGAAGCTCCGCCTCTACCTCGTTTTCCCGTAGCCTACCCCGGCCTCGGACCTCCCTCCCTCCCTCCCTCCGCGCTGCACGTTGCCTGCCTTTATTCACGCTGCCACTGGCGCTCTCTCCGTAGTGTTTCCCCGCCGTGCCTGCCATTGGTTGATCACATCAGCATGGCCCATTAAAGCGTTTTGAATGTTTGGTGACCTGCAGTAGCTTTTCTCCCACACCCACTCTATTCCATATTGTAAAAATATAATGACAACAGAGAAAAGATCTAGAAATTAAAAAAAAAAAAAAAAGGTCAAATAAGAAGATGCATGTAAAAAGCACACGGAAGCAGCATCTGTCCGCCTGTGATGTCAGGAAGGTGAGATGAGGCGTCTGTAACCAGGATTCTTGCTCCCTGACCCAGACACTAGATTACATAAAACAGCTGGATGAATAGCAAGTCATTCCAGTAGCTTCAGACTGCATAGAGGTCAGCAAGCCGGTCTGTCCTCTGAAGAGGTTTGTTATGTTATGTTATCTTATGATGTTAAGTGAGCTGTGATGTCATCACATATGATGTAATGTTATGAGTTCATGTATGATGTCATGTGATCTCGATGTAATGTGATGTGCTATGTTCTTACATGATGTTATATGACGGGATGTGATTCTTATATACGATGTGATATGAGTCATGATGTGGTATTATGTGATCGTCTATGATGTAATTTAATGTGATGTGATCTTATATGATGTGATGTGACATGTTCTTATATGATGTAATGTGATGGGTAGTGATTATTACATGATGTAATGAGATGTGGTCATATATGATGTCATGTGATGTGATCTTATATGATGTGATGTGATCGCATTTGATGTAATGCCATGGGGTGTGATTGTTACATATGATGTGACGTGAGTCGTCACGTCATTATATGTGATCTTTAATGATGTAATGTGATGTCATCTAATATGACATAATGTCATGTGATATGACTCTCACATGATGCAATGTTGCTAAGTCCAGCCCTTATTGTACCCTGGACCAGATCCAGCTGTAACCCACCACATCTACCAATTCATTTTTTGCATGAGCTTGTTCTTAGTCACTTCCTGGATTCATTTTCATCATCATCAACATTAACCTCATATCCGCAAAGACTTTCAAAGCCTAATGCAGCCCTCCCATCCATCAATCATCTTTGCCTGGTCCAACCCTCAGCCCACCTGTTCCTGCTGCCCATCTCTCATCCCTAATCCATCACATCCAAGACAGTTGGAGGAGTCTACATACTTCATTCAGTTCTTACCCACTCACAGTTCAGCCTTCATCTAAACCTGATCTTACCCACTCTCCCTCTCTCTCTCTCTCTCTCTCTCTCTCTCTCTCTCTTTCAGCCCACGTGACAGGCCGTCCTAACCAGCTAAGTGGAAGATTAGCAGCATTACCTCTCAGCCAGGGCAAGCCTGGTCAGCTGAGCAGGTTCGTCACATACCTCAGCTGCTCCAACAAAAATGAAACAAGTGCTCAGACAGTTACATGAAATGCACTTGCTATACTCACCATTGTGGCCTTGATACATAGACCAACATTTCAGAGCATACACATGTCAAAAACTGTTTCTTCGACTAATGAGATCACGCAGGTTTGGGGGCTTTTTCGGAGCCAGATTAAATGTAACAAGATGAGATTTATAATTGTCTGTAGTTTGGATAGTGTAATCTGATTACAGTCGCACAGAATGTCCTTATATGTGAAACAAGTTCGAAGTGAGACCGAATCGGAGACAGAAATGAGCCCAAAAAGTCTCGTTCCCTCTGCACCTGACTGAAAGTTTTCGATAATGATGAGTTAACATTCCCAGCACCAGATGATTATCTGTGCATGTGCTGGTTCGGAGACGGGCCGCAGGGTGTTTGTGTGTCTGTGTGTGTGTGTGTATGGCAGTGGGGGGGAAGTCAGTGAGGGGAGGCAGATCAGGGGGAGGGTGTGACTGTGGCCTGGCGGACCATAGCGAGAGAACAGTATGTAGGACAAGGCCTTGCACTAGCTAACCTATCCTGGCTAGAGCCATGGTTGGGCGTGCTGAATTTCTGCATGCATGATCAATGGCACTGAATAAAAAAGAGAGGAGAAAGACAGCGGCGTGGGGGAAGGGAGGGAACAAGTTAGAGCGATGTGAAAAGATACGGGTAGAATGAAGCAAAAACACTTGGCTTTACTTTTGTTGATCATACTAACGTAAAGCTAATTTTTGTAAGGGTTTATTCGTTTAAAGCAATACGAGAGAGTGAAGAGGCAGAGATGTCTAGCTTTTGAGAAACTTCGGCTAACTTGTTTCAGAGGCTTAAGCAACAGGTTTTTAAATCTGGTATAGTTTGCGTAAAAGCTGACACAGTTGCTTGAGCATGTGCCTGTGGATGGATGGATCTGTGTGTGTGAGAGAGAGGTTTTCAGGAAGCTCACATTGCACGTTTTCTGTCTGCCTTTGCACTATCCCCTCTCCCTCCCTCTGTCTTGTCACTCTGCCACCTTAAAACACAGCGATAGCTTGTCCAATCCGAGTCTTCACCGCTTTTGTTTCCTTGACCACAGCTGACCCAGAGTGGGAGCCCATTGTCTGGGAGCAACCTTTGACCTGCCAGGGCCTGGGACCTGATCCCCACCACCCTCAAGGCAGTTTGAAAGAGAGCCCAGAAGAGGAGCCGAGAGAAAAGAATTGGAAAGGCAACTTTTGACCGTCTGAAAAGCTGGTAGCTGTGGCTCTGTCAGATCTAGAGCCAGAAACCATCATTTGCATGTGATGCAAAATGTAAAGGAGCAACAAGTAGTTCCAGGAAGACCTCATTGAATTAAATGGCAATGGATTATGAAAAAGGATACAAATGGAATGTTTGTCCATGGATAAAGACTAACAGCACGAGCAAAAAGAAAAAGTCTTTTAAAGCGGAAGCCAGGAGGCCATTTTAAGGCACTCCATTTGCTGTGGGTGTTTTTTCCACCTGGCAGGTGGCGAGCCAAAGAAATCATTACATGAGAGAGGTGAAGGGAGGAAACAAGCACACCTGTGGTTGCGCCAGGAGCCCCACCTCCGTTCTCCGATCACAATCCCTCATCCCCCAGGGGAAGGTGTGGCGAAGGGAGAGAGCGAGAGCGAGACAAAGGGAGGAGAGAAAGGGAGAGGAAGGAAGAGATTGTGGGGGAGATTTACAGGCCTCTTCAACAGTTGACTGAGGGTTGAGTTAACCTTTTATTAATCGTGCGCACACAAAACAAGCTGGACTGATGGTGGTGGAAGGATCCCAGAGGCTTCCAAAGGCGGCTGTGGGCTTCCTGCGAGCACAAACACACCACAACCTATTTACCCTGATGACACAGGACTATTTCTGTCTCTCGGCTGCATCAGTGTAAGCGGCAGCAGCGGTGGAGATCTACGCTGTAATACCACACACACACACACACACACACACACAAACGGTGAAATATGTCCGGGGTGTTAGCAGAAATATGAGAGGGATGGCG
>JAPZEA010000012.1:23248532-23259773 GCA_029783685.1 Heniochus monoceros | reverse complement strand
CTAATTTTTAATGAAGCTGTGTGTATCAGCTGTTGAAGGTCTCAGTTGGTGTAAACAGTATGTCATCACACCAGTAGGTGAAATTACCTTTCAGTAGTAGGTGGAGGGGCATCGCCACAGGACAAATGCTGAGGATTTCCTGTCGGGTAGTATTGCTGATGAATGGGAAAATATCTTCAAAGTAACAATAGTTCAGCGGGTAGTTTTACCTCCCCTTGTGCTTAACTTCTATTTTCCTTTTGGCTCTGCAGTGTGTGCATTTGGTTATGAGGACATTTTCAGTCAAAAGCAAAGTACCAAAACACATTTTGCTTTTGTTGGCAATTCAGAAAAACGCTCCAAAATGAGCAATTGTTCATACTGTCTTAAAGAAACGCACCTTCAGTCCTGCTGAAAACATTATTAATATGCTTTCACCACTGTTGCGAGCGCACAGATGCTCGAAATAGCCACAGGGACAACGTGTAAACCACAGGAAAGCTTTTGCGCCCACAAACTACCTCTGTGTTCCTCTGTAAGCCTTTCACTGTGGGGAGTACGAGAGGCAGGAGGTAGGTGGGAGACAGCAAGAGCAGAGTGTGTTTCATCTTTTGACTCTCGTCTCTCTCTTTTCTTACAGTCCTGTAGAGGCTGATACATTATTCATACATTCAAAAATCCTTTAATTAATGATTTTACTCAAATGTAACAATTCACTTCAGTAGATATTTATTGTCCCTGTGGGCTCACTGTTTGCAGCCAGGATTGAAAAGCAGCATAAACCCGACTCGTAAGCCCTAACAGAATGATAAAAGCAGTAAAAAGAAGAATGTAGAAAAATGCATGCTAATAATGCAAGTCCTTCAGTGGGATAATGACAATATAAAAATCTATCCTTCAGAGTGATCATACTTATAATTTGCAGTGAGCATGTTTTGCTCTTGAGCTGCAGCTTAAAAGAAATTGTAGCTAGTTATGCCCAACATTATAAATCTCACTCTCACTCTTTCAGTACAACTGGGCGTGTGCAAGGAAGACATAAAAATACTGTGATCCAGAATCTCACATCATCCAGTTTTAGGCATCATTGCTCTGCCTGTGGCAGTGCAAACAGAGATGCACGGTGGCTTGAGTTCAGTTGCAAAGGAAGACATGGATATAGGATTATTTGGGGACATGAGCATTTACGTGCTATCCTATTTTTCTCTCACACCTCATTACTCTTTGAAGACTCTTACCGGGGTTTATTGATTACACCTGAAACCTAGAGGAGGGTGTCTGCAGCTTCCTTTGACAGCTTGTAGGCTGCAGCTTTTTTATGCATATTTGTTGAAGTAAAACACAGAAAAAAAGGAAGCAGACTCATCGGCAGGCTGAAAGGGTGTTACTTTCTAAGACAAGAGGTGTCAGGATCGTGGCCATTTCTGCAGTAAGCTGTCACATGTGTGGTGAGTCCGTCTCAGAAGGCTTAGCTTCATTAAGTGCCATGTGATCAGTTTGATTCAAAGTTTATTTGAAGAGACCTGGGTGAATGTAATCTTCTAAGTTTGTCAGTATGAAAGTGGTTGTTTGGTGAAAAGTTACGCTGTAATTTGAAAAACATTTTGGGAAATACACTTATTCATTTCCTTGCTTAGAATTAGATAAGAAGATCGCTACCTCTCTCATGTCCATGCATCAAGTATGGAGCTTGAGCCAGGAGGTGGTTAGCATAGCTTAGCATAAAGACTTAAACACACACACAGCTGACCTGGCTCTCTCTAACGTTCAAAATTAAGACTATCAGCACATTTCAAGCTCAATAATTAACACAGTTTGTCATCTTTGTTAAATTTTCACCCAAACAGAAATATGGAAGCAAGCTGTGGAGATGCTGGTTTGCCTATTTTTTAACTTTGGATAGAGCCACACGATGCTAAGCTAGGCTAGCCCTCTCTCAGCTAGCGCCACACTCAACACAGACACAAGAGTGGTATCACCTAACTGTCTGCAAGCTCTTCCTTTGAATGTTTTTTTGGCCACTTCAGGACAGCAGAACAAGCTGTCAACACAACACTGACATTTATCACCTCTTAAACTGATAGGGCGGCCTTGCTAGCAGACAGTGGTTTATTTATACATCCAGCAGATAGACAGAGCAGCGATCATTTGGAGGCGTGTTTCTGGCCTCCAGGCAGGCAAGTTCAACGTGTACTCTGTTTGTAGCTCTGTTTTTGGTCTCTACCAGCTCCTGAAGGAAATATCTGGCTCTTTAGCTGCTTCACCAGCTAGTCGCTAACTTTGTCTGTCTGCCGTTTGGTGCAGCGCTGGTTGATTTACCGCAGCTTTTCTGCTGCAAAACAGCTGTCGGCTGCAATTATGCCTTTGTCAGAATCCAGTCTGTGTGGATACAGACAGGAAACATGGCAAGTCAGAGAGGGGGCATGCAACAAAGGTCCCCTGGCTGGAACCAAACTGGGAAGGATGAGCTCATATGTGGAATACATCGTAACCACCAGCAGGGCCCCTGCTTTTTGAAGCCCGTGTTTTTTTGTTGCGGCATCTGTCGCGAGTTGAAAATTTGTGTCAGCCTGCTCCGTGTGCACTCGTCTTCTTCGGCTGCACACGCAGCGGTGTCATTTTTCTTCATTCGCATATTGTCACGCTGCGCTCTAAGTCATAATAATATGACCATATTCACAATACCACCACCTGCCTCTCATCAGGAAACACTCTCTGTTTGACATGGGATGCAGTCAGTTTGCATTACGCTGGACTTTTTCTTGGCCTGAGTGAGGTATTAAGTTTTGGATTGCATGTGTCTAAACAGGCTTGCTGTAATTGCATTGAAGAGTTTAAAGTGGAGTGCAAGCTGCTGTGTAAGCAGTCGTAGTGGTGCCATTTACATTTAATAGCATTTGTAGCTCTCCATTGATCTTAACATAAGGAAACTCCAGTCAGGCTCTTCTTTATACTGCTGGAAGTGGATGAGACAGTACTGTAAATGTAATGCAATACTTAGTATAGACTGGTTGGGTGGTCTGTAATGTCCGACTGTTGCTTTGACCAGCATAGCCATCCATCAACTACTGTATGTCTCTGCTCTCACAGGTCAGGGTCGGGGGGGAAGGTATTTATAGTGGGCCTAGATGCCTCAGTCTGTCTCTGGTATGTGTAGACAGGCAAACTGAGAGGCACCTGTGTGCGGTGTTGTTGTTCTGCTGTTACACCTGCGTGTGTGTGTTTCTAGTGCGATTGAATTTTGTGCGCCCGCTGAAGCGCTCCAAATGAACACAGGCACAGGCCTTCTGCTGTCTAACAGGAGCCCAGAGGGGAGGAAAGTGTAAGTGCATGTGGACCCATCGTGTCCTGATTTTTTTTTTCCCCTTCTTCCTTCTGGTGGGAGCAGCGAGGGGGACTCGTCATCCCTGTGATGGTCTGTCAGCTCGTGTCACATTGAAAGGCCATCTCTCTCTCTCTCCCAACAGAACATGAAAGGCTGTCGCTTCATGTCGACGCACACTCACAGACCAGCCGCTGAAGGGTTTTCCTTACAGTGCAGATTGTTTTTACATTCATTTCTCAAATGTTAAATCCAGACACACAAAAATGACTGCTTGCAAAAAGTCTTTGTCTAACAGCTGACGTTTTGTTTTCTTTCATCTGTCCCATCTTGCCTTTAGTCCCTCCTTCCCCTGTCTTATCGCCTCCATCTTCTTCAGCTGGTGTGCACCTTGCATTTCTCTCCAGCTCCCACTCTTTCTCTCATATTTTGAAGACGAGCTGCGGCATGTTAGGAATTCATATCAGCCGGCGTGCACCTTGCAACACATCAGATACAGAGGGAAGAAGTTAAAGGAGTGAGGGTAGGCGCAGAAAGGAGGTCAGGGAACACAGGTAAACCTGCTGCACAGACAGAATATTGCAGCCGGTATTCATCCTGTTAGTTTCACTTTGGTGTCAGCTCATATCTCAGCAAATGCCTCGGCATTTATGAACCCTCGCAGATAAAGCCTGCTCTGTATGCCAGCCCTTTAGAAGAGGGAAGGCAGGCGTGTGCCGGGCTCTCACCCGCGACTCGACATCACCCCCTGCAGGTTGTTGAAGGCTCTTGATGGGACCTATTCCCTGATATGAACCACTACCAACAGGCTTAGAGAGATGTGTTGACTGGTAGACAGCTCTGATTCACTCTGTGTAGTGGTCAGCACTGATAAGGCCTCAAGCCGTGTGTGCAGTGTCAAGCAGGCAGGATGTCCTGTCAGGAATAATGGAGGCTTGCCTGTGTCGACGTTCAGGACTTGTATTAATCAAACCTCACAGAATGAAAGTAGCGCTCCAGGATTGCTTTGTTTCAATTATATTTATATTTCCTCTCTTAATTTTGCCTATGAAGGGTCCCAATTTAAATGCCGATCTGACATCCGTCTCTTCCCTTTGCTGCTCGCATACTTGACTCTTCAAATGGTTTCCTTTCCATACCCTCATTCTCCTGCGTCCCCCTCCCTTCATTTCTAATTTTCCTGTCCTTTTCATCCCTTCCTCTGCCACCCCAATCTTCCCAGTCCCCTGTTTTATCTCTCTCCCTCTCTCTTTCCTGTAATGAGACCCATGCGGAGCAGCGTTTGTGTAATTAAAATGCACACCATTCATCTGGGAGGAAGGGAGGCTCCTTAATCTGCGTCAACCCACATTCTAGCCTCTGAGGATTTGCCTGCCGCACCACACACACACACACACACATACACACACACACACACACACACACACACGCACGCGTACACACACACACGCACTCACACTTCCCAGTTTCACTCGCTATCTCTCTTGACACTCCCGCCGCCGTTCCTCATTGTTTGAGCCCAGCTGTGCCCTGCCATGTCACATATAGTGTCGTGAGCATGGAAGCAAACAGAGTGCTGGCGTTTTTCGTTGTTCATTAGCTGTACATAAAGAGGCCGGGCTGTTTTTAATTGATGTAGGCAGTTTGTTCGATCTGGGTGCAGCCTATTTTAGGTAGGCAGGAGCAGATCCGTCACCCTCCCACAGCTGCCTGCTTCTCAGGAACTTGGGCCTCTCAAGGTTTTACATAGCTTTGTTCTCAGAACACATCAAACGGAAGTTTTATCCCATTTGAACATTATTCAGGGGATCCCCATCCTGCATGCATTTCCCAAAATGCACACCAAAATATGCGCAGAGTTAAGTTGCCTGTTCTCACACAGAATAAGGATGATTCTGGAGGCTCATTTTTAAGATCGAGCACTTGGATGTATCATGTGAGTTCCTCATTTTATTGTAGTTCCATTTTTGGTCACTGGGGAACTCATCTGTGCTCTGCACCAGAGTCTGTGTGTCACGGTATGTTCCCTTGGCAGAGGAGGCTGACACACCTCTGTGTGTTTGTGTAGTTTGCGGATGGGCCAGAGCATGCCAAGCACGCAGTTTTCACTGAACAAAGGCAACCCTCAAGCTGCTAGTTTCTCTATTTTATGTTTTCATGTCCTTTTAATTACAGGAATGTATCCCAACCGCTTTGGTGAGAGAAATGAGCTGCTGATTTTCAATTAACTTAGCCTCATTTTGATGCAAGGCCTCGTAGACGTTAAAGTTAGTGTGCAGATCTCCCACAAGCCATTGCCCAACAGAGTATGTGTTTCATACAGCTCGGAGGTTAGTGCTTTAGCGTAACTCTATTTTGCAGCAGCAGATTCTTCGTAACCAGGGTTAAAGCCAGTTCAGCTCCAAAGCTAAGTTGATTAACATCTCTTGTGTAAACCATCTGGACTAACATCTGTCGACTGAGGTCTGCACCAACTGCAGTAAAACTTTGTTCTGACATCAGCAGCGGATATGCACCTAGCCTTCAGATGTGCCTACATTTTATTTATGCTGTATTTCAGAGCAGTATCTGATGAAATCTGAATTATGTTTTCACTTCATCCTAGATGAATACCTGGACTCGTTTCTTGCCTGATCCAGGTTTTTTTTTTCTAGTTTGTACCTCCTAATGTGTAAATTTGTAGTTATAAAGGTAGTAAAAATCCATCCATATCACCCTGTCTCTCTGTGTCACTGTTAATATAATTTCGTTCAAAATCAGCTGCATCGTGGGAAATGCTGCAAAGACGAAGAAGTCACAACCTTACATTTTAAACACAGGAAGACCTCTCAGAATAACTGCACACTCTCGTTGACTTCCCACTCTCCTGGACCAGAAGCTGAGCCCAGAGACCGCGGTCGGTGTTGAGGGCACCTGTCTGCTGGTTGGTTTGAATGATAACTTTTTATCCTCCAACTGTACTGCACTACATTAAATATTGACAGTTGTCTCCTTACTTCTCCGGGTGTGTTTTTGCTGCTGCCAAGCACAGAGCTGGCTGCAGTAGTGTAAACAGCGCGCTGTGCTGTATCCATAATGAAGCTCTGTGGAATGTGCTCTGGCTTCTGTGTCCAGACCGGAGTCTCCGCTGTGAAACCTAGTCAACCGGCATGTTAACCATGCTAACCATGCTAACCATGCTAATGCAAAGTTTTGGCCAAGTGGAGGTGGAAATGATCTGGCTCTGCTTTGCTGTGTCTCCTCTCAGTCTGGGAAACACTGCAGTTATGCGTGGTACACCTGATGAACTCTGGTTGTGTTTAGGATCTTGACATTGCAGCAGAGGTCATGATTTAGTAACTCGATCCTCATTGGACTTTTGAACTAAATTTAATGTAACACAACCTTACATGTGTGGTGAAAGAGTGTGTGAGTCATGAGTACCCTCCGCAGAGTGTGTGTGTGTGTGTGTGCTGACAGTGTGAAGGAGGGGCTGATAATGCCTTTATATACCTTTGTGATACCACTCCCTTTGTTGGGCATGCCTCCGCTGATAAGAGCCCTGCTTGTTCTCAACTTTCCTCATTTCACGCTGGCGTGTACTCCTTCATCTGCTCTAACGTGCTCAGCCTGCCAAAGTTGGACAGCCCCGTCCACAGAGACTGTCTTCAGTGGGTCGTCATTTGCGTGAGTAGTGTCTCTTACGTGGGCTTTCAGGCAGCTAGGTTGGAGCTGGGTGGGGGGTGGAGGGGAACCTAACCCGCTGCCATGAATTTTAACCCCTCCTTCTCCGCTGTGCCCTGACCCTCTCCTCTGCTCTCGGTGGCGTCCCCCTCCTCGCCTCTTGCTCTCTTACGCTGATGGTAGAGTTAAGAAAGGCAGTTCCTGCCTGGCAGACAGTCTGTTTGGGTTGCCCTCTTCCTCCTCCACTTCTTCTTTCTCTGTATTATCTCCTCTTCACTTCCTTGGGTCATCTTGTCTTTTTCTAAGGTACGTCTTTTCTCCACATTACTTCAGCTAAAGTTTTGTGTTTGTTGGCCCACTGCTTTATTTTAGGATGGAGCTTTGCGGCAGTTGTTTTTTTGGTACATCTTCTCCATTCTGGCAATATTACAGGATTACGTGCAGAATACTAAATTTGGAATTTGTAGGTCTGAGTAATTTTCTCTAAGCTTTTCTGCGATTTACGTCATTGTACTTGCTACTATACTATAGTTTATTGGTTTTGCTTTATTTGGTTTTATCCAGAATTTTACATTAGTTAATGAACTGCATGTTGACATCATCATTGTCCTTAACAGCCTCAAATATATTGGTATAACAGAAAATATGTGATTATCTATAAACAGTTGTTTTGTACAAATGGATTAGATATTTCTTGTTAGAGCAAGTTTACTAAATCGAGGGTTTTATTTTTTAGGACTTGTGAAATTCTGCAAGAGAAATTAAACACTGCTGTGGTGAGTGAGCGCGCTAAAATAAGCCCAAGTATTCAGTAATACAGTCTGCACTCTTCATTAAATCCCCTATAATGTTATGTGTCCTCCTACCTACTGGTTAGGCCTCCTAAATTAGTAGTTGTTTCCTTGGCCTGTGCTCCTCCCAAGATACTAAATGACCCCTTCCCGCGGGGATGGTGGCTGTTGGTGTGAAGATGGTGAATATGAGCATGTATGACCTGCTCACGCGCTGACGGCGACTCTTGGCTTTAAGACTCCAGGCAGACAAGGGTCAATGAGTAACCAAAGGAGTGGCTGTGACAGTCTACATGATTCAACTTTTACAACTCCGCCGCCCCTGATGTCATGTGCATTGACCTGTTGCGAAAGACACTGTAATTATTTCATCGTGTGTATACAAACGTAACTGGTGATGAGTCGCATGTTTTGCGGTGCTAAATGCTAGATGTGCTGTCGAGGATGCTAACGCTGGAAATGGTGGATGCAGAACTAATTTTATATTGCAATGCTGATTAGTATGATATAGTAATTTTTCTGGAAATTTCACTGAGAAACCAGTGATTGATGCCAAATGAGACTGTCTGTTTCAGGCTAATGCAGTGACCAGATACCTGAAATATGAAGTTACTTCATCCCATTAAAAATCCTGTAACTGTAATACGGCTGTAAAGCACTCCGTTTATTGATTTTATTGTCCACAATGGCCTAATACGATGAGAGATATTAAACCACCACCTAGCAAAATCTACACTCTCTGTTGTCTCACCTTATACACTGTCCTTTCATCCAACCCTGCCTGAGAATATACTGCCCTTCAGGCCCGTGATGATACAGTCTTTGTTTTGTATGTCCATAGATGCTTTGTTGGCGGACCTTGAGTCCACAACATCCCACATTTCCAAGCGTCCGCTCTTCCTGTCTGACGAGACCGCCTACTCCTTCCCTGTTGGGGGTCAGACCCAGCAAGACACCTGCTCTCCGCCCCAAGTCCCGCCCACTCCCTCTGAGCAAAATGTACTAGATGAAACAGAGGTAAGTGCACACATTCGTGTTATAGTGCATGCCGTTGGTAGAGTTGTCTGAATACTCTGCACTGAATACACTTCCTGTCCTCAGTCTTTCAGCTCAGCTCAGAGAAGTCCCTGGTCTAGAGACAGCAGCAGTCCAACCCAACCCATTGGTGAAGAGGACCACGTATATAGGTAAGACTTATCATGTTAGTTTGATAAACAGTTTATAAACAATAACTTGTACCCCCAAATGTGAGGCAACTATAGATAACTCTGCCATATTGTGCCAACCATGAGGAGGACATTAAAGTGGGAGCATAATGTTTCTATTGACACACAAACAAAGTGTTAGTCTAGAAATCTTCTTGATTTTGACTTTGGACTCATCAGCGAGCAACAAACACTGTCAAGATGATCTCATAGCAACATTACTGGCCCATAGCTCTGTTGATGATAAATACTGGTTCTTCTCTCGTCTCTGGACAGTTTCCCTAATAAGCAGAAGAGCAGTGACTCATCAGCTGTTGCCATGAACTCATCCTTGGGCAGCAACCTGTCTGAGCTGGACCGCCTGCTGCTGGAGCTCAACGCTGTCCAGCAGAGCACCCCTGCCTTCCCCACAGAAGGTACACACAGAATATGATTTATAACATGCTTATATTTCTCTGAAGGAACTTAGATGTCACTTCTTAAATTTGCAGCTTTGTTTTTGTAGCATTGTCCCTTCTCTCCACTGTGTTTTGGTGCTTACAGTACAATAAACTATGCACTGTGGATCCATGAAGGAAATGCATTCAGCGTTTTTTCTCTGTAATAGAAGAAGCTGCTCCCCCGCTGCCCGCCAGCAGCGTCATCCACCACATCCAGGAGAATGGAGTCTCTACTGCAGGCAAGGCTGCGCCACCTGTGCTGGAGAAGCCCAAACGAGCCGTGGCAGCTCGAGGAATAGAGGATGTACGACCAAGTGTAGAGAGCCTTCTGGATGAGCTGGAAAGTTCCGTGCCCTCGCCCATGTAAGCAGCAAATAATGTTTAAATCAGTGGTCGAGAATTAACGTTTGACATGGAAAGCCCATAAATGTAGTTGATTGTGCTCTCGTCTTCCTTAGTCCCACGCCGTTGACTGTGTCGGACGAACAGACGGACGGACAAGAGGAAACAGCAGCACAGCAGCAAGCGAGAATGTCTGCCTCCTCTGCCACACGAGAGCTGGACGAGCTGATGGCCTCCCTGTCCGACTTCAAAGTCCAAAGCAACGTGAGTGGGGTTCACAAGCGGGTAGATGTTGGGTCGTAAAAGTTTGCACACTTGGTGGAGGATGTTTATATTTGGCATTGTGCTTCTGCTTAGGACTGCTGCAGATATTTAGAGGTTTGGATGACTGTTAAATTAATTGCATTGCATCAGACTCATTTTATTCAGTGTCTCCTCCATATTTGTGGTTTTGTAATGTCAAATGGATTGCTCCTGCTGGCTCTGTTCCACGATAGAAATGGTAAAGTTTATTCTGCTCGGATATTCTCCTCTTTTACAGTTTCCATAGATTTCACTTACAACTGCAAACCTTTGCAATCTTGAAATGGGATATTGACATTATTCAACACAGATGAAGCTTTATTTTAGACCCACTTTTGTTTGTTTGAACTAACAACCAACTTTTAACTTAGAATTCACTTTAAGCTGGTGTCACACATGACCAAGATCTTATACCAGATGACATTTAGATTTTTTTGTGCTTTATTTGTATGACTGCACAATTTTGTCACAAGCTTGCAATCAATAGACATAACATAATGCAATCCAATGCAATTTCCCATTAAAGCCCATTAACATAGTGTAGCAAGAAATGTTACCTTTGTGAAGATTACGGTGTTCAATTTAGTTGAGACTTTGTCAAATATGTGTTAATTCTAGAAGATTTTGAGATTTGAAGCGAGTCCATCCACCCCTGCATGCCTGAGGGCAACAAGTAAACTGAAACAAAGTTTATTTTATTTGTTTTAAGTTTATTTTTCTCATATTTTAGGAGCATTTATTTTAAGGCAGTTGAGTAAGCTCTACACCTGCTTGGCTTTGTGTGTGAAACAACTTTCAGTTCATTCCCTTCATTCTCAGTGAGTTTTTCCTGGTCTCTTTCTCTTTTCTCTACCACTGTGTATGTCTTGTCTTTGTTTGGACTTTGCCATCTTTACATTATTCCACCCACTTCAGTCTGGCTCTCAGTTGTCTGTGAATCAGGAGGCAGTAGACCCTTCATTGGTAGCCGGTTCACCGGTTGTCCAAGCAGTAACCGCCCCATCAATAAACCCTAACATTGGTTCAGTGGATACTCTTCTACTTTCTAGTCACACCACTCCCTCCTGTACCCCTCTTCCATTTGAACTCCATATAGATGAAGACAGTTGTTCAGCCCCCACATCGGCTCGTTCAACTATAGTGGAAGAGTTCAAGAGCCTTCAGTACTCCAAGATCAAACAGATAGGTGATGGCAT
>JAPZEA010000012.1:22897611-22909471 GCA_029783685.1 Heniochus monoceros | reverse complement strand
ACATTTTGCTAAATAGGTGTATTCACCTTACTGTGGAGAATTGGAGGTTTGAAGTTTATGTTTGAAATTGAAAGCAATGAGCGCAGTGTTTTCCGATCAGGCACTCACAGGGTCTTCTGGTTTCTGGCCGACATCATGTAGAGGCTCTTCTGGAAGGTGGTCTCGTCGAATCAGAGTGAACTCCCTGATGAACACTGCGTCGCCATCGTTGGCCCATACTGCAACCTGGAAAACAGAGATCCTATCAGAGGTGTCCTGCAGGCCACAGCGCCACCTTTGGATTCCAAACACACACAACAGCATTGAAACAGGTATAAATGCTTTAATTTCACGTGGTTGAATCACACTTGGACAATGCAATTCAAGTTATATAAATATCAGTTTGAAACATTAGATTTTTTAAATTCATATAGACATACTGTGGATCATGGGCATACCTTTAAAGGTGCATTCAAAGATGAAAACAGGGTTTATCGCTTACTTGATTTTATGCATGTTTGTTTTACATGTATTTCAGCGTCTTGTAAGTATTTGATGAGCACCTGAATGAGTTATACTGCAGTATATAGGCAGTTTAACTCATTTCTACGTTTCCCATGTCTTCAATAATGTTAGAAAACAAATTTCAGAAATCTGGAAATTCCAATGCTGTGTGATTGAATTGGGAATAATTACACAGAGCTGAGGGGGCAAATTGGATGATTACATGGGAAGGGATGTGTTTCAAACATACAAAACCAAACCATGTTTTACACTAAACACTAGCCCAGTGATGCAACAAGCTGTTTGTTATTCATATGATCAGACCATGCTGTTTCACCACTCTACTCTGGAGCAGTGGTGATGGTGAGACATGTAGGTTAATTGTAGTAAAACTGTCTGAAATCATTGGCTGAGCATTGTGTGTTTGTTTTTTTTCTTTTGGTTTGTGCTCTCAACCGCACATCCCTCTTGATGAGGGGAATCTCTGGAGGAATTCACAGCAGAAGAGATCTGATATCCAAAGAGCAACCCACCTCTTCGGGGAGACGGGCGGGGGGGTTGAGGGGCATCTTGGATAGGGCCCATTAGCAGCACAGCAGGGCCCGCATTCTCAAGGATGCACAAATTCACAGAGCGGGGGCCCTCAGCTGCTCTCCGTGGGTCATAAACACCGTGTAATGACTCGGGTCAACTGCCTGCCTCCCGGGCCTGTGCCATGGCAGAGCGAAGCAGAGCAGGGGATGTGGGTTTGGGGTACTTGAGGTTGTACACATTGTAGGGGGTTGTAGATTTTCAGTCGTGGGGTGAAAAAAAGAAAGTGCTGCTAGGCAACTGCTGCAAAACTTACACCAGCTTCGTGTGGGAAAGAGCCACAGAGTGGACTCTTAAATAAGACAAATCAAATCTGGTCTAAAGCCCTACACTCAGCACTGCTTAGCTGCAGTCACTTAGACTGTGGAGGCATCTGTAACAACACATAAGTCAGTGCAGTAAAATGTGGGCAAAAGCCTGCTCGGTTGACCAAGATCATAATGTACAAGCACGGTTTTGTTGGGTATGGATCTGCACATGTGGCAGCTGTTGGGCCACATGTGCAGGGTAACATTTTGGTTTATATGTTTCTTAGAAGATGAATAAAAGATCTAATTTTACTATTTATAATCAGCCACCTGCAAAGTGGCTGTGTGTAATGTGAAAACTGATCTTATACCTGTTAGAAACTGGTAAAAAATGTTGGAAATTGGAGTGTTTTGTTTTTTTTTTCTCAAATTGACTCAACAGTTTAAAGTCTTCTAAACTACATACCCCAGAGGATAAAGTTAAGCATGAGAAACCAAATAAGTGATCGGAAATCAAATCACAGGCCTGTATTGGATGCCTGAATACAACATGAGATCTCTGCTGACATGAGTAACGTTGCATTCAAGCGTGTCCTCTCTGCCACTGATGCTGAAAATTAAAATGTTACACAACTACAAGCCAGGGGCAAAGCAAACATAAGTCGAGCATATGAATATTAAGAGAAGCTTTGCTGGTGTGTGTGTGTGTGTGTGTGTCAGCTAAGATGTACTGAAAACCACTTAAGTGACCAGATGTCCTTGCTCAAGGCTAAATGGAGGCCCAGCTGAGATGAACATACCGATTGTGTCTTTCTCAAGAGATTTTTTCCCCCGTCCACAGAAATTATTTTCTCACACACTTTTAGTGTCTTAACACCAGACAAATCTGACAACCATTTCCTTGTGATTTTGAAGTTTGCATCCATCCTCCTTATGAGACATGCAATATGCTGGACCCAGACTGAGCCACAGGCTAATGGTGCATGACAGCTAAACTCTGCCTCGCTGGAGTCTTAAAAGGGGGATCTATCAAACTCGTTTCCATAAGCAAACAAGCTGGCTGTCCAGTGCCAATGTCAAGCATCCTGCATACCCCCACTAGATGAAACCATTAGGATCTGGCAGAGGACTGAATATTTTAAAGAAGGTCCAAGTCCAGGGTCACACTGTCATGAAAAGAAAGGTGGTTGATGACACTGACAAACATCCCTTGTTTGCAAATCCTATGAAATACAGGTGTACACTACAAATTTGCTAGATTGCATTCACGACAACATATTACGACAGGAATTGTGACGTTCCTGCACAGCAGAGAAAATGCAAGGGTGAGGTAAACAGAAATAGAATGGGTTTTGGTAAAAGGCAGAAGAATTCCATGTATCCTGCCTCATGCTCCAAGCCACGTTCACTGTTTCGATGTTTGCTCGAACCAGGACAACGATCTTTCCCTAACTTTAAAGCTGCTCTCATGAGCAAAGCTCTTGGTCTCCTTCTTTCGGCCAAACTGAAATATCTCAGCAACTAATCATGAAATATTGTTCAGACATTCAGTGTCCCCAGAGGATGAATCCTAATGACTTTTCACCCAGCATCACGTTGCGGTCAACATTTTTGGTGCAGACTTTGTGTTTAGTGCTACTTGCCAAACGTTAGTATGCCAACACGCTAAACTAAGGTGTTGAACGTAGTAAACTTTACACCTGCCAAACATCAGCACATTAGCACTGTCATTGTGCTCACGTTAGCATGCTGGTGCTAGCATGCTAACATGCTCGCAAGTAGAGCTAGGCAGAGCCACAATTCTAAGAAATTAGAATTAAAATAAAGCATGCAAAGCTTCCTAACGTCTCTCCTTTCTCGTCCCATTCACTTTACTGTCTTCTCCCCTTCGCCTTCCTCTCTTTTGTCTGTTTCTGCATTCTCTCTCTTCTTACCATATTTATTTTTATCTTCCTGCAGGACTTGAGCCGTTCCTGCCTTTTACCTCCTCGGTCGCTCCTTCGCCTCATCCCACACGTTCTTCTTTCTCTCCAACATGCAGCATCTTCTCTCCTTCTCCTTCCACATTCATCCCGGCAATGAGTGAGTGACCTGAATCTGTCTCTTTTCATTACAGCCCCTCCCTTCTGCAGCTCAGGAACACCTTCGAAAACCAATAGTGTGGCTGCCACCTCGTCTCGCGTGCCCTCATTTGTGCGTATGAGTGTAAGCGTGTGTAATTGAACCTGGAGTGATAAGCGAGTCGGCCTTTGTGTGCCGGTACTGGAAGTGCACTGGACTTGGCGGTGCCTCCTCTGCGTCTGCATGTGGGAGCCAGGTTGTTGGAGGCGATGGGTGTGTGTGGGTGAGTGCATGTGTGTGTGTGTGTGTGCACTTTCTGTACTGTATTTTTATCAGTGTGCCAAGCAGGGAGCCTTAACTGGATTTTGGCTAGCATGCATCGCCTTTTCCACAAAAAAAAAGAGCCATGATTATCTCACATTGCCAGTGTCTTGAACGTATGTGCATACATTGTTGAGTGTGTGTTTGTGTGTGTGATATCTTCTATGTGCACAGTGTCTGGTATGTTGTCTATAATTGCCTGTGCCTTACCATCCATCACACGGCTGTTTTTCTCACGCTTTCTTTACTCTCTTCAGTCACAAACTTGTTCCCTCCTCATGCAGGCAGAAAAAGCAGAAAACTTTTTTTCAAAATCACTCTGACAAGTGTTTTTTTTTTTTTCAAACCAAACAAATGCATACATAACAAACTTTCTAGAAAGCGATTGCGTGGGGGGTGGAGGGGGAGGGAGAAACATCATATCTGCCAAGCAGGAAAACAATCAAGGCAGATAGCACTGAGTTGTCAAAGAGTGTGACACCACCAAAACACCGAGGTCCCACCTTGGGAAAATGAAAAACATTGCACTGACACAAAACACAGCATTGTCTGCAAACTTAGTTTTACGCTCATCTTTTCTCACGCTACTTCAACTGAACTTTAATTTTTGCAACTTGTGTTTCCGAGATGCAGCTACACCAACTTTTCTGCAAAGTTTCCGTGCTGCTGGCGGGCTAATGGATGCGCTGACATGAAGTTCGGTCACGGCATTGTTATCAGAATACTAAAGATGTAACAAAAGAAGAAAAAGTGAGAGAAACAACACACATGGAGGAGACTTGGCATATGACATTTTGTGAGCGCAAGTCAAGAATCTATTATCGTCATATTGAAGTGTTTTCACAAAGTATCGTATCCTCTGGCCTCACACAACCAGACTGACTGTTTCTGACGACTTTTGACTCCTGACATCTGATTTTCATTCAAGGTCAAAGGTTTGGAACGACTGGTGATAACAAATGATGTGATTGGGCCGGCATGAAGCCGACGCAGACGAGGCTCAGACAGTTAGTCCATATTTATTTCCGTCTCAGACGTGTTCTTATAACTACATTTACACTAGTTGAAGAAATTGTGTACCAGAGAGAAGGAGACTCGTTCTGTGTCTGTGATTTAAGAGCTGATTCTCCAGTTTAACGTTAACGTGTGAACTCAGCGCAAACACTCTCGCCAGTAGTAAGTGTCGCCATGACAACAATGTCAACCATATGAAAATCAGCCACATTAAAACCACATTCATGTGTGGACAGGATGGCTGTGGATGATCTCTATATTCAATGTCACTAACCATTTATTGATCAATAGAAAATTTGTTTCAAAATCAAAATGTAACATTTCAGAATTTGTTGTAACCTGTTCATAAGGTGGCCAGAGTCCTCAACTACATTTGTCCAAGAAGACACTGTGGGGGCCAGACTGAGACCTAATTAGCCTATTATTGTTTAATATTATCACTATCTTACAAAATTACTATTACTTTGACAAGCCATTATCAATGTGAACCTAAAAAACATCGAAAATCTATAATGATAACTAGATACTGAACTAGAAAATGCTCTCAGACCTCCACCAAGAAGGCAGTTAGCGCTCAGTACAAAACCCACAGTTCAACTACCAATAAATGAGTCCTGATCTCAACAAAAACCTCCTCTGAAGGATCCCAGGAAGCAAATAAAAATACTCAGCTTGAGACTCAGTACAACAGTTGGCCAATGAAAATGGACCTAAATGAAACCTCTGTCACTTGATAGAAAAGCTTTGTGATTTTCCGACAGCTCTGGACTTACCTACAGTAGACTGTTCAGTCCTGTGCTGTCGGCTCCAGGGAATGACCAGCCTGGGAGCTGGGTGGTTTGATGGTGGGTCCACGGAGCAGCGAGGACGGAGGTGGAGAGTAATCCTATTCTGTAGAACGGGTCAGCTATTAATTCCAGACTTTTTGGTTTGTTATCAGGGGTTGGCAAACTAATCTACAATCACCTCAGGACAGACTGGGCCTCTATCACCACTGAGTAACATTACATACGTGCATTTTCTGAATTCATTAATATTCTGTGGGACTGTTGGAACGACAATATGATGACTGTCTGTCTAAACTCGTGAGCCACGCTAACCACTGTAACTACCCCGCCTTATAAACATGAGTCTGCAACTGCATGGCCTATTTCTCAGTCTAAAATGAATTGTAAGATTAATTTAGTGGATAGTTTGGCAGAGACTTGGCAGGGTTTCCAGAGCATTTGTCTGTTTATCAGATTTGGAAAGGAAGCAAAGGCCAGTGCCTGGCCAGTGAGTGGTACACATGATCAGTCAGGTGTAAGAAAGGCTCATGTTGCTGTCTGTCAAATGATCCATCATGATTTAAACCATCCAGACCATAATGAGCTATCCAGTCTAATGTTCTCTAATGTACTTGCATCCATGAGGGCAAGGCCTGAGGTTAAGTTTCATAGACACCTGAGAGAAATTATGTGTACGGTCCACTCTGATTCATTTTTCTAAGTACAGTAATTGGCTGCAACAGAAGAGAGGGTGACAGAGCTGCTGCTGATTGGCTGTGAAAGTGACTGCATCAGTTGATTGGGATGCCAGGTGTCTCCTCTGCTTTTTACCATACATAGTCCAACAATTTCCAGTGGCAGGAAATTCCTCCTTTCATGTCAGAAAAATATTCAGCCTGCAGGTATTGTGACATTCAGCGGGGACTACACAGAAACCAGGACCTCGTGCTCCCCAGGCGACAGCACAACCACAGCACCTGACGAGATATTCAGATTTACACAGTGGCTAACGGGCTAGTGCACATCCTTCTAGAGATTTTAAGAGCTTTTTTTTCCCTCTGGCTAGAGCAAGACTCAGAGTCAGATTTGATAAACATGGGAACATTCCACACTGTGGGTGGAAGTGGACCAGACAAGTGTAACCCACACAACCCACCTTCCACTAGCAAAGACATCCATGGGGAGAAACAGAAAAGGTTGCATAATGCACGAAATGTTCCTCATAGATATACGACTAATGACAGTTTGACGGCGATATGAAATTACATCAGTGGGTGTTTAATGTGTAAATTTGATTAAGACTGTCACTTGCTTTGTAGTCTTGTGCTGTGCATGTTCTGTAGGTGTGCACCAGTCAAACTGCATCTCCATACTTACTGTTTCAAAGCATATTAACTATACTGCTTTGACCTTTTAAAACACAGCGAGCAGCTTGTGAGTCAGATGGCTTCACATTAACAAAGCTGCAGATCTCACCAAGGAATAAGTACATTAAGTATGACTAATGAAAAGGTGTGTATATTTATTTTGAATCTTTGTGTTTTGTTTCATAATGTATCCATTTGTGGCTGATTGTCAGATACAAGTATGGTTTCTTGTCTGTTCTATAAAGTCCATTAAAATGTGCGTTTTGTGCCAAAGTCTCTATACATGAACCTGATACGTACAGTCAGTTGACATAAAACTTATCAGCGTCTAAATGTGCGTTAACGTGCACACAGCACAGAGGTAGACAGGTTTACAGTGCGTGTGTGTGTGTGTGTGTGTTTGGGTGGACAGAGGCAGTGACCTGGACACGACTGCCGAGTGGGTGCAGTTAAATGGACCGTGGCTGAGGCAGCCGACCCCGTCAGTGAACGCTTTGCTTTAGGTGGCAGCGCAGGGGGCCTCAAGCACTCAGACACGCTGTGAAATCACACAGTCACAGCTCAACATGTCACATCAGGCACACTGCAGGAAAACTTGTGATACCGGCCACAACATTTCATTGAGAGCGAAGCATGCTATCATTAGCAATACGCTGCAGTAAATGCATTCATTGATGAAGATCAGCGTTATGTAAAAACTGGATGTCAAAACATACCTCATGTCTTATTAGCCTAAATCACAAAGTGAGGCTGCAGCATGTCCACGTAAAACCCTTTTCAGATGTCAGACCAAATTCATTTTAGCTGTCAGGTATCATCAAGTGCGGACGATTTTGATGCATAGGAAACAGCAAAGTGAGCCTTCACAGCATAGCCGGAAGACGTTTATATATATATATATATATATATGTATACATATATATACAGTGATTTTAATTTCTGGGTGATGAAGTCTTTTGGGGGCACATCATTGTAAAGTTGCCTGGTACAGCTTCACATGTGTGTTTCTATTTTGAGACATACAGACAAGCGTCCTAGTTTCAAAGAAACAATGGCAAACTTTTTAAAGGTCTGGGTCTTTGGGGCATATTGCCCTCAAAGTTTATTATCAGTTGACCAATTTAGACACATAAAAATCGTCTGCAGCATATATGCTGGTGTTCTTACTCCGTCATCTTCACCTGAAGACCATCCACTGACAAAACGCTGCCAGTCGTGTCTAAATAGAACATGGAACGTAGAACTGAACAAGCAGTTGTTGTATTTCTTGTCTTTCAGTGCATTTAATTACTACCCAGCACTTGCAGAGAATTTAAAGGCCCCGAAAACACATTTTCTCAATCAGCTTCTTTGAGTGATTACATGAACTTAAGGGTTATTTCACAGAACAGATATCTGCATTTCTGTTTTTCTATGTGCTCGTTTCACTTGTTTGAAATGTGCAGGGATATGGCTTGAGAAATATGTCACATGTTTCCAGGCACCAGTCAGGATTCCTCGACTGTTAATGTTACTGGGAATGTTACGGGGGTTTTAAGGTGTTTATCTGTTGGAGCCAACTTTTACATGAAGTCATGAAATAATACAATTACTTTGTTAATGTCAGGTATTTCCTGGTGAAACAGGACAGTCAGGGATCAACATCAAGTGTAAAACAATTGGTTTGCGGTCATGGAGAGAATGGCAGGTTGATTTGATAGGACAAGCAGAAGGCAGGATTATTGAAATTTTGAGATGATTTAATGATCTGCACTTTTCAACCACATCCTCTGGAGCAGCATGAGGTCAGAAGTTTTCCACAAAGTGCTCATTTCCTGAGATCTTTAAGGAAAGACAAAATAGACCTTTCATACAGCGGATATTTTGACCTGTCAAACACAGGTCTAACTAATAACACTGATGGCTGCTTTGCAGAGCCCTGGTGTTGTGCGTGCTGTCTCACCCTCATGGCTTCCTGCCATCATTAATGTTATTAGTTACACCTGTGCTCCTCCTGCTGCGACACGTCAAAACATCTGTGGTGCGATAGATGTACAGCTAAGGAGCATAACAAGGGCCTGAGGAGCGCAGATACCCAGAGTTTATAATAAACTGTGACATTCAGGCCATGGAGCAGGAAAATGATCGCTAATTCCGCTGATGAAAATGGCTCGCTGCGGCGCCATGTTGCAGGTTGGTCCTCATCTTTGTACTCCGACAGGCCAGTCATCGATCTGGCTGAGGGACCTGGCTTTGACAAGAGCTCAGGTGGAGGAAACGATGGAGGGGGCGGCAGAGATGGAGGGAGAGGCTGATAGGATGACTGCCTCATCTTGGCACCACCTCTCTGGAATCTCGGCTCCTTTCACCTCCTTCCACCTCTCCTTCCTTTTTTCTCCCCCTGCCTTCCTCTTCTCTGCCCCACAGGACTCAGTGGAGCGATGGAGGGAAACAGAGCCCAGCCAACTCCACCTGGTCATTATCAGCCACACACCTGCTGCCGCTTCCCCATGCCTGCTTTCCTCCTGTGCTCTAACTCTTGCCTCTTTTAGGTCCCTTGTCCTCCCTCAACCGTGACTAATGGGGATATCTAATTTTTGATATTTGGCAGTGTGTGCACATGAGTGTGCACTGAGGCAAATTAAAATCTTTTTTTCTTTTTGAAACAGTCTGTGTCTTCAGTGTGGGGTCGTAAACATGCTGTGTATCGGCGTTTTCCAAATACTTTGCATGGTTTGTTTTCCATGGTGACACTGACTTGACATACTATCCATAACCCTCCTCCTCCGGAAGACAAAATGCTTTGCCTTTGCGTGACGTGCAAGGTGAAATGCGCTAAACCAGTTGTTACCATCGCTCTCGACTCACTCCGAACAATCCCGTGATGACTCCTGTGTGACAGGTTACCATGACTACCTGACACTGAAGGCACTTCTCCATCCATCTGTGCTGTAGCAATTGCTTCCACCTTGCCCCGCTCTAACCTTCCCTCTCGTCCTCTCCCTCCCTTCCATCACTTCCTCCCCCTGCAATACAAATGCCACTCACTCAGAGAAGAGAGGAGAAGGTCGAGACTGAGGCTTTTTGAAAGCTGCGGCTCCAGAAGAACTGAACTGAGCCGACAAAGACGGGAGAGAGGGAACGGCGAGCAACAGGGGCTATAAAAAATTCATTGGCAATGGAAAGTCCTACAGTATGTGAACTGTGCACTGTAAACTCCTTCTCTCTTTGTTGCCTGGCTCTCCCTCTCTGTGTTACAGTCATTTTCTTTCTATTAATGTTCTCTACTGGATTCCAGGCCGTCTTTTATTGTGAAACTGCTGCGAGGATACTCAAAGTGAAGTCATCCGCATTGAGGATTTTAGTTGAATGTGCGCATCTAATGCAGGACTAGAGGACACAGTCGGATGAGCTGGACTATAACATGTGCGTTCATTCCCATTGATTGTACTGAAGAGCAATGACAGAGCAAGATATCTTTGGGTATTTGGTAGAGAAGAGAGTGATTTTTATGTACTCTCTGCACAAGTTGATGTATGACCTACCAGGGAATACAAACTGTAATGTCCCCGCCACAGTACATAAAAGCACATCTGAGCATTTGGCGGCTGGGCTGGTTGGTAGATGCAAGCAGAAGCAGCTGAATTTTCATGTCATCCAGCCATTCAGGCAGCAGTTTGCAGACTGCGCCATTCACTACGAGTGCAGCTAAAAGGTAGTTTATTCCTAAAATGATGCTAAAGAAAACTGTGTGATTACTGGACTAGTTTTGCATTTTTCTATTTTCTCTTCACGTGTTGTTGCAGGGATATTCAGAAGTCTTTCCTTCTTTGGTAAGTTGATCTTAAATTAACATTTTTATTTACAACTGTAAACAAAGGGGCAGGTAAAGTGACAAACATGATTCACAATTGAATCCTTTGAATTACAATTTAAGATAATACCCTCATATACCACACAGCAGCTTCACACTACATACTAACACAAAACCAATCATAAAGATTAAGCTCAGCCTGCAGATGCAGGTATAAATATTTTATTTCTTTCATCTCTGAGGTCTCAATAAGCAGCCAATTTAATTTAAATGAATAGTCTGACATTTGGGAAAATCTGCTTGTTTTCTTGCTGATGGTTAGACAAGAGGATTGATACCACATTCATATCTGCCTGTTAAATATAAAGCCAGGAGGCGATTAGCTTAGCTTAGCTTATCATAGCCTAATTAGAATAACTTTAAAAAATGTGCCCGCAACATCTTACTAATTAACATGTTAGAGCTTTTTTTTAACAAACAGAAGTGAAACAGTTGGCAAGTTGTGGTTTTACATGGACTTTGGACAGAACCAGCTAACTGTTTCCTAGTGCTCCCAGACTTTATGCTAGGCTAAGCTAATAGCTTCTGGGCTCCAGCTAAACACCAACTGGACAAACGTGAGAGTGGTATATCTTCCCATCTACAGCAGCTCTCAGCGAAGAAGGGAATGGGAACATGTACTTCCAAAAACGTTGTAACACCACAGGTACTAGTGTAGCAGCAAATGTCAAATGTTCATGTGATTATAATGCACACAGGAGACCACAGGGAATCATTACATCCACAGACCAGAGGGCACACACACCACGCTGTGCTTTATGAGTGAGACACGCAGCAATATGTTCACACACGTGGGGTCTGAGGTTTGTCATGAAGACGACATCGTCCCGTGTGGCGTCCGCAGTTATGAAAGCTAAAGGTCAGCTGGAAATATCTTTTGCTCGAGGTAATACAGCATGAAGTGATGCTATGAGATACTTGCAGCAGTGGGAGTAACACAGCCTCCCTGAGCACCACTGTCCTCACCATCACATATTAATTAACCCTTTCTCTTATCGTCCTGCCACAACATGCTGAAGAACTGTACCAGCAGTTAAACATCAATTTCCAGGTAGCCGTTATGCATACACCCACGCACACACACACACATGCACAACACAGGCTTGAGGCTCACAAACAAGCAGAACAGCAGGTGGGGAGACACACACTCGTAGA
>JAPZEA010000012.1:22667358-22678275 GCA_029783685.1 Heniochus monoceros | reverse complement strand
TCCATTCATTCATATATTTGTGACATAAGACAATTAAGGCAGAAATAAGGCATACGCATCTCTCTTGTTTTCAGCCATTTGTCTTTGTCCAACACAAACATCTCTGGAGAGGATGAGATCATTCATTCACTTTTTCCATCTTTTTGTTGTTCTTCCATTCATTGTGTGGAGCAGGCGAGGAGGGGAAGATGGCCCACAGACACGTGGAGACGTCTCAGGACAGCATACCGAGACTCTTCGCTCCAGGAAGCATGGCCAGCACAGCTTTCTAACACGCACACACACACACACACACACACACACACACACACACACACACACACACACACACACACACACACAGGGTGGGAATACAACCAGGAAGTCAGCAACACAATATGAATGTTGTGCTTTGGCACAATGTCATGAGAATATGCAGTATGCTGTTCCTCTACCCCGTTACTACCACTAAAACATGCAAAGACATACATAATCTACGATACGCAGCATATACACTGTCAGAGAGGTTGCCATAACACTCACATCAAGGACAGCAACTCCACTTAACACTGGGCAAACATTAAAGTCAGTAAGCTACAAACACACCATGTTCATCAACCTGTGCTAACTACTCTGAGAAAATCAGTCGGACTGGAAAGATGCCGGGAAGAATGTACAATGTGAGCAGGCTTGAATGGAGGGATGGCTAAAGGGAGGAGTAGAAGGATGAACTCGACACTGAAGGAGGAAGACGTGGAGGAGTTACGAGGACAAGGAGGAACACGGACAAACGCTTTGCAATCACAGTCCTGTCCCTCCACGGCCCAGACACAAATAGATTGTATTCAAGTAAGTTAGCAAAATTCTAGAAAGCTATTTAAAGTCACTTTGTTTGATAATTGTCATTTTCATAGCCGACTAAGTGCCCAAAAATGTACAAAATGTTGAGTTTCTTGTATTTTTGTCAGGTTTTCTTACTTTGACTGTGGTTTTGACTGGTTACACAGTGAACCAGTACACATGCATAGAGTCAATATTCCATTCTACATTATAAGGCTACCCCCACCATTATATACAACTACTTTTCTTAATGGATACTGCTGTGTCCAGTTTAGGTTAAAAGACGTTTCTGAACCAACTTGCTCCAGATGAGCAGCTTGTTCTGTCACGTGACATGTCTGCATACTGAACATTAACGGCTTTTCTCAATCATTTCTGCCTTTGCCATAGCTGCTGGCCTACTTATGCTTTAAATTTTTGCCAGATGACTGCGGTTAGCTGTCGGCAGGACTTGCACCAACGCTGTACTCATGACCACTTAAGACAAGTCCATGTTTAGGCCAAGTCCAGTTGAAACCAAATTAAGACAGAGACCAAAAGAATGAAACAGATCCCAGTCGAAATTCTTCACATTTTTTCTCACTGTTGTTTGTAAATCTGCCTAAATATTGCATTTGCTAACCATGGTTTGTGATTACCACTAAATAATCGAATAGTATTAGAAACAAAATACTCTTGCACAGCGTTACAAGCTATGCAATGTCTGTCCACATCTGTACAGTATGCATAAACCCACATGTCTAAAATGAGGGTGCTTGGTTGTTACATGGCAAAGACACACAACAGAAAATATTATTACCTGCACTTGTCAATGACGGTGCAGAACAGTTACAAACGTTTCAAGACCAGGCTCAAATACTACAGCCTGACATGACACTGTGCAAAGCACTTCAGAGTCACTGAGCTTAAGCTGCAGAGGAAGTCACCATCATACACCACCATCAGTGCGTAGAAACTGTACTTTACTTAAACACAAAACAGTATCTGAACTTATTGAAAATATTCATATGAACTGCTTTTTCATTGCAGGAGCAACTAACAGATTATTGAGATAATTAATTTATTAAGATCCACAGGGACAGAGACATCACTCTGAAGTGCTGGTTTAAAGGATAGGTTTGGATATTTCAAATCTGTCAGATCAGACTTTGGAGTATTGGTTGCTGTGATCCACTTTCCTCTCCATTATGGTTATGACCTTCAAGGCCTGACTGTACTCAGACACTACATGTCGTTCACACAACGTGTCATCTGACTACTCTTAAAGGCAGAAGTGTTACTACCTGCTGTGAATGACGAGTGGAGTAAAAGGCTGCTGTCGGAGCCTCCTCCTGTCTGCATCCCTGACCTCTCTCCAAGAACTCTGTGTTTTGTGTATCTCTGTAGTCTCGACACAGTGAATTGTACAAACGAGAATAACGCTGCACTCTTTCAGACGGTCTCTCCTCTCCTCCTCATGCTGTTTCACCTGTTTGTCACCACAAAAAGTGTCAGAGGCAGAGTTTGTGAAGATTGAAAAGGGAGATCTTGACACAAAAGTTCAAATATTGCAGACTTTCACAGCATGAGATGGGTGTGATTATCAGATTGTCGCTTTCAGAAACTGACATTTGTCAGATGCAAAGAGGTTTCACGTGCACGCTGAGTCCTGAAGTGACAAAATTCAACAACATGAGCAGCAAAGACCACTTTTTGCTCCTGCGCTGGAAAAGAAATGTAAAAAAAAAAAAGAAGCAAAACAAATATGGAAAACATCTTGAAGATCTTTATTTTTGAGTTCAAACCAGTACTTGTTCCTACTATACTGAACTTGATGCATGTTTCATCACAGAAGGAGCATCAAAATCTAGATTTAGAGGTTGACTTTGGACTGTGTGACACCACGATGACAGATTCTGGATACAAAGCTGCGCCCGTAAGGCTATCCAGCCAACTTTTAATTCTTACTCTTTTCTTATGACAGGCAACTTCAAGACAGTGAAAGTGACTTTGAAAGCTGAATTTCAATATTCATCAAGCAGTCAGTGAATATCAGGAGCTTAGACAAAGTGTGTTTTGGGCAGTGTTCCATGACGTCTCTGCAGCGAGGAAGCTTTTGGGATAACCGAGTTATTCAAACAGGCAGCTCAGGTTACCAATTGCACTCAGGAGAACAGAGAGCAAGATCTGGCACTAACCAGGCCACCTGGCCCTATGCACCGAGGGTGTGTGTGTTTGTTTCAGAGAGGTAGGGGGAATGTGTATCTTTGATTGAGAAAGATAAAGACATTTGTGTGTGTTATGTGATTAAAAGAGCAGCTGAATTTCAGTGCTTGCCAGAAAATTTCCCCTGAGTCTATCACAACACCCAGCTTTCAATGGTTTTCAAAAGCCCACTGTCTGCCATTAGAAATGGTTGGTTTGGCCATAGTAGTACTGAGAGATTAGCCTTACTTACCATGTGAAAGGCCTCTGGACAAAGCCATTCCCTATCTCACACTTAAACACTAACACATTGATTAGCTCTGAGTCAGTGCGGTTCACGTCCTTGCAGTTCCACTTCAGGCCTACTGTAAACTCTCATGGGAATATTTTTATGGAGTATGAAACACATCAGCCTGAGTACAAAGTTAGCCTTGTGCCACCCGGGAAACCAGGTCGCTTCCTCTCTGATGAACACCGCTGCATGTTGTCTATGTCTGATAATACTGTCAAAATAAAGATACGACACCTTAAAGATGCTTAAATAAAACACGTGTCCCTTTTTATATATACTTAACTGTGGTGTACAACCAAAAGTTGTTTTGCATACAGCGCTCAGTACTTTTTTAAAAGAGCCAGATTAATCCTGGCTGTCATGATTTGACTAGACAGTACACAGGCCTGCATAGCTTGGGCTGAAAGCACAGAGAATATTAAATAAATTTACACATGGCTGTTTGGTGGTTTGCTGCTGTTTTGCTCTCTATTTACTTCTTTATTTTATTCATGCACTATTAATGGGCCTGTGTTTGGCAAGAAGAACAAACATTTTAAGTGAGCAGAGAGATACAAGAACTGACTGATCAGAGAGAAAAGAGTCCCAGTTGTAGCTGAAAACGCACACAAGATACACCGACCTGCATTTGTGCAGGCACACATGCATATAGTTCTGTGCAAATATACAACTAAGCAAGGATGTGTGCATTAGTACTGTGCACCCACATACACTAAAAACAAAGAAGCACAGATCATCACAGACTCTGCAGCTTTTCTATCTAAACTAGCAGAATAGAAAAGAAAAACAAAAAACAATAAACTTCATTCATAGAGAGACATTAAGATGATCACAGTCTCATGCACTGACGCTGCCTTGTGTTTCCAGAAATTCCTGATAAAAAAGATAACAGATAATAACGCAGTCTAAAACAAGCAAAAAACCCTTTGCTTTAATTCTCAAGACCTGAGAGATGATTGTAGTCAATGCCGTCTCTTCGCTGCCCATGGAACGTGATCCTTTTTACTTAAAAGCAAAAAAAACATCTGATCGCTGCCAATTAGATAAAACTAATCAGATTTAAGTCAGCAGGTGAAGTGCAGGCTTGGTGGCCTTGTAACCTGACGTGGAACAGCTCTGCATAAACAGGTAATGAGCCATTAATTGGCTAACAACAGGATGGCTGACTGTTAGGTAGCACGGTTACATGATATCATCTGGCTAAACCCGTCTGATCTGTTTGCACAGTCCCTCCAATCCCATTTCAGCTTTCAGGATCCTGGACCATTATGGAACCACGCCATCTGTGCACGCCGCCAGCAGATCATGGCAGATAGAAACTTCTTGAAATACCTGTTCAGAGCTAAAGCAAACTGCAGGTCAAAATATCAAAATATGTTCCATTTGTTTCTGTTGAGATTGAAGACAATGATAAGATGTTTGAACTCTGTTTGAACTTTGAGTAAATAACTGCTGAAATACCTTCAGGAATCTTGTTTTTCTTCATTTCTGTGAGAATTTGTTTAGTGTTGTCTTTCACTGCTCGGGTACTGACTGAACATACTGTTATAAGAAGGAAACAAGGTCTTTCATGTGGATGAAATCCCACTTCATTGACTGAGTTTGTTGCTCATAGTAACAGGATGGAAATGTTTGCATTTTAAAGGTATTTCTATGCCTACAACATAAAAAAATGTGATGTATGGTGCTCGGGGTTTCATAACTTTCTTTTCATTCCAGTACCAAACAAACTGTGCCTCTAATGTACAACCAAGCAGGCTGATCGGCAACTTCTGCTGCTAAATCCAAACTTATTTGTATTGCTAATTTAATGACCAAAAGTGTTTTTGGTAGAGCAGAAGTACATCTGACTCATTACATCTGAGTTCTTCTTCCTGCTTCCACGGCTCACTTCACCTTAGATCTATAATATAGTACTATATCATATGTGGGTATAATTAGAATTATCATTTATCAACTTTCAGTGGAATCCTGATGATCACATTGTGATATTTTATACATTTATGTTGTTAAAATTAATTACTCCAAGCTAATTGTGTTTCACATGTTTGAAGAGTCTTTTCTGATGTAATGCAACAGTGGAGCGCAGTTCAGTTTTATTCGAGACATAGCATGCATTTGCATTGATTTTGAAGAAATATCTCCTAATATAATGATTTTCAGCAGCCAAATCCATAGCTGCAGAAAGCATTGTAGATGATGAGCGCACTGTAGTGGGCAGCACATGCTTTTAATATGTGTTTGAAATGAGCAAACAACTTCCCTTGCACGTGTAAACACAAAATGCATGTGAGTCAAAAGCTCTTATGAACTGTCTGTGTTGTCTGATAAATCTGCACGGTGTGCTCGGTAGCAAAGATCAGCAAAACACATTTATCTATGTGCAACATATTGCAGATTATTAATGTTAAATATGACAAGAAATTACATTTAAGTGAATCACAGGTTCATATCTCAACACATGGGCTCATCAGGAAAGGCACGGATCAAACAATAACAGAAGGAGACCTCAAGAAAGTCGTTAGAGGACTGCGCAACCTGGAGCTGATGGAGGTGAAAGTGTTTATGAATTTCAACATCATGCATATGCTACATGTTTGAAATAGTAATGTCTTAAGTAAGGTAATACGAGTTAAGAATATTTCCACCTTAATTATTCATTCAGAGTGCATTTTAGTTGTGGGAAACCTTAAGAGACTCTGGAGACTTGTTATTTAAATTGCTGCAACCTTATAGGCAGGCTCATTGGCCATGATTTAATGTGCATCTTTTAAAAGACCTCAGTTATCAATTAACTGTAAGTGTACACCACTGGGAATATCCTCAGTTGCGTCCACCACATTAACATCCATTAGAAGTGAATCACATGTCTTCGCTAGAGCTCCTCAGCTGCTGAATGTTTTCCTCTGGGCTGCAATCTGTCATAGTGGGGAGAAAAAGACGGCTGAGATAATTTGCAATTGCTCGTGAATCATTTTAAGGCGCTCACAAATCTCAAAATGAACAGTTTGGATCACGCCGAACGAGTGGTAAGCCTGAAGACTGATTCCTCTATTTATGACTGTGGCAGGGGAGCAGGGCCACCGTGAAAACGCAGCAGATTTGTGACCTCATTTAGTGTCAAAAGCAAACGCAGGAGGTCTCGTGTGAATTTAAGAGCGCGTAAGATCTTTATAATCAAAAGTAATTGCAGTGGGAAACAGAAGTTTTGCCATACCATGGAGCTTTAGTGAGTCAATTAGCGGCAGAAGTTTTATGATGTATATAATTGAGATCAAAAGCAATAATGACTTTGATATTACATGAATGGAGCTACATGATCAGACGCTTGCTGTGCTAGAAAGCACACCTCATAAGGCACTTCAAACATAACGCTGTTAATATTCTGTGCTGAGTCGGGTGTGCTGACGGTAGGTTACTTTATGCTAAGCTAGTTAGCGTTCCCTCACCCCCTGCCCAGCTGTTCCAGGAAGCTTGAAAGAAGCTACCTAGCTATTTGCTGCAGACATTTTTGAAGTGCCAAATCATAATTAAAATCTAGGTGAGGCGAACAGGACCTAATTAGTTACAAACAGCCTCTTTGTGTCGTCCCGGCTGCCATCAAACACTCGACGCGGCCTTTCTTTGCTGGCCTCTGATGTGTGCGCCTTGGGGTGCGCATGGCGGGGAGACCGGCAAACACCAGCCTTTTGACTGAACGTGACAAAATTACAGGAACTTTTGTCATGACTTTCTTTTGATATTGGCATTTTTTTTTTTTTTTCGCTTCTCGGGCGTGACATTTGGAGGACAATGAGGAGGGAAGGAGAAAGAGAAGTCAAGACATGGGAAGCTTGGTGTTCTCTAGATGTAGGCTACGAATCATAGCTGCTTTTGTAGATGTCCTTTAAGAGTTTAGCTCACTGCAACCCTGCTGCTCGGCGTGTGGGCTTGAAACAATATTACAGCATATGGCTGAAAAATGATCACAAAGCTATCCTACTCCAGCATGTCAGAAAAAAACTTGGTTTGATATCGACTGCGTTCCAACTGAGATCCTTACACAAAACAGTGTTTCTGTGATTTATGAAATATCTCACCAAGGCCAGGTAGGATCTGAATTTGAATGGATTGCCAAGAAATTTAGCACAGACATCCATGGTGCCCAGAGGACCAATCCTAATGGCTTTGGTGATTCCCTGACTTTCCCTCTCGTGCCATGAGCGAGCCAAAATTTCGATTTGTCCAGTACTTTATGAGCAAATACCTGCAAAACAAATGAAATTCCCATCAGCCTGGGCTGTGCTTTGTGTTTAGTGCTAATCAGGAAATGCCAATACAATAAAATAAAATGGTGAAAAGCTAAACATTACTTGCTAAACATCAGCTTTGTTGTTGTGGGCATGTTAGCAATTAGCTCAGAGCACCCCTGTGTCTAAGCACAGCCTCACAGAGCCGCTGGCATGGCTGCAGACTCTTTTAGTCCTGTTTAATTAATGATACTGGAGTAGAATTTATATTTCTTTAAAATATTTATCATGTTTTTGTAAGGCAGGCGCTCAATATGAGAGATGTCTAAGCAATAAAATGTTTCTCACGTGTTTTGCAGCTTACAGTGGAATCCCTGACTCGCCCTTGAATCCTGAGCATCCAAACCATTCTGTATGGTTTCAGACACATGAGAAGAGTTTCATCATCGGTGCTGATCTTGGATTGGCTCACCCTCTTACATCAGGATGAATGAGACACCCCTACTCTGGGAGACTTGATACATTTTGGTCCAGACCTTTTCCTTGGTATCCGTGGGGAACAGTGAGTCAAAACATCTACTTCTAATGACTGCCTACTTTGTCTAGCTCATTTTAAAGCGGGAGCCTTGTGCCAAGCCTTTGCCCGTGCCAGGATTTAGCTGTCTATGAAAATAACAGTTTTAGTCATATCTTGGCAGGTATGCTTCTGCCGAGGGTTTCTCTGAGCAGGAAGTTTGGGCTTTGGCTGCTGTTATATTAACAGGGTCTGTCATCTCAGCTGGGCCCAGAGCTGAAATCAGATCCCACACACCTCTCTGCCTAACAGTGATGGATCGTGTTGCCTCTTGACCACAGAGAACTTACAGAACAACTAAAACCCAAGACACACATGAAAGCTGCTAACTAAAGTGTTGCACCTGTGTCAAATGATTCCTTGTTTCAGGTGTAAAAGCAGGAGTGTTTGCAATAAGGTGCTGCTGATGCCGTTGACTTTTTGGAGCTGCTTTGCAGTGATTAGGCACGGAGTTGAGGTCTTACTAAAAAACAAAAACAGCTAATGTTGTCACCATGCCTTTTTCCCCACATTACCTGCAGTTTCATCATCTCTTGGGAGCTGACGCTTTTGCCACAGACAGTGTCACGCTACACGCTGTTGCTGTATCTGTAACTCTCTCCAGTACTGTAAAGCTTGGTCCCATCTTGCCCTTGACAGAGGAGCTCGTCACCCTCACACAGTAATTATACCAGAGCTGACGTCTCCTCTTTCCATTGAATTATTGAGAAGGTAGAGAGGACACAGGATCCCATGTAGTGATAGACAGCACTGTTCACATCCCAGCGGCCTCGGGGTAAAAAAATCCAAAATGGGCCAAAACAGACGACCTGCAGATGATACTGTTGAGTCTTTGTTGTCTTACCTGAAAAATTTGCCATCAGTATTGCTGCAAACACTCAGGGTTGCATCTGTGCAAAAACATACATTCCAACAACACAATAAGTCTTTCACTGTATCAGACACATTTTGAATTACGACTTGTCTGACTGAGGCCAAAAAATTAAGCAAAAAATGGAGAATTGTGGACGGTGGTTTTCAATTATGCACACAAGCTTCTTTGTATGTATGCAAGGCTTCCAGGATAGACTGCCAGCTTATGCAGGATGTGTTTTACACCCCTTTGGCAACTTGAAACTACAGAAGCATTAGTGATTTATAATCTGCGGAGCCAGTAGAAATACTGGGCCCCTTGAAGACAGCTCAACAACCGCCGTAACACAATAAATATGATCCATGGTGAAATAAGATGGGCATTCCTGTCCTTTTACGGTTGATAATACAAATGTCAGTGCAGCAGACTTCAGCAGGCAGATTCCCCTCAGACGAGTGTTTTCATTACACAGGAAATCCTGCCACGCTTGTGCAGAGTCTGCAGCTCGCAGCATCTACAGCAGATATACATTTCATGAGATGCACAGTAACCGACCTAAGCTGGAGAGCCTGCACGCTGTGTTTCACTTGTCATAGGCAGTTTGTGTCGCGGTTTAAATTGGACTTATTTTATTGCATGAAAAGTCAGTGTGTCTGTTTGAAAAGCTGGCGTCCCATTCACTGCCAGCATGTAACTGTAGCTCCAGCGTTTGGCTCTCGGTTGTATAAAAGACTTCTTTTTTCCTAGTTCTACACTGAACTGCACAAGGTCATAGAATTCATGTAGAATGTGCTCTGGAAGGAGTGGATTTTCCCCACATGTAAGGAGGCTTGGATTGGAAACCAGTGGAAAGAATTAAACGTAAAGTAATGACGGTGGGGGCGAACAGCGCTGCCAAGAAAACGGCTTAAAGTAAATGTTCTCTGAGATAGGTGTTAGAATAGCACCCGGAGGAAAGACGAAAGAAAGAACCTTTCACCTTATTCTTGTTACCAAACTCACCTCTTCACTGCATAGTTACCATGGCACCACGGGGGCTGTAGATCACACACAACATTCCTCCATTCTGCCTCTTCTGTGTGTGTGTGTGTGGGTTATGATTAGATTTCGCATTTTTAGCGAATCTTGTGCTCATGAAGACTGAAGGCAAATTGAATCACCCAAAGACTGTCTGGACACATTGAGAGACTCATGAGATGAACTTGTCACCGCTGCGACCCAAGAGAAGTGACATTTAAGCTAATGAATATAAAACACAACGAGCGCTTTGTGTCGTATTCTAAGCCCGACCAACTGAGCGCTCAATCATTTCTGATCATTCCGGCATTTCTCACACCCAGTGGCTCGAGCTTTAAATGACACATTTTATGAAAACATTTTATGGTTCGGAGAGTCTTGTTTTGCTTCTTCTGAGGGGGTCACAAGATGTCACGCTCAGTGTTTCTTATATAATCCACACAAGGGAGTTTACATAATCTACTCTGTGGTAAGACCTTGAGGTTTCTGTGGGTTTGTGCTCAAGGACTTGATGTTATTTGTTTACCTGAGAATTTTTCAGTATTTCTGTGGACACACACACACACTCACACACACATACAGAAAGAAAATCTCCTTTTCACAAGCCGTCTTCCACACAGGAACCCATTACAGAGAGAAAAGGTGACATGTAGGAGTAGCACAGGATGGCTGGCCTCAGTTCAGTGCCTCCATCTCCACCCCTGACAGAGCAGTGAATGGCCCTCACTCACAGCTGTCCTGGACTCAGTCAGCCAAGCACAGCTCAAACCTGGAGAACAACACGATATGCTAGGATGCTAAGATGCGCCTGGCAGTGCAATTTTCCTCCTGGAGGAGATAAAGGGACGGGGAGTTATTTAAATGCTAAACAATGCGACCTGTTGCTGTAACTCCAGACAGCTTCCTGATGACTTCCTGGTTGGATCGGTCATACAGGATGCGATGCGTG
>JAPZEA010000012.1:22587375-22604049 GCA_029783685.1 Heniochus monoceros | reverse complement strand
TTATCATCAAACTGCCTTAGCCAATGATAGGCTCGTAAAAACCTATATAATAACACTGACACAGAAATGGGAAACAATGTAATGAGTATACTGAATGGTTCATTCCACAGCAAATGTGTTGCAAAGCTAATTCACAGTATTTACCGGATGTGAGCCTCAGCCTTAGAAGCTGCCTGGTTGTACTCTTCAGCCGTCTGCTTGTAGTTGTCAAGGTTCTGGAGGCAGAGACAGAGAGAGAAAGAAAGGTGAGAATCAATTCAGGTGTATTTTACAGCACTTTATATTTTGATTGTTTTGAATATAAGGTGGGCTGCTCAGGCATATGCTGCTTTAAATGATGTGACAACGTGTTGCCAGGCTTTATTCTATTTTCATGTCACATCATTTCAAAACAAACAAACAAAAAACAAAACAGACCTTGCCCAAGTCCTCAAATCAAGTCCCATGTCTTAGAACTTGACAACTTAAGTACTACATAACATTACCACAGTTCCAACTATTTTTTTTAGATTCAATTCAAGCTCTAATAAGCCAGCAGTGATAAACAAAATGCATAAAGCGCAATCCGAAATGTCACATTTGTTAAATTAGTGACCCTTGAATTTTACAGTGCTGTTTACAAATCTGAATGCTGATGACCTGTTGGAACTCTATAATGTTCTATTTTGTGCGAGAAAAAGTGGCATTTAAACAACAATTACTCCACAGATGGAGCCTGTCCCTAGAGGGCAAGGTCATACACAGCGCACCTCTACTAGAGTAATCAATGGTCACAGTGTTAACTACTCTGCATCATAGTCAGAGCTGCTCACAAAGCGATGCAATGACTGCAAAGAGGTAAAGGGTGTAAGAAGTTTTAGAAACCCAGACAGCCACAGTAATGAGTACATGTTTACAATCACCAGCTTTGTAAGATGAATGATCACTTTTCAGGATTTGCATCAAAAAATATGAAATACAGTTTGTCTAGAATGCCCCAAACACAAAGCAAAATCTCTCTCGCCACCCTCTCACACACATTCACTGTGCAGTAATCACCATTTTAAACCAATAACCGCAGCGCTCATGCTTTTACTTAATTATTCCCTATATTCCCAATAGATGGGGTGATAGGAGAGGAAGATAATTGAAGTGGCTGAGCAGGGAAAGAGATGGGATCAAACACAAACCTCCTCCACAATCCCTAGCCCTCTACTCCTCCAGTGCCCCCTAGTCATTTTCATATCTCATTATTTCACGCTGATCCGCAGACATGCTTCTCCTGATCTGAATGTCTGGTGTTGGAAAAGACTCAAGTAACGTCACAGGCATCTTTTTCCTTAATCCTATCTGCTAGTATTCACTACAGTGTAATAATGTGTCCCATCTATCCTTTTCTTTCCTGTTTTTTAAAGAGAAGACAGTAAAATATGAGTCACAAGTCTATTATGAAGGAGGAGAAACTTTTCCCTAACCCAATCAGTACTATGTAAGTATCTGCCAAGCCAATTTCTGTTTCAGTCATCACAGAAGTGTTGTAGCTGAATGAAGAAATATGCCAATTAAAGACTTATTTCTCTAAATGTTCTTACAACAACCCATATAACTTTGTTGAGCTCATCCACACTTTGCCATTTTTGTGTCCATTTTTCTGGCTTTGGCACAGGAAGATGACATCCCCGTTTTTAATTCTGCCTCCAAAGTCCTGAGTAGCTCATCTACTTTTCCAACTGGGGAAACAGACAATTAGTACACCTATTTGACTCGGAAAAAAAATCACAAATGTGCACAGCGATTCAGAAGTCTGCAACCAAGCTACAGACAACGTACATTTAGAACAGAAATGAACAAATGTGTCCAACCACTCTTTGCTTTTCCTACCTTATCTGACTTTGTGTTCCGTTTTTGGCTGTCATGGTAACTCACAATGCCAAACATCCCTAGGTGTAAGACTTCATCCCTGCCAGTTATGTTTCCTGCATGTGTTGTATTGGATTTTCCAGGACAGGATTCAGGATTAGACCCCTGTTGCTGCTAAATCTCCCCATTGCTAATATGTGGACTAGTTTAAATACCACACCTAGGAAGGGGGTGGGGGGTAACAGCTGCAACTCCTGAGGAAGTCAAGTATACTTCATCTGAACATTTTGTACCTTTGAAGACATTTCCAGGCCTGAGAACCTCTGCTTGGATGATTTATTAATCTACTAAGCATTTAACATTGGCACATAAATACATTAATTTGATAGTGCTAGAAACCAAGCCCTGGTTTCATGCACACTAAAGAGAGAGCAAGTCTTACTTGGTGTTGGGGTAGAGTTAGCTACTTTGGCTGGCTCCCTGGGAATATGTGGTAAGAAGTTAGCCACATGTTAGCGACTTAGCCTTTAGCCTAAGGTCAAGGGCTCAGTGGGTACACTAAACAGAGGAAAGCTGAACTAAAACTTGAAAGTCTGTAGTTGCCTTGTGGGATATCCAGTGTTCGAGCCAAGATAAAAAAGGCTCCACAGAGGCTTAAACCCATGGGTGTCTCAGGTTATGCAGGACATAGAGAGTAGGGCACCAGCAAGGGAAGCAGCAAGCAGATGGTTTAAAGGTAAAGTGAACTTGTTGCTGACGATTGAAGTGTCTCACCAAGACAATAGCTGATACTGTGCCTCCCACTTGGAAGAAGATAAACAAATGATAAACAATGTCGCCATGGTGGGAAGCCAGTAAAGGATCTTCTCTTTTCCAGCTCTTGCTTCCCACCTCTTTTCCTAGTTTACCAGGGCCAAGACAGAGTTAGCTACAGGAAGGAATGCAGTACACCAGGACTGGTTGATTGAAAGCGTGAAAAAAATAAAATACAACACAAGTAACAACTTACAACTTACAACATCAATAACAATAAATAATAACAATGTCTACATACATCTGGAACTACAAATTGCAGCTTCAGGATAAACATTACCTAAAATTGATTAAATATATATTTAGCACATAGATTATACTTTTGATAATGGATGCTACACGTCATTTAATGCCATACATTGGTGACACATGTTTAACTGGTGAAACTGCCACGATACTTGAAATCGATGCTTTGCAAATATGCAACAAATTTCCCTTGTTGCCTAGTTTGGTAAAACATGGCCACATATCTAAAAATATTATTAATTCGATAACCCAAGTCCAAAATGAAAAAAACATCACATGTACTTGGGAACTACATCATACAAACAGTCACAAAAGCTCTATGTTTTTATCCACGGAGATTCACAAAATGCATAGCTAGATGGTTATGGGAGGGATGTTGTAACAGAAGTTACTGATACAAGCATCATGTCTCTGGTTGCTAAGGGAACACAGGACGGGGAAACAAGGAGAGTGAAGGCAGTGTTTGGACTGGCAGGTACAGCTTATCCAGTCAAAATGTCGGGGGACAGCTAGGCTGTGTGTTGTTTTTGTGTTATCAACGTGTTTTTTGGGTTTTTTTGTGTGTGTGTCTGTCTGTTGACAGAACAGACCCAAAGCAACAGCCCCAGCTCAGCTCTAGTGACACCAGAGAAGTGGCAGCACTATCACTGGCACACACACACTCTGAGCTCTTCCCAGTCATTTGTACCCGTGGGGACAAAAGCCCAATGTGGAGAGACAGAAAGGGGGGATGATAACCCTCAATGGGGGAAAAGCAAGGTTTTGGGGGTTGTTGGAAAGACGCGTGGAGGGGATTAGTGTGGGTGCATGTGTGTGTGTAAGCTTGCATACATGCAGGTGTGTGTCTAAATCTGTGTTTGTATGTGAATGCTTGTGTTCAGATGATCATGCATGCACACTCGTCTGAACACCATCCAGCAGCTGTGGATTGAGATGGGCTGATGTCAGGATTTTGAGGGAGGGGTGGTTTCACGCTTCACTCCTGGACGAAGGAGGATTAATTTTTTCAAGGGGGGGGATTAAAAGAGGTGAATTTTAAACTGAGACTTGTTTACAGAGTCACAGGGTATGTTGCCACAGGGAGACAGATATACTCCACCTGGGAAGAGATTAGGGGGAGAGAGAGAGAAGAGAGAGAGAGAGAGAGAGAAAAGGAGAAAGAGGAGAAGTAGAGGATGTACTGGTATGTCTTTTAGTGTGTGAACCTGGATGTGTGTGGAAGAGGAAATGCAACGTTGCGCAGTACATTGGCCACTCTATCACAATTACTTCTGAAGTGACAACCTACACACAAACCTGCCACAATAAACACAGACACACATACACGGCTGTTTTCTCATTTGTGTCAGTAGTGGACAGCATCCACAGCCTTTGGACAAACACAAAGTCTGTTATCGTCACTCATCCCTTAGGCAAACTGGACACTAGAGTGTGTTTGTGTGTGTTTTCATACAGGTTTTCACACACACACACACACACATACACACACACAAAGATATATTAGCCTACTAGAAGGGGCTGCTGCTAAGCCAGAGTAAAATGTTGATTCAGGGGGAGATCATACACCAATTATCAGTGGATTCTCCTTCTAATCTTGATGCTCTTACCTTCGGCTTAAATTTCTGCCTCAGATCATCAACACATCCAAACAGAGCAATTACATGACCACGAGTGTGTGCCTGTGCATGTACAGTACGTATGGAAAATCTCCAACCTCTGAAAGTTTTTCAAAGAATAAAAGCACAGACTGATATTCACACTTAGACAATAGCATGCATCATCTTTGCATCTCCTTTGCATTAACATGATCTAATACAATACTGATGGTGAGGGAGGCCCTGATAGAGCAATGAAAAGCTGTCCTCACATGCCTGGATCAGAATTTATGTGAAAAGTGAAACATATTACTGTTTCAAATTGTGGTTTGCATTTATGTATATGACCTGTGTCAGTCACAATTCAACTTTTAAGTGGCCATTTATTTCAGCCCAACTGGTATTTGCCACAAGTATGAGTGAAAGGCAGAAAAATAGGCAGGATAAAGGAAAGGGGGCATGAAAGGAGGCCTGGATGAATGGAGTGCTAGATTGGAAAATGAAGGAAGAGAAGGAGGGAGATGGACGCCGGCTCAGGGCGCCGGCTCAGGATAGACTGTCTGTTTAATGCACAGTCCATATAGCCTCTTTATCTCTCGCTCTCAGTCCCCCTCTTTCTCACTCCCTCATCCGCATGCAGGTCAGCTGCGAGCAAGTGAGGGGTGAAAAAAAGCGATAGAAAAAGCGACCGCAGCAGCGAGCGGAGAAAGATAGAGCATCCTCCACTCTTCTGCCAATCAGTCTCTTCCGTCAAGCACTGCAGCGTGTGCTGCTTGCCGCACGGTGTGCAGGGGCCCTTCCATTTAACTTGGCTATGTAAAAGGTTTTCTCAGAGGCCTAAAGGAGGCGAGTGCCACAGACTAGATAAGGTCCCCCGTCTGCCTGATGGGTCCTGCCGGACGGAGAGAGAGTCGGGGAGAGGGGTGGAGGGGGAGTCAAGTCCAAAAGAGTGGCTACTGAATACTGGAGGGAGAGTTGTGGGTGTGAGGGGAGAGACACAGAGCAGCTAGGGGAGGGTGAGAGTGTATGTGTGTCTACCTGTATCTATTCAGCCTGCATTGCTTTAATGTGTATGCTGTTTTCAGTTAATGTCAATGCACCCTTGATAAAAATGAAAATATTTGCACCATTTATGTGCACGTCCTCTACATCTTACAACCCTCGCTCGCCTCGTCCTTTTTTCTAGCCTCTGACCATCCCTAAGAGCATTAACCGGTTCTTTTCCTGCCCTAAAATCATACACCAGTAGCAACCTTGCTCCTCACAAAGTCTTTTAACAAATCTGCCCAAGTTTACTCTGTAAGCAAGCAATATTTATCAAACCACTGTGCTTCTGGCTTTTACAGAGAGCAAAATATCAGCGACGCATTAGTGCTCAGGTGGAGGGAACACAGGTCATAATTTCTTAAAAGCACCCAACAAACAGCTTTTATTTCTTCTATTTTTTGAAAAGACCACAGGGTTGCTGGCAAGAGGACACAGTGATGAGAAAAGCACGGAACATTTGATTAGACAACCGAAGCTCTCTGAGGGAGACAGCGCTGTGAAACCTCTCCTGAGTGCTGGTCCATCAACAGTGAGTCGTGACTCTCAACTGCCTGCTGAAACTTTCAATTCATTTACATTTACATTTTGACACGGGTATGTGGGCTTGACATTTCCAAGATAGGGAAGAGTGTCTTGTGTCTTAGCAAGATTTTACTCTCCAAGGAGAGTGAGTAATATGTCACTTTAAGACTTGTTTTGATATTCCTGATATGTAAAGACTCCTTTTCAGTGAAAGCCTACAGGATGTTTTTATCTCGTTAGTGAGGTCTCCTGTCATACCAGTCAAATTTGTGAAACGTTAACTCTGCCCATCCCATCAATATAATGGAAATGATTTGACTAATGCAGTGTAACTAATAAAGGAAGGAACGTGTTTATAAGAAAAAGCCTTTCAGATGAGTTCTGGCTATTTCCTTTTAATGCTATATGTTTCGAAAATGCTTCTTACTTTTTTCTCCAGTATTTCTAGTTGCTCTTTATAGAAGCTGGAGATGCTGGCCAGTTCCTTCTCCCTCCTCTCCAGTTGTTTGGCCTGAGAAAGAGGAAGAGAGAGATGTATTAGAAAAGAAGACAATTAAAAAGAAGGCAAAGAAAAAACATGACAGAATATGAAAGACGACAGAACAGTTTACTACATTAATATGAACTATGTAGGTCTGTGTAAATACTCAATCCAGACTGGCTGGCACATGAGGAGGAGAAGGAAATCAATCCAGGTACTAATTAAAATGTTTCATTTGACAATTTTAAAATTGACATAGTTACTAAGTGGGTAAAATGATTGTAAATGTAATGGGCTAAAACAACACATTCACTTCCTTTGCTTATGAGTGTGCCTCATAGGGTTGGGCAACTGGATGAATATATTGCTATTGGTGATGGGCTGAGTCGATCGTCAGCAAAGGACTCTTTTGGCGCTTCGTGAGCCAACCCTGTAGCACAAAGAGGCCAGCAATGGCAGAGAGAGGCAGCAGGGAAAACAGCGCATAGGGAAGCGTTTCACATCTAACTCGGTGAGTTAAGGATTTATTTCGACCAAACCAGAGTAGGTGATGGAAGAGTGGACAGACTAACCACCCTGGTTCTGGTCATCTTTATTTTGTTGTGATCTATGATGAGTTAACAAGGCAATTATGTTTGTCTCAGTTTGGTAAAAGAGAAAAACTTGAATTCAGAAGGTGTGCGGTTGTATTTTTCTGTTTAGCAAGAAAAATAAGTGTAAGAATATAAGAATTTATTTTGTTTGTTTATCAGACTAATAAACATAGCGAATTTGCCAAATCGCATGCACACCTGCGCAAATATATTGGCAGTCGCTGTTGTTGGGCTAACGGTGGTTGGTTGGAAAATTTTAACATATCGGCCGACGCTAATGGTGCACATGTGGGACACCAGCCAGAATTAAATGCTGAGGGGAGAAGAAACGAGGCAACGTGTTGCTTTCACTGCCCAAAAGACTCAGAAAACAAGACTGTATTAGTGGTTTCTGATAAATTGAAGAAATAGAGCAGAAGTTTTTTTTTTCAAAGTTTGAATCAACTCTATTTCATATTCCAGTAAAAAGTAACCACACAGAGGACATTAGCTAAATCTTTTCTTCAGCTGTGAGCAAACAAAACATAAAAATTTCTTCTAAAAACAGATTAACGGTTCAAACATTTTAGGAGACACAGTAAAAACAACTATGTCCCTCCCTAAGTGTGCGGTTATAGCATCAAATTGGAGGTTCATGTTTTTTAATGCATTATTTTTTCATGTGTAACGTTTCACGTGTTAGTTCATCACATATTATGATGCTTGATAGAAATCTATAATAATATGAAAAGTACATCACATCTACACCACAAAGTAACACACAAAATAATGGCTACGTAATAGCAGGTGCATCTAATGTAACAGAACTTACAAAACTACTCAGGTGGCATGTGACTGGCACAGCGGCGGCAGGGGCCTACATGGCGATGCTGGCGTTAAGATGATGTGAAACGCTTTAATATGCCCGCTGAGCCAAGCTTTGACAGGCAGAAAGATGGCAGATTGGCTGTAGGAAGGCCCATAGTTTGGGCCATGGCCATAGCAGCATGCAAGCAGAGGAAGATAGGAGGCAGACATCAAAAAGATATACTGTGAAAACAAGTTGCCAGTTCAGCTTGAAGTCAGATATGTACATGCACTAGCAGAGTGGGCTGAATCTGCAGAAGAAATCCTTCACAGTCCAATTAACAGGAAGAATTTCCCCTCAGCTTTCGCAGCACCGCCTCGCCAAATTTTACTGTCGGGGGGGTGGGAGATCCTCCTCCTTATCACTTCTGCTACAAGGTTATATAACTGCTGGAGCATCACTTACACATACACTGACAGAAAACAGACACTCTCGCACACACAGTCCGAAAGCGAACATCAAACAAAAAATAAACGGGCACCTACAAGAATAGATGGAGAACATGGCGTGTGGCGCCTGCACCCAGAGCACTTGACAGACATATTGATGGTGACATTTCAAAAGGCCACTGCACATCATGATTGAAATTGTAGGTGTGTTTTCTTTAATCATTGGAGGGCCTCTGATATTATACAAACAAGAGTACACACATCCAATCAAAGCTCAGATCCTCAGGTCTTTGGTGAGTCAACCAGGGGAGAAAAGGAAAGAAAGGAAAGAATAACGATGAGATTCACCCCCGAGATAAATATACCTCCTTGTCACCAGTGTCCTTGCATAACTGCACCCCTACCTGATATCTCATGCAGTGTGTGCGAGCTCAGAGATGAAGCAGGTGTCGTCGCACCAGTAGCAGCCGTGTCAGGAGAGGCAGCGGCGGTGTTTTCACAAAGATTCAGTCTGTCAGGACGGACTGAGTGATGACCCCATCTCACACTTGATATTATGTTCACACACACATACACACACACACACTGGGCTTCAATCCCAGAAACAAAGAGGCGCATCTGCGAGACATTCAGGAAATGAACATGTTATTCACAAATCCAAATGAGGCAGGGGGTGAGGGAATGGCTTTTAAAGTAGGTGTTTGAATATGAAAATTAATTCGATTGGAGATTTTATGTATTAAAACAGTCACTCTGGAGGATTTGTAAGCCTCTTCAAAGAACAGTATACCACAAAGGATCTGTGTGAAATACACTCAGGGTCCTTTTCAACATCAAAAGGTATGCACTGCAAGAAAAATAAACATTACAGGACTCAAAAAGTTGGCCTAATATTGATTTTTAATTGCACTTTCCTGTATGTTGCAAGTGACTGCACAGAAATATACAGTCATGAGCAGTAAGATGAGTCTGATCCTCGTCTGGCTGTTTGTTTGAGTGGAAGCACGCTCTTAATCTAGCCTCTGTGACCTGGTCCAGTGCACGTATTGAGATGACATACTGCCCCCTCTTGGACAATCTTGGCTATTAAAAGATATTTAATCATCAAGGCAATGGGAGCAAACAAACAGAGGAAAAAGCATGTTGAGGGATTTTCTGTGTTTTCATTTGTTCTTTTTTTTTTTCTTTTTTTTTTTTGCAGAAATGCAGAGCATCTGTGGTGGAAAAAAAAAATATCATTAGTGTGACACCAAACACGCATTCCAAGAGCTGTGACCATTGTAGATGGCTCAGTTATCCCAAAAACAGTGGTGCTGGGGTTGCTGAGAGCATGAAAACCCATTGTGCTCTTTATCTGAAATAACAAGATGCATCTGGCTGCGGTCTAGATCGCCTCCTGCTTTCTGCTGCCAAACCACGCAAATTCTGACGGGGGAGGGGAGGGGAGGGAAAGGTTTGGGTTGTTTGGTGAACGCGAGCTGTTGCTCTGAGAGGAGCACAAAAATGTGGATGCTCATCTCTTGTCCTGGGCAGAGCTGCTGCAACCATTACAACACCTGCACCAGACTCACTGAGCTCATTATCTTCACACATTGTTGCTGCAGGGAAACAAAGCCACAACACAACTGAGGGTCGAGGTTATTGATGCAACACAAGAGGAGGTTTGGGAAGATGTTATAATATGCACAAGGACAGTGAGATTAAAACTGTAGAAATGAAGGGATAGCAGAGATGCACTTAGAGACAGTTTGCCCTCCTGCAACAAGCCCCCTGCATACTGATTGGAGTGGTTTATTAAACTGAATACTAAGTAGAGAAGACTAACTAAATCTTATTATTCTCCTCAAACCAGCATCAATGGGCAGCACCGTCCTCTGGGCCAATCATAAAAGAAATCAGTCCTTGCCTTTAAACGACTGTTAATATTGAAATGAAATGCCTCTTCACCTCCACTCGGCAGTGACATCTAAATCTACCGACGTGTTGTGAGAACTGCTTGTTTGTTATGCATCCCAGACTGAAAACAGCATATTTTATAAAGACAGCCAGGCACTTTGGTGGGAAGGAAGATGAGTCACATACCATTTAACAACAATACAGCAAAAATAACATATGATGATGATAGAATATCTGTCACATTTCCAGGAAACATTATGATGCACTCGTCTCTCCGTCTCGGCGGCAGCCCTTAATCACATCAAGGAATAAGCATGTCGCTCATTTGATGAAAGTTGGCCGTAAATGTAATAAAGCTGCCAAGGTTATTAGAAGTGCCACAGGCCATTTTACAACAGCTCACACACCTCATATTGGATTATGGAGAGAAATATGATGAACCAAGGAAGTAGAACTTGCCCATTTACAAAGGACCAGGGGAAGTTCAATGGCTTGTGACTAAATACATTCATACACATTAATTCCTATTGCAATGACAGTCTGCAGTGGTTTGTCTCAGCTCGGGGAAAACGTGAAGACATCATTTTAAGGAGTGCTGCAATTCAACTTCCTGTCCACCCACCGTGTGCTGCCCTTGTACAATTTAGAAGCAGTGTAGCAATTACAGTTTGTCCAGCACAGAGCACCAACAATTTGTCATCTGTAAAAAGCCCCCCTCAGTCCATGTCTTAGTCACATCCCTTGAACCTGCAGTGACTGATTTCTTCAGACACTTTGGGGCAGCAGAAACCAGCTGGAAACACTACACTGACATATTTTCACCTTTTCTGCTGATACAGCGCCGACAGCGATACTGTCGCCAATTCACACAGCAGATACAGATCAACGTTCATTCGCTCATTTAAAGTCTCGTTTCTGACTATTTGGTGAATGTAAGTCAGATACTCACTCTCTTTTAGCTCCGTTTTTGGTCTCCACCAACTCCTGGGGAGAATATCCGGCTCTTCAGCTGCTCCGCGACGTTCACCAGCCAGCTGCTAACTGTGAAACGACACCAATGAGAGCAGTGAGAGTGAACCAAAACACTGAAGCTGTGAGCCAGAAAGCCAAAACGATGAGCTGAAAGGTGCTGAAACGCTCCATATGGCGAGGGGAACAAGGAACTAATGATCGGCCTAATTTCTGGTAATCGAATAATCAGTTTATCAGCTAATCATTGCAGCTCTATTTCACATACAAGAAGTCATGTGTCCATTGATTAAAGATGTTTTCAGAAACAAGTATGATCCTCACTAGAAATTTGTGTTTTGACAACAGATGCATCTGAACAAGCCTCAAAAATCCAGTGTCAGTTGGTTTGTAGTGTAAACATTTGGTGATTATACGTTTTTTTTAAACATGAACCCCACATGGACTTGTTGTTGCCAAAGGTAACCATTAATAAGGATCTAAAGAAGCAATCTAATAATGCTGCTATGATTATATTACAGCGTACTGTCTGTGGGGAGAATAAACAAATGTACCAAAGCTGTATGAGTAACATGACACACTGGAACATACACATCACAGTTATATTCCATCTTAGAGATTTAGACAATGTGTGACAATTCCCCACACCTTGTGCATTAATCCTGCATAGAGAAGGAGGCTTTCATCCGTCTATTCACTGCCATCCTGAAGGCGAGATGCAGCGCCCCACATTCATTCCTCTGTGTGTTTATCCATCACGTTATTTGTGCTGTCCTTCTCAGAGGCAGCCCGCTGGAAAACGTTCTCTTACTTGTACCCCGCTCCACTTCGCTCTTTCTTGCCTCTCCAGCTGGTGGATTTGCTGCACAGGAAACCAAACTGGCAAATCGTTTTAGCAGCCTCTCTGAACTGCAGTGAGGCACAGGAATTATTGAACAGATAAACAAACCTGACGCCCCGAGGCCCGAGAACGACAAGGCACAAGAGCTCAGCCATCAGGTTTGCTTAAAAAAAAAATCTCTCAACTGAGGTAAAGAAACCAAATTTCAGCCCTCTCTCAAAGTCCTTCATGTGGAAACAGGTCTGTGGCTCCTGTGGTGTGTTTAGGAGGCAGATCCTCAGGTTGTCCAGATGAAATAATTAAAGGTGTCTCATTCTAGCATTATTTCAATGTTTCAAGACATTAAAGTAAAATATTGTCCAGGGGTCCTGGTGGCATACGGGCTCTAAGACACTGACCATGTGATTGCAACATCCCCGGCTGAAGACCAGCTGCTAATCTCTGATGCATGAAACTCTTTCCTGTGCTTTGCCTGCCATTCATGCACTGCTGCACTTCTATTAAAATGTTATAACTTCATTTTATGATTATTATTCAGTGGCTTTTATTTCCCATCTTATGTGATGCTTTCTCTGTATTCAATTTCCATCTTTATGTTAATCATATTTTGACTATTATTATCAAACAGGTTTTATTTTCCATTTTATTTTCCATTAATGTTCTACTTTGAGCACTTTGAATTGCATTTCTTGAATGAAATGTGCAATACATATTATTATTATCGTGTCATCCCTCTTTCTCACTTCATTTCCTGTCACATCTCTATAATTTAGTATTTCATTTTTGCAAATTGCCCAACGCAGTGTCCTACATAACCTGTACGTGTCTGAACAGGTTGATTTACATGCAGGAACTCCGTACATTACATCCGTACAGGATCATACATTCAGGATTTCTGTTTTTAAATACAGGGCAGTTGTCTTCTGCTCTCCTCAGTGCACAAAAAGAGCTAAAAAGTTATGGAGTTACAGACGGTGAAATGAAGCTAATGCAAACAATGTCTCATTCTCCTCAGAGAAATGAAAGAGAAACGCTAGTGTAATTTATATTCAGGAGACGGTGGCACCTCTTAATTCAAAGCTGTGAGCGTTCTTCAGGTTGTAACAATGTGAGAAAATAGAAACAGTTAAATACGTTAATCCTCCTGCTAATGTCAGATCCTGTCTGTGACGGAACAACATTGTAAAATCAGCCTTGAGTTAACATCTGCAATTTATGCAGCCCATCAACCCGTGAGACGGACATCAGCTATAACACAGCAGCGCTGCTCTGGGTCAAGAGCAGCTGGTCATGAATTTATCTCTTAATTCATAACCAGGGACCCTTAATGCAGCATAAGTGGATTTTGGATTTCACTGACTCCCTCATCTCACTACAGGCTTTCGTTATTTTGACTTTAAAACCAGCCTGGATCAAGGTTTCAGGTCAGGAAACAAATGAAGAGGTTAATTCTCCGGGATGTGTAAGGTGCATGTGTGTGTTTGTGTGTGAAGCGTCGATGTGCCGTCCCTCTCCAATCATTTTTTCCATCAAGATGCTTACGCCACAGCACCTCTTCAAGGCATCTCTGAAGAAATAGCAGGCTTGATGAAACCTTGACAAGGCTCTTCAGAGGCTGTCACACGTATCAGGTATTACGCCTCATTAGAGCAACGCTCAAAAGCAGCTCCCCCTCATTTTTCCCTCACAGACTGAGTTTGATTAGTCTTTTTTTTTTTTTTTTTATCTAAACTGTGATGCTTCCTCTCCACCTCATCCCTCTCTCTGTCTGTCTTGAAGACAGAGCTCGTGTTTTCCTCTCTGCTACCCCCCACCAGCAGCTGATCGTCCCTCCTGAGTGGCGGGGAGCTGTCAGGGATCCCCCGGGGATGCGGGACAAACGCTCACCCCCGAATACTTTTCTCTATGGCACAGTATCATGTAGGAGGCCCCGAGGCTCCTTGTTACGAACACTGACTGGAGGATGCAGGGTGCACAGATGGTTGCATGCTCTGTCCGGCTGTTCCTGTCCGCCTCGAGCCTTAGTCATCATCCTAAACTCAATATGACACAAAAAGAAAACATGTGCACAGAGTGAAACCATATATGTTGGTGTGATTTAAAGGAAACTACGGTGTTATTAAAAACAACCACATATAAATATCAGTCATTTAGACTGATCAACATGATTCTGTAGCAAATGAGCCTGACTGTTTTTGCCTGAAATTGAAATTCTGGTGTTGAATATGGTAACTTCTCATCCCACATAGGGGCAATTAAACTGATAGAGAGAGCAGAACAAGCTGGACTCACCAGCGCTTAATAGATCTGTTTTGGTATCAGGCATCACAGACCAGCTGGTTTTGGCAAACACAAGTGTGATTTGAAGCTGCCCATGTGTGTGTTTAGTGTCAGGCTCTTCATATCTGTGCCATTTCTAAGCCACTGCAGACTCCCTGTTGTTTATCTGAACCCCCAACACCCTCTGCAACAACAATCAAAGCTGTAATCAGTCCAGGTGAGTGTTATTAATTCATCAAAAATAAAATCCTTGTTGTGTTCCTGTTATGTTTGCAGACAAGCAGCACAACAATTAGAACATTCAACTGGAACAACTTTAATTTGACACCAGCAAACCTCTATATTAAGCTTGTTGTGTATCAGCCGTAAACCTCAGCAAGGCAGAAAATCACTAATTATCACATTATGATATTTAAAAATATTGGAATAAAGAGCAGCACTAAACTAAAACAACACAACTCTGCAGTGTGAATATGAAAATAACCCCGAAACTGTTACTTCCTGGTATATTTAAAGGACACAAAATGCCACACTCAGAGTGAACAGGAGTCCAGGTAAAGTCAAAAGGTTTAATGAATCTTCAGAGAATGTGCAAACAGAACTTGGAGATCTCAGGGAAGGACAGCCAGAGAAGTGCTGAATCCAATCGTTTACTGAAGATGCCGAAGATGAAGATTAGCAGAGCATGAACGGAGACAGGTGGGGTCACTCAGGCGGACACCTGAGCACAAAAAGCACAGGAGTCAAGAGCAAAAACAGGCACGTACAGATGCACCAAAGTTCTAGAGATCATTTTCAGAGCTCGGCCATTACCACACAGATGAACTGATGATTGGACGAGTGAGGCACCGGTGCTTAAATACTGTCACAGCAGATGAGTCTTGATTGCTTGATGGAGAGCAGCTTTGCTCAGGTGGAGAGGAGGCCGGCCCAGCCTGTCGGCCACGCCCTGCAGTGTGCCACGCTCGGACCAGACAGACAGGAGGAGAAAAGGAGGGGGAACTGCGGATCCCAACATAAACATGTTATATTCCTGATACGTGTTTGCTGTTTTCTTAGTGATCGGTTAGTTTGAACCAGAAGCAGCGTACCGTCTGAGGAGACACAAGGATTACAGGTTACTTTCCAAGGGAAAAGATGCACTTTTGTAAAACTTTGTAAAATACATTTAATCCTATGATAAAAAAAAAAAGATTCCATTCTAAATACACACACATTTAAACCTCCTTGTCATCTATACTGCGTATATTATATTGCTATTTAAATGATGATCTTATTTTGAATTCGCCTTTTGCATTTGCCTTGAGAATGATCTTTGAGTAGCCTTCAAAAGAGAGGCTTTGTGGTTTTAACTGGTACTCAGCAGTTACAAGTGGTCACCATTAAAGGGCCAGAATGACCTCCTACTTTATATTAAAGCTTTGTTAAAGAAAAAGACAAGCAAACATGAGTGGACGAGTTATTGTTACCGTCCAAGATGAATCAAGTAGCTACAATAATTTATCATGAAGAGAATTTATCGACTCTTCAACATAAACTGCAGCTCTGCATGAAAGAAACGACAGCCCAGTCACAGTGGAGGAAGTGTGTCTGACACACTGTCAGACAGCTGTCAACCTGTGACGTCATTGATGGGGGGGGGGTGTGAGGGAGGAAAATGATCCTCAAGGAGGGGTCGCTCATGAGGATATTCCAATTAGACAAAACGATCTGCCTGACATGTTGAGTGCGTTTGCTGAAACGTGTGACAAAATGTATTCCTGAAGTGTCTTTTCTCTGTCTGCTTGATTGTTGACGGACGTCCTATAAACGCTGCCTTAGTCAGAGCTGTGGAGACAGTGCTCGTTTTATATAATCTGTCCAAAAAGAGACTGGATAAAAATCAGAAGCCAGGACGCAGATGGAGGATCTGCCTTTGAAACTGACTGTATAGGATATCATTTTTGAGGTGGTGGTGATGAAAAGAGCCAGGTCCAGGAAGTGGATCCTCTCTTCCTTGACAATGGCTACAAATTACATACGACAGTATTGTATTTCCTACTGATCATAATTCTCTGTTGCACTATGGGTCTTTTAATGAGTCAATGGATCTTCCACTGCACATCAGTAAACGCTGACTTCAGTGGCCTCCATGCTTACTTCCCTACAACAGCACACTGTGTGTCACGTTGATGTGTTAGCTCTTGTTCTTTTGTGCATGCCGTGACCAGTTTACACTGGAATCAGTGATTGGCCGCATTTGAAAAATAATGTGAAGAGCCAAAGAAAAAATCCGATTTGGGCAGTTAATCAGAATTGAGCACTCAGGCCTGCAGT
>JAPZEA010000012.1:22013291-22024966 GCA_029783685.1 Heniochus monoceros | reverse complement strand
TCGCTGATGAGCCCAGAGAGAAATGTGTCCATACGCTTATCAGACCTTAGCCTGTGTTTGTCAACATGTTCATTTTAATTTCGTTCCGTTTGGTTACGTCGCATCGAGCCAACCCTCAGTGGCAGTTTGCAGAGGAACGTTATGGTTGTGTGTCGGTCAGCACTCGTTAATGTAAACGCCATGTCCGGATGTGTATGTTTGATACATCTAATGTCTCACCGACGTGACTGTGTTTCAGGGTTTCAGTCCGCCATACAGGAGGAGGAGGACAGTAGAGGATTTTAACAAGTTTTGCACTTTTGTCTTGGCCTACGCCGGTTACATCCCATACCCACAGGAGGTGAGTAAATGACGCGTTCAGTGTTTGTACATACATCTTTACTTTACTGCACCTGTGTTGCTGGGCTAAACTGATAACATCAAATAAAAATGCAGATAGAGTGGATAACCGAATTCTAAAATTCACCAAAGAAGACAAAATAACTAAATGACCCACACTATGTTCAATGAAAACAAAATGTTTGTTGTTAAGTAATGAAGACAATACATTTACAGAAAATAACTTGTGCAACTGAGAATATCAGTGGCTGGATTTAAAAGCAAGTGCATGTTTAAAACATTCATTGACTACCTGGTTGCAAAATAAAAAATCTTGCAACTCTTTTGTGATTCACATTGAGTGGTTTAGTGTTTGTTTTGGTGGTTGTCTATTGGCATACTATCTAACACAGCATATGAAAACTGCACAGGAAAACCCATGAATTTGCCATAAGATTTGACCAATCTCATAGTCTCGTTCAACATTAAGCACTAAATTCACCTGTTTGCAGATAAGGCAAATCACTTTATCTGTCCCCCGAGGTCTGACGAAGTAAGAGTCAATTCATTTTTCCTGCAACGTCCTTTACTCCTCAGTCATAGTGTTTTTCCCGTGGTGGCTTTTCCATCTCACTTCCGCATTAAACTGCGGCATTGTCCACCGAAATACAGCACTGGCATAGATAACAGTGTATTGTATGTGGGCTATGGAACGTGAAAGTGTTGAAACAATGATTAAAATATATTGCACGTGTTTCATGTCGCGTTTGGGGGCTACTTAAAATGTTTTTGAGGGCCGCCATTGGCCTGCGGGCAGCACATTGAGAACCCCTGGAGTCTAATAAGTAAATCGCATATCTTTTTTCAATCTTGAATTGTGTCGACTCAGCAAATTGGACATGAGACGTTGAGTTTTTCTCTGCTCACTGAATTGCGTCTTTTGTTTGGGGGCAGGGAGTGAGATAGCCAGACAATGAGATTATCTTCAGATTCTTTTGTCTCTCTAGTTTCTCTGGCTCCAAGTGTTTATTTTAGTTTAAGCACGCCCTCTGTTAAGAACTAACCATAGGATTTCAGCTGTGTCTGTAACAAATGGCTTCATGGCCTCCTGTCTAGTTTGCTGTATCGCTCCGACTGTCTGTTACATTTAGAGACTCCTTCACCTGCGCTGCTGTTTGTCACCACCTTAACTTAACCCTCTGTTGTATGCCCTTATCACGCTGCCCATTCATTCATACCCATGTTCCTCCCCGTAACACATTAATACACATTTATTATGGCTGAAAACATTGGTTGTAGTAAAAGCATAGTGATTTAAAAACATGCACTTTCACTGCCCATAATATTAAAGCCCTGTCCTGCAATCAAGGGACGCTGCTTTTTCAGTGTTGGATCCAGTGTCTGTTACACACACCGATTTTTCTCCTCTAAACTCAAACAGGTAAGACCCTCTTGGGGGCAGCAATATTCTGTTTTTTCATGGCCTCCATAGCTTCATCAAAAGCTGTGGTGAAAATCCTCCAGTTCTGCAAAACTCTGCTTGAAAATTACAAGCTCCCTACAGTAATCATTTTCTTTGAAACCAAAATGGACAACAAAGTGTGACACCCTTTTTTCAGTATGAGCACAGTTTCTTTTTTCAGAAGTGATGTTGGACAAATTTACTTCCCCTTCCTTGCTATCAGCAGCAGGGGCGTCTAGATTCTGACTCATTTTGTTCAAGTTGTGGTTGTTCCTTGGAAGGCATTTCTTTCCCCTGTTATTCTTCCGTTTCTTTCCGACACGTGCTACATTTGTTTTCATTTCCGCCCCCTTTGTCTGCGCAGATTTCGTCACGTGGTGCAAGGCTCTCTCGTCATTTGTTGATATTCGCTGATGGGTTTTATGCACCACATCTCCTTGCTTTTTCACGTGAGAATGAGAGCTCGAAGGGGTCTGAGTGAAAATGAAAATGTAAATTAATATATAAATAGTCTATCCTGACAGCCAAATAGTCTGAAGCTGCACCTTGTCAACACACAGACCTCTAAACTAGTACAGTATGTCATGCTAATCCTTGGTACAGTGCCAATGTATTGATTGGCTAACAGGTATATTACAGGATGAGGATATGGTCATCCTGTTCTTGAGTGGATGAATGTTTGAAGAATTGGCACACATATTTTGAATCTTAATCACCAGCTTTCACTCCTGATCCATACTTCTCCTTTTATTGTCACAGGACTCTCCACTGCGCAGCAGTTCCAGCCCCCCCAACAGTACGGGCAGCACAGCTGACAGCGATGGTTGGACCCCCGGACCCCCAACCTCCTGCCCTCAACGCCCTCCCAAGGTCCCCCAGGACAGGAGCAGGAAACGTCCACAGCCAGGAGCTCCACTGTCCAGTCACCCCAAGAAAGATGTGAGTTGAGTTGATGTCACACCATTAGCCTTATATGTTCACCTCCATCCCTTTTGACACACATGCCCCTTTTTCTCTTCTGCAGCACACAATCAACACCCTGCACCCAGACGACCGTAGGAAAGCTGACAAGCAGAAGAAGAAGAAAAGGCGAAAGGAGAGGGAGCATTCCGCTGGGGAGGAGAGCGGGGTCCAGCAGGCCCACTCAACAGTTGCAGAGCTACAGTACCCCGTCTCCTTTGGTGGCCGAACGATCAAAGAAGAGCCTGAAGATGATATCAGCATTCCTCTCCACCCCCAGTGTCTGTCAAGCCCAGCCCCCTGCAAAGAGGAGCCCAAGGAGGAGCGTCAGCGCTGGGATGGTCAAGATCTTGAGGAAGGGGTGGTAAAGGTACAGAAGGTGGAGGGCTTTTCAGGAAACAGAACGGTGTTCCGCCAGGGGAAACAGGTGGTGTTCAGAGACGAAGACGGTTCAGGAGAGGATGAGGACATCATGGTAGACTCAGGTAAGGTTTTTCGTGTTGGTGTTTACATAGTTACAAGTGTGACAAAGTGACCAAGCTTAAATCTGTGTACGCTCTGTCCCGTCTTCTCAGATGACGACTCTTGGGACCTGGTGACATGTTTCTGCATGAAGCCTTTCGCAGGCCGGGCCATGATTGAGTGTAACAAGTGTCACACCTGGATCCACCTGTCATGCGCCAAGATCCGCAAGAGCCACGTGCCAGAGACATATGTGTGCCAGAGCTGCCGAGAGACACATGGACCCCCAGACACCCGCCGCTCCCACCGCTCACGCGTTGCCCCCAGCAAACATCTGCTAGACTGACCCCCAGGCCGAACCCTGAACTCTGACCCCCTTCCACTTCTGCTCCCCCTCCACCTGCCGGACTGACCCTTCCTCAAATTCAGGTCTAGCACCCTTCAGTGTGTGTCCTTCATGGTCAGCCAAGAACCCACGTTTTCTATAAACACTGTGGTGGACCTATCCCAAGCCCTTATCCCATTTGAAAACAGTCTGAGTGCTATTTTAGATTTACTAAGGTTTGTTTCTGCTTCCCTACAGACTCTGTGCGTAAGGCAATCACTGAATGGATGTCTGTCTGTAGATGACGTTAGCATAGCAGCAAACCGCTACTGTTGGGACTTGGTGTCTCGTGAACACTGGAAACATTTGAACTGCCATATAAAGAGAATACCCTCACAACTGCCACCCACTTTGGTGCATGCTGGGATTTGTGGGAAAGACAGTTTGCACTTTTCTCACTTTTTTAAAAAACATCCATCTGACTCTCCTGTCACAGGGACAGGTATGTCTTTCTGATTAAACTGGATCTGATTTCTCTTAGATGCCTCTATTAATGTTACACAATCAACAGTTTAAAATGAGAATTCAACATAAGCCTTGTGTTAATTGCTTCAGATGGTGCTATAGCATTAAGCTGAGGTATAACCCAGTAGAACAAAGATTTTAGGATAAGAGGCTAGAGTCTGCATCAGCTTCATCTGTTTGTTCTGTTTTGTTTTTTTTAAGACATTGTGAACGGATATCACTGAGGCTTTAAGCCCGTACAGCTGAACCAAGCGCTTGTTCCTCTTCCTTTTACTTCACAAACTGTCTTCCAGCCTCGGCTACTCCTCTGAATCGAGATGTTACTTTGCCACACAAGGAGCTTTCACACACTTTTCAGAAACATTTAAATAGTGTTCTTATTTCACCAGAATTGTTTCTGAGGAGTTTTTTTTTTCACAAGAAATAACTAAAAAAGCCAGATAACTGACAAGATTCAGATGACATGAGAGTCATTTTCAGTAAGGTGTTTTCTGTTGCCTCTGGTCTGTGTTTTTGCTGCATTTGTGACTGTTAATTTTCCAAACCGCTATTTAAATACAACTTTTTGTTTTCAGCTGTTTCATGCTCATGACAAAAGGTTTCAGAGACAAGTATATTTATAGAAGGGAACTCCTGTGGCCGTCCTGTTTAAGTATCAACAGAATAAAAGCTATCTTCACTGGAATAGTGTTAGAGAGAGTCCAGTTGAAATTACGCATGTGAGTGTGTGTGTTTGTTTGAATGGTTAACGCTGTGTGAGGGTGTTGGCAATGCATGTGCTGCTATGAGTTGTCTCAACTAAGCTCTACGGTTTTCGCTCTTTTGTAAGATGGTGAAATGGATATCTTCAAAAAGGGCCATGTGTAGGGTCGGTTTTTTTGGGGGTTTTTTGTCTCTGAAGGGTCGGATCAGAAGAACAGATCTCAGTCTCTTGTCACCTCTCACCAACCTTTTCACAGCAGTATTCATTTGCTTCCGTATGCAGCGGGTTTCATGGAAAAAAACATCTTCTTAGAGCTTTTTTTCCTCCCTAAAACTTGCATTTGGATGAAAGATTTTAAGCTTATTCATGTGCCATCTGCTGTTGTTTCTGATTATATAAAAGCCATACTGTAGAGTGACAGATTTTAGACTCAGAACCTTGGATATTAGTCCAGGATGGGGTTTTACAATGCAGAATCAATGACTTGACCAGGGAACGACTAACACACACACACAAAATGAATGTTTGGTTTGTAAAGAACACAAGACTTTCCAAGAGTTTAAAGCGGTTAAGCTCGTCTCTGCACTCTTGTCTTCTGGTATTTACCATTGTTGGTTAACTGGTTCGTACCCAGCAGTCACCCAGGTTGTGATGGTTTTTTAGACATTTCAAGATGTAAAATCATTTGCTGTTTCTCAGGACATTCGTGTCTTGAAGAGAACCTGAAGACGCCTTCAGGCACAAATTTCTGATTTTAGTCCGCGTCTTAAAGACATCAGTGTAATTAATGTTAACAATGCTCTTTGTGATCCAGCTCATTTATTCTGATCCTGGGTTGTCCTCCCCTTATTGAGAAAGCGTTGTCTGTACTGTGGTGCAAACTGTTTCTGTGAAACTATTGTAAACTATTGTAAATAAAGAGTTACCATTTTAACTTGCTTTTTGTCTGTTATAATATCACAGTGCATTTGTTTTAAACCTGACGGTCCATCTGCAACACTCCTGAAAACAAATGAGAGTCCGATCAGTTCATATTTATTGTCATCTTTACAGGACAGAGAACACAGGCTCCTCAACCATACAGTACATGTACACACTAACGTGAGTCAGTTCGGGAGATGGGCTGGAGTGTAACAGCAGGGAGCAGTCTTTCTGCTGGCCTCATGGTGGCACTACAGCAGAGGTGAACAGCTGACCTGTCAAAATACTTTACAGCACACTTTCAAAGCAAAACAGAGAAGACAAACTACAAACAGAATCAGTGCAAAATGGCTGCTTGTAGTGGTGACCCCAAAGAAAGACCAGTCTGGATCTCACTGTAGAGACAGACTGAATACCAAACATCCATCTCAATGCTTTCATCTAGTTATTTTGTGGGTCAACCGCAGCCATGGAAAAAACCAAAATCAAAGGAGGGCAACACATAAAGTCTACAGGACTTGTCACTACTTGTTAGATGCAAACTCTGGAGTTCAGTAAAAGTGTACGGGTTCAATCAGAGGCCTCGGCACCACTTTCATGACAACTCACCTCTAATATCTGCTGAAACACTGTACATTTTGTGCAATATACCACCTTTGTATTCAATAAAATACCATTTCTATCTCACAGAAGTGGTTTTGATAGTGTTTTCAGGGATTCCCCATAGCCCATAACAGACATAATTTACTAACTCTTACTCTTTTGCTTTGTTTCCCTTCATAGTTCCACCTTTACAACTACTGACACATAAACATATTGGGTTAAGTAATACAGTCTCTTTAAATAGGGTTCACAGTTGTAGTGTGCATTTAATGTAATGTGCATTTGATATTACACCTATCTATATCTGAAGAGAAAGTGCATCACAGGATATTAGATTTCCCCGTGTTCACCTCACCACTCTAATAAGAAAATGGCTATAGCAGAGGTAAATTCAGTGTGTGCATTATCACATAAAAGCCCTGGCAGACAAGTATGGTTTTAGCATCTTATACATGAGCATGTATAAGAAGTGGCAAGGCATTAGCAGATTAATTCAATCAAATATTTTTAAATTTAAAAAGCAGGGACAGAAAACATCAAATTAACATGTATGGCACAGGACTGGTGTGCAAATGAAAACAAAGCCAAACAAATAAATGTCGCTGTGTAACTGTGCCATAAATGGTTTTAGTGTGGCTCAGGTCAGCTTCAGTAACAAGTCATTGTCTGTCACAGTGGAGGCTTTAGCAGCAAACACAACCTTCAGGAGAGAAAGCGTTGACCTACGCCCTCTACTGGTCGCATCCCAACCCTGAACTAGGGCTTTGTGCTGGATGTACACAGGTGAAATCCAAACTACAACCTTCACTGCATTAAAAGTCAAAGTTTTAAAAAAAAAATCTGTTTTGGCTGCAACTGCACAGAGATAATCGATAAGCGCTGACACAAATAAAATCCAAGTGGAATTACGGCCTTTAAATTGCAGTCTAGCCTGAGATATTGAAAAATCAGTATGAAGAGTTCAAGCCCGCCTCTCCTTGGTTGGATCTCTACCATCAAAGGGCATTTGTATCACTTTCCCTCCCTGTACAATCCCCCCTCCCACTTCCACATCCCAACCCCCTCACAGATAGAAGTTTTGAGCACCAGTTTACACCTGCTGACTGGCACCTCCATGAGCAGCAGACATGTCACCAAAAGGCAAAATAAATGAGGATGAGAACAAGTAAACGAAAACACGAGTCACACAATCAATCCTCAGTCCTGGCCAGCCTCAGGGCCACTGAGACATGATCCTGCATAGTGTTACTCTAAACAGTCAGTGAAATGACTGGTATGTTATAACGTTATTAGATTCCAACCTACCAGGGTGACACACAGACAGGACAAAGACTACAATGATATGGGGTAAAACTACAGCTCATCTCTATATAATCGACATGACAAATGCCGGGACGCATCTTTAAATTAATCACTTTAGCTCATCATTGATGGGAATGCTCACCACGTCCGCGGTGACCATCAGTCCATCTGTGTAGTGCATATTTAAAACTATGTTCAGGGCCAGTGTCTGATCTCCTACGGCACGCAGATATTTGAGCAGCCCTGTCAGGTGTGGCAGACTAGAGACACAAAGGCGTGACACCTTGTAGAAGCTCTGAACTGACTCCTGTATTCTGCTGAACCTCGGGGACGGCCCACAGGAAAGGGAGGAGTGGAGGAACTCGATGGACAGATTCACTAATGCCACGGCAGGAGAGGACCAGAGGAGAGAAGCAGACTTATTGTCGATGTGTCCCCTCTGTTCTTGGGTCTGGTTTGATCTGCATTTGCCCTCTGGTGCTCCGACAGCGGTGGGCTCCTAAGACTCAGACTCAATTCTGTGAGCTGAAAAGACAAAATAATATAGAATTTCAACATGGATGCATGCAGATACTGCAGGCTGCAGTCTCGCTGTAATTAGTGTGCAGCTATATTATAATAATGCTGGGTCTCGGGTAAAGTGGATGCATACTAACATTGCTTGGGTATCCGTAGTGAATCGGTGTCTGCAGAGATGACTTGGTGCATGACACCTCTGAACTGGTACAGTAATTTAAGACTCTTCTCCTCTCCTACACAGGGGTCATAGAAGCCCGGCAATCCTGCCTGCACACAGAGAAACAATTCATGTGCATGCTTACACATTGTATGTACTGTATGATTATATTAACTGTCTCCGTTTCCCTGCCATTCAATGTTTTATACAGTTAATATATACAATTGTTAATAAACTGTTCTATATCATCAGCTGGTGTTTATAAATGCTGTTACAAACGCTCTGCTGGGACCGCTGCTTCCAACTGCCATTTATTCCTTTGTGTGTATATTTGAATTTGATATGGCGACTACGCTAGCGTGCATCTGTTCATGCCGGTGAAATGTAAGGAAATAAAGACTCACACCAGCGTTACAGACGGAGTACAGGACGGCGTTCAGTAATACACACCAGGGAATACAGAGCAATCAGCAGCAGGGGTCCTAGTGCGCCCTCCGTACAAGCAGCATTCACAAATGCCGACTGTCATTTGCGAAAGCATTCATAAACACCAGCTGGCAATATATAAAACTATATTAACAGACTATTAAAACATCGAACGGCAGGGAGGAGGAAAGGAACAATGACCTCATTGGCTTTCCATAGGGTTTGCAGCTAATCAAATGGACACACTGACATGTAAACACACTGCCGTGCAAACACACACACCTTAGAGGACTCGGTGAGGATCAGCTTGGAGTCCTTGACCAGGCACTGCAGAGGCACAGTGACGTCGATGACCTTTGCTTTGTCCTGCTTCTGGCTTGTGTCTGACACAAACTTTCCGTACCAGGCATTCAGGATGATCAGACCTAGACAGTAATCCACGGTGTCAGTGTGCAGCGCGTTCATGTAACTTTGTGTGTGCAAATATATGAACTGCGATGCTCAGCTGAAAACACCGAGCAGTACAGACAGACAGAAACACCGACAGAACACCACTGGCATTAAATGTGTGACAGACATGAGGAGGGGACAATTGTGCGAGTTAGTGTGTGAATTCCTCCTAAAGCTCGTTCAGCTACGTCAAGCTGTGGCATGGCAACAACAGCGCTGCTACTGTGTTTGCAATTTCTAGCTCTGCTTCTTAGACAGAGCATCCAGGAGGTGCTGTGAGCACATCCCAGGGAGAGTTTGACTCTTCAAATAATCACATGCACCCTCTACACAAATATAACAAGAAATCCATTAGCACACTGAAATGGTAGTTTTAATTTATGCCAGTGTACACTCTGGTGTTCTGTGCACAGACTTACGTAAACACTGCAGCATGGAGATGCGCTACTTCATCATCACTTGCTTCACAGCAGTAGATGATGGAAGCCAGACTTAGAAAAACAGGATCCTGGAGCTACAGTATATTACGCAGTGAACAGCAACCATGAGATATGTGTTTGAATTACACACTTGGATTTTTACCAACTTTTGACTGCTGGCTGCAATCTTTAAAAAAAAAAAAAAGTTCTCAGTGTCTCACCCTGCTGTAGCATCTGTGTGTATGTGTGTGTACTTGTGTGTTCCCTCACCCATCTTGGATTCTTCTGCTTCTATGATTCTCCTCACAGACTCCTGCATCAGCAGAACCTGCAGGGGAGCCGAGGGAGAAAGACGAGGAGGAGGAGGAGGAGGAGGAGGAGGAGGAGGAGGAGGGGTGTTAGAGACCAAAATAGAATAGGATAGGAGAGAGGTTTTCAGACGGGATGAGGAGAGCTGAACCTAGAAACAATGATCAATGATCCCGCGCACAGAGCGGATAAGTGTGTGACTGCATGTGAGCGCGAGTACTCACGGCAGACTCTGCCTCCTGCTTCTTCTTGGCGATGTCTGTGGCTGAGCTCTTCCTCTGCAGCTCCAGCTCTCTGAGAAGCACAGAGACAGACAAAGCAGACATCAACAATCACCCACTGGGATTCACTGCTCAGTCTCTCTGTGATGATGATGATAAGTGTGAAAGAATCCCTGATAGTATTCACTACACCCGTAACCAAAACGTTGCATTTCTGCCCAACTCCGGCTGTGGAGCTGCCTTCAGCTGACGGACACGAAGTTTCACAATCAAACCATTCCTCATACACACAAAAAAGAATATGCTAAAATTTCTACTACTGTGGCAAAGTGAGATGCTGCTTGAGTTAATGAGGACAGGAGGTGTACTGACTGCTCTTTCTGTGCTTGCGTGTATGGGATGATGATCAGTCTGTGGACGGCCATATAGACCAGCAGGGGTCCCACGGTGGCGTAGAAGACAGCACTGGGCAGCAGCTGATCTGTCAGGTGGACTGGGAACAGGTATGTTTGACTGGCACGCGCCAACCTGCATGGAAACACCAGCACAGATACACACAGACATCAGATAATTATGCAGGGAGGTAAGGACCCGCAGAGGAATGACATCAGATTTTGAGCTGGCCAGTACTTGATCTTGAGTGTGACTCCCTGCGGGACCCCGATGCTGACAGTGGCTGACAGGACACTGTGTCGGCTGATCTTCCTCTCTGCTCCATATTCCACCACAGTTCCAAACCAGCCCGTCCTGGAAACGGAGCAGCACAATGAGGAACAGAGACCGTGAGAGTTAGGCAGCTACGGTGGGACAGGGGAAATTATACAGCCAGGAGATTCAAACGTTTTGGGATCAAATATGTGTGGCTAAGGGCAAATGGTAAACAGATTGCACTCATCGACCTCCTGAGCCACAGCTGCTTTCTTCTTTTTTTGTTAAATTCCCCATTACATGAATTTCTGTATTTCTGAATGTTTAATTTCTTTAATTATGACTAGAAGTCATAGTCTTTTTATATTTCCATACTATATTGTATAACAGTATACTGCTTTTTATCTCCTGCAGCTCTTTTAATGCTGCTTATGTTCTGCCCTTGTCTTTTATTTTCCTAACTGTGGAAAGCACTTTGTGTTTCTTTCTTGAAAATGTGTTCTATAAATAAATGATTGTTGTTATCTGAAATATGAACAAAGTTCAAACATTTTTTGTACAATATTTGAAGTGCAGTCCAAAGTTAATGAAATAGGTGATTTGCAGGTCACATAATTAAATGGTTTATACAGGATGTTTGATATCTAAGTTCTCCTGTTCTGTTCACTTAAGATCACAATACACTTCTTTTTTTGATCCTGACATAACTAGGACTTGGGAAGAAACTGCTTTCTTGTAATTCTGTAACATTTTTCCACGATGTCAAGGAAAAAAAGCTTGTGATGTAACAATCATGTCACAAGTTTCTTGCAATAGCAAGACAATTAATTTAGAAACCCCTTTAAATCCTTCTAGTCACTTAAAGAGTAACTTAATACCAGGCGGAGAGGCAGTGCTTCCAACTGATGTTAAGTTGCTCTTCTTTAATCTTTTAGTCTTTTTTTT
>JAPZEA010000012.1:21988774-21998894 GCA_029783685.1 Heniochus monoceros | reverse complement strand
AGGCTATGAAACAAGAAATGAGGCTACAGATTGAATGTTTCAACTGCTGATTGTTACTGGGATCACAAACCCTATGGCCAGTCAGATAAAGATTGTTATCTGAACATAAGATTGTTGCTATGCAACCATAGAAAGCTGTTAAATGCGTGGCACATTTCTGCTCATAGGTGCTTTTTTCTATTTTGTGTTATGTATGAAAATGATGCTCTACTTACATTGTGTAATGTTGTCCTCCAAAACAAAAAAATAGAGGTAAAAAAAATGAAAAGCTGTCTGTGAGGTATAAACAACAAAAGCAGTGATCATGCACCCAGAGGATTTGATCATAAAGGCTGGTTAAGTTAAAGTAACTTAAGGGCTTTTTGCACTTCACTTTGCTCAATGTTAACCACATTTTAGATATTTTAGTATGCTTCGGCTCTTGAAGGTTTCCCACAAATTCATGGCTACCACTCATTAATATAGGTCTGAGTTTGCTCTGCTCTGGGCCAAAATTAGCATCATATTTGCAGAATGAACAATAGATAACTTAAACTGTGCTGCTGGTTAAGTGGTACAATGTAAAATTAGGCCAAAATTAGGTTGGGACAACTCTTTACTCAGGGCCAAAAATATACCCTGAGCTGAACATGTGGGGTGTGAAAAGCTTTTCAGAGTTGCATGTTGTTCTAGACTTAAGCTGTTAGCTTAGGGAAGTGTTTGATGGGTGGAAATGGATGCAGGCATTTATCGTCAATAGCTCCTTGTTTATGCATTGCACAGCTCTCCACTGGTGGTTTGCTCCATCCATTGTGATGTGGTTGGCCTCTGCTGAGACATTTTCTCCATGTGCAGGCTGTGCACTCCATTATGGATGTGTGTTTGTGTGTTTGTGTTATTGATTACCAAGTCCAGCATTATTATGCAATGCAAAGCTGATTTGGCCTGTGGTTTTTCTCTCAGGAAAGTCATTACATTTTTCATGCAATCCATCTCAATGAAGGTCATACTGGGAGTTAAGCACGGCGCCTACTGAACAGTGTGCTCACATGAATAGGCAGTGTGTGTGCGTGTCTGTGTGTGTACGGTTCAGAACAACGTGACCGCTGCTGGTTATGGACTTCCACACATCTGTCTAACCAAGAGCAATTGTGCACGAGGCGCAGGGACTAGACCAAAGCAGCTTGTTGCTGCCCCCTCTCCTGCCCTGTCTCCCTCTTTCTCTCCATCAGTCTTCCAACTTACCATCTAGTCCTCTCTATCTTCATCTTTCATTTCCTCTCCTCCCCTCCTCTCTCTTTCTCACTCTCCATGGCTCGCTCTCTCTCTGATGAGGAGGTACAGGCTCAGTTCAGGGGGAGGTTGGGTGTCCCTCGGCGGATTCCTTCAAAGCTCCTCTTCCACCCAGGCATAAAGTTTCCTGCATACTTAAACACTCCATTGTGTCTGCTGCTCCTCTTGCTTGGTGCTTTCATAGGGGGGGCCGTGTGCATGCTCGCTCTGCGTCTAGTGCATGTATGTATTTCAGTCTGTGTGTGTGTTTCTGCCTATGTGTGTGAGTGTATCTGTTAGGGATGTGCACAGCTTCAGATTATTACGGCAGCTTCTGCAACAAAAGAATTGATTTTTTTCTGTGTTTGTTGATTTTTATCTGTCTGTATTGCAGACATAGCAAGAAATGTAATAGTTTCCATCAGCAGTGTATTGAAAATTGAAATCATCATTGGTCATCAAATTTTATACACATGTAGGGTTTGTACATCCACCATAGATTGCAGCATAACACAATTTTATATGTGGTATTTCCAGATCAATCAGCTGTCAAGTCAGCTGTCAAATTTGAAGCTTCCAATTTATTTATTCAGTTGCATCCCCTCAGTGTGTGTGTGTGTGTGTGTGTGTTAAAATATAATACTGTTCTGGTCTATGTGGTGCTCATGAAGTGTGATGATGTGTTATTGACAAATGTGTGTTGAAAACGGCCAGTAATTATTGGGTGTGTAGTCACACTTGTGTGTCTGTGTTTGGGTGAGCATGTATGTGTATGCTTTTGTGGGTGTCCATAGAAATCTTCATTTCCATACGCTTACGCATAAAATTAAGAATTGTTTCCTCATCCTCTCTGTTTGGGTGCTGGGTTTCTGCATGCTGTTTGTACACGTCTGCATGTAAAATTAGGATTATCCTTAGTCTGTGTGTATGTGTGTGTGTGTGTATGTGTGTGTGAATAAGAAGCGAGTGTGATAGATAAAGAGATTACCATTCTGTGTTTGGATGAGGATGCCTCTGATTAAGTCAGGCCCAATCTTTGTAAGTCTTCATCTGATATGTCCTTATTCTCACCTTTTTCTTGGCTTGTATATGTCTGCGCAAGTTTGTGTGTGGGTACCTGGGTGTGTGTGCATGCGTGTGCATTTGTTTTCTTGCACGTGTGCGTGATTGCATATGATCCTCTGATCTCTGTTTTGTCACGCATGGCTCCCCCCGACACCTTGGCCTCCCACAAGCACTGAGCTGTGACCCCATACATTTTTACCCGGTGCACTCCTCATCCTCCTCCTCCTCTCTACCTTTCCTCTACTCCTTCCCTCTCTCTCTCTCTCTCTCTTTCTCTCTCTCTCTCTCTCTCTCTCTCTCTCTCTCTCTCTCTCTCTCTCCCTCTCTCTCTGTCTCTCTCTTTCTCTCTCTTTTGTGTATCTACTGATGTGTGAAATTATTCTGGGATGGAGGGATGGATTCCTCCCTGAAGGGCTGAGCGGAGGCGTGAGCCTTTTGTTCAATAATAGATTGGGGGTGTATGTGTATCTGTCCATGGTAATAGACTATAGACTAGTTTTAGATAACAAACCACACTCAGGTGGACAGACTGGTGGTAGAGGGTCTTTTATCCACCCATCGGGAATGACTTGTTGTTTGCTTTCAGCAAATTCTATGCAGCTCTGAAATAAGGAGGTTATCAAACTTTTTCAAATGTAGACAGAGACAAACTTTAGAGTCTGGTCCTGGGACTCCAGCTCATGAAAAGATATGATTACGCTTGTGGGGACCCTTGACATACGACTCATATTTTAAAAAGCCAGACTGAGTTGAATGCTGAGGAAAATTCCCTTTCAAAAGCTCAAATTTAAACAATGAAACATGCGCGCACACACTATGTGAACGTGCACGTGATCCAATGTGCATTTTAAAGGCTTCTACTTCAGAGCAACCCCCCACCCCACCCCCCAAAACTATGATTCAAATGATGCAACTGTCAAACGGGTTGGTGCAGACTTCAGTACATCACACAGACGACAGCCGTCTGTGCCACAGTGCTTTTGCATGTGAGTCTGCTCCACATGTCGTGTGTTAGAAGATGCCATTATTTTGGTATTAATGATGTGAAATAATATGATATGAAAACATGCAGTGTTTTATTGTACAGCTCTGTTCTTGTCATGTAGTGATATATTGGAGGCTGTATGGTGTTAAGGCAGCTAGTTGACAGTTCACACACGCTCATTTCTGGCTATCCCGCTGCATGACACTAACATGATTGCTTGAATGAGAAGCAGATGAAAAAGCAGCATATACATTTTAGACCACTGCCCCATCTGCCTCCTCTGTGTGTGTGTGTGTGTGTGTGTGTGTGTGTGTGTGTGTGTTCGTGCATCAAGGGTAGGTGTTGCCATGGTAACAGATTGGGTGTGTGTGCATATTCCTGCTAATGGTATGATCGATGCATGTGTGACACAAACGGCGTTTGTGATTGTTCAGTACATCAAAGGTGATAAGAGAGATGTGACAGTACGTCCACTTGCAATGCCAGACATGTACGACGAAATCTCTAGATCTCAGGTAAAAATGTCAAGAACCCACTCACACTCACCTGTGCGTGCTGTGGCATCTAAGCCCCAATTTCTAACCCAAACAAAGCTTTCTGTGTGCATGTGTCGCTGTTTGTGAGTGTCTGAGTGTGTGTGCATGTTTAATTTATTATTCATATCATTATTGTTGTTTGTGAACCATTAAATAGATACATTGAATTAAATATGCATGCATTGAATTCCGACATTTCTTTGTAGAGATATTTACCATTTTTTTTCCCTGTAGGTGACACATGAGACAGGCAGGAAAATTGTCTGTAAAACAGGTTACACTGAGGGAGAACGTTAAATGTCAGCTACAAAATACTATGGATCCATTATGGAAACCCAGAGCGATACAGTTAGCAGACAGCCAGTAGCAGGCCTCTATGTTCCATTTATACTGTGGTGAAGGGTGCCCTTGATTTATGAATTTGATGTGTGAATCGCTAATGTCCAGCTCACACTGGCACGGGGCCAGGAGAGGCTGACACTCTCCATTTTGTCTGCTGTGTCAGAACAAAGACGAAAGTAACCTTTGGAAACTTACCGAAAGTTTCATTTTTAAAATGAAATGGGTGTGCCGTTCATGCATTTGTTAGATAACGCGTTTGTAAGAGACTTGGTGTATCCGTGTAAGTGTGTGTGTGTGCGTGCGTGTGTGTGTGTGTGTGTGTGTGTGTGTGTGTGTGTGTGTGTGTGTGTGTCCCAGAGCCTGCCTATGGCTCTAACCTCTCCAGTTGACATTGAGCTCTGTGCTGTTGCCGTTTACCAGAGTAAAGCATGGTTTAATGAGGGGGCAAAGAAGCCAACACGCACGTACACACACTCACACATGCACACACATGCTTGCACACATGTATATACACACAGAGACATACACACACACAATTCCAGAGGGGTGTTTCACAGCTCCTTATATTTGATTCCTATTCTTTTATCTTTAATCATTCCTCTGTCTTTTGGGTTGAGAGATATTTTATGTTTGGAGAGCGCCAAGTTATAATCACTAATTAGTCCTCCAGGCTCTCTCTCCCTCCCTCTCTCTTTTTCTCCTCCTCTTTGTCTATCTCTCCATCTCTCTCTGAGCCAAGCCTAGCCCAATTAACACCCAACGTCATTTTGTGACTGTTGTGACTTACATTTCCGCTCAAACTGCAGACATCCATACTGTCCTGATGACCAAACCGGCGCGATGAACCAAATGTGCAGCAATGCAGAGAATTAATTAGATTCGTTCTTTTCATGAACGTAATTTCCTTGTTGATACATGCAATTATACCGCAAGCTTTTCATTGGCAATTGAGACTGCACATGGTAAATTGCACATGTGCATGCGTAGATGCCTCGTAGATTGCTGGGATCAGTATTTCAGTGGGTTTCGGTCATGCAGATATTTCACTACACACAAATTCACAAGAGGCTGAGATTAACCAGGTTTTACAAGTCTAGTCAGGGAAAGCCAGGTGTCTGAGGTAGGAGTTAGTGTTTCCTCTCCTCTCCTCTCCTCTCCTCTCCTCTCCTCTCCTCTCCTCTCCTCTCTGCTCCCCTCCTCTCCTTTCCTCTCCTCTCCTCTCCTCTTCTCTCTGCTCCCCTCCAACCCAACTGGAAGCCCCATATTTTCCTCCTGTTCTATTTTCTCCATGTCGCACAGACCCACTATTTATCTTGCCCACTATAATTTGACACAAAATATTGTTAACTGGAGACACAGAAATATATTAAACAGTGGGAATGTGTGACTGCGAGTGTGGGGGTGTTGTGTATGTGCCTGAGCTCGTTTGTGTGTGCCTGCATATGTGTGTGTATTTGAGTGTGTCATTGTGTTTTAACTTCCTGTTAGATTCCAAGCCTGACCAAAAAGAACTGAATGACCAGCAGTGTCTGCTGTAATAAGAAGCCAGCCTGTGCAGTGGAGACAATCCTTTTTGTATCCTTAAATGTCCCCACATAGAACTTCTGTAATATCTGAGTTCTGTGTAAATTAGATTTAATTCATTGGAGACAGATAAAGCATTAAAATGTGTATTTGTGTGCATGTGCGCGCACACACCGATGGTCCTCGAACTCCTACTTTGAGTGCTTGTATTGCATGTGTAGAGCTTTGTCTAGATAACTTTCTAACTTTATTTAACTTGGACAACTTTCTCCAACTCAGACTTAGCAAGGGCCTTAGGAGTCAAATATATTTTACAGCAGCACAAGGCAATTTTGCATGTTTACATCCCCAAATAACAAGGATATGTCAACAAAACATCACACTGTAAATCATGCACCACAGGTGCTGGAACCCTATGGATTTTTATTGAAGTTTTTCTTTAGCATTCTCTGACTTAATCATATCTGGAGCTTAGAGACTTATAAAGGAATATGCCTAGTTCAGGATTTCTGAAGTCAGTACATACTGTATTTAATACTCTCGGCTCATGTTATACGAAAGTAGCTTTCAGTAACACATCTTTTTTTTTTCATACTGTACATGCAGTTCCAGCTTGTTTTCATGGGTCTGATGCAGAAAATAGTGGTGCACAAGTCCAACAATATTTAACAAAAAAAATCAAATCAAAATATCTGGAAGTCCTTCTCAAAATATGTGGACAATGTTTAACTCAAGTCTGGGTGTGTATTTGTTTGGTCTACATGTCTAAAACACATTTAGCACCACAATGATGCCCACTTTTTAACTCATTTGCTGATGCTCACTCTGTGGCAGTCTCCAGAGACACCATTATGTAGCAATATTTGACTGTAAATTCATGTGATAAGTATGCACTGAGCATATCTGTGGACACCTGAGATAGCATGAGTTCTACATGAGTCGTTTGTGAGGTTATTAAAGAAGATTGATACAGCTTCGTTGTTGTCTGAGGATTATGGAGTTGCCCATCAACAATAGTGGGTGAGAGCTGCTACAGCAGCTTTTCCTTTATGTCACATATTTTGTGGATATATTTAAAATCTTTCTGACTACTCAGTCAAACCTTTCTGGAAATATACAGTATTAAGCAATTGCACTGTGCCAATAGTCCTAACATACATCAGTATCAGTAATTAACTGAATTGTAGCCTAGCCCTCAGATGCTTTTACTCTACATGAATTCAGTGTGCATTTCACTTCATTTCTGCATTGATAGCAGATATCTGTTTTGCATTTTTATGCTTTTGAGCTTTTTTTTTTGCTGTTGCTGGCATAATGTTGATTCAGTCTCTATAGAATTTTTCCACACTGTTTTGGTTCTCTTATTTCTAGTGCAACAGAATATTTATATGCTTGAAGTTAGAAAAAACACAATTCACACAAACATCTGGGATGTTCTCCAATGAGTTGTGTTTTCATTGCAAGTTTGCCCCGTATATTTCACACACACACACACACACACACACACACAGCATTATTAATTGCCTACCTTATGGCTAATCCAGGCAGTTAACACATATAAACACAAGGCACAAAAATAAAGTTGGCAGAGAATATGCGTAAAACCAGATATTTAATACTAAAGCAATCAAACTTCTCAGACCTATTTGCAAGGGGGCTGCAAAGTGTATCAGACCACATTTGTTAATGCTCTATAAAGTTGCTGTGGGGTCAAATTGTCAGTTTTGTTGATGTGATATGGATCTGAGTATGTTGGCCTCATAGGCCTCAACCCACTAATGGCCACTTGCAGGCTGCAGCTCTATTTTTAATTAAAATTGTTAAGATTATGTGGTTGTTTAATTGCAAAATCAATGTTGTTTATTGTTGAGCAAATATACAATATAATTATAAAAAGATGTCAGCTGTTGCTGTTTCAAAACACTTTAATTTATTTTCACTCATTAGCGATTTACTCTCTGTACATTTGATTTGATGATGAACGGTGATATGTGGGGAATAGTGTGTATGCATACTTAGTGAATGTGAGCTATCAACCACAGAGTTGGTTAATGTTTAACATTCACTGGTAGCATTTCTCAAGGTAATGTCTGCGTTTCCCTGTTAATGAGCAGAGAAGTCATATTATCATGGAGCTCTCGTGCTGTGTTTACTGCACACTGTGAACAGTGTTCATCAACTGGTTTTTGGCCTCATGGAGTTTTGTTTCACAATTAAAGACTTAAATTTTGAGGCGGCATTGTTCATGTCCATGTTTTTATATAAGGATGTAAGTGTAATAGATGTTTCTCAAAAATATAAAAGGACATATAGTGGGAAACAAAAGCACATCTCATCTGCCCTTCAAATGTTGAGACATGTGCCATAAAATTGCCTCAAATTGCCTCAGTCCTCATAAAATGATCACGCTATGATGCAGATCAAATGTGCTGGCATGTATGAAAATATATCAAACACTTTGAACTTTGGTCATTTTTCTGACGTTATAATCTTACCCAATTGGACCTCCTGTGTCTCACAGACCTCAGTTTATTACAGGAGCCTAGCCGAAGGGGTAAATTGGCTTTCTATAATATCCACAAAAAAACATAGTGAGAGAATTGTGAATCTCATAGCATTTTCCACCAACATTATCCTGGAAATGTACACATTCGCAAGATTTACCCTGGGAGATGTATACATTTACTGGTAAATATACCATTTCTCACATTTACCGTAATAGACACAGAGCAAAACACTGTGTGCATGCAGTGTGTGCGCATGTGTGTGTGTGTGTGTTGCATCCCACACAGGAGACCACAGTATGTATCCAGCGTTTCTCTCAAACTGCAGTTCTACCCAGCATCACGTACCTCTCCGTCTCCCTGTCTCTACCCTCTTCTTCCTCCCGCTCCCTCCTGCTGATGTATGGAATGTCTACTCTCATATGGAGTGTGTTTGTAAAAGTCATGGTAATCAAATTTCACTGATTCCTGGGGGATTAAACAAGGTGGCATTTGTGTGTGCGTGTGCGTGTGTGTGTGTGTGTGTGTGTGTGTGTGTGTGTGTGTGTGTGTGTGTGTGTTTGTGTGTGTGTGTGTGTTCTGTCCTGGCAGGACTCGATGCTCTAATCAGACTGCCAGGAACGTGTGTCAGGAAAGCAAGCGTGTTTACACGGTGCATCTCAGTGTGTTTTAATGTTCTAAATCAATTACCCGCCGCTCTCAGATCGCAGATGTAAAGGATGTTTTCGGGCAGCGGAGGGAGATCAGTGTATTGTACATGCGATGTGTGTGAGAAAGCGCTCTCCATCCCTTCAAACACTCCTCCCGCCTTCAGACATGAAGACTCATCTAAATTAGACAAGGCTGTCCTTCATTTTAACTTAGTGAGAGCTGTGATTGATCAGCGCTGCCGCCAGCGTCCTCACCGAAGGTGGTGAGAACAAAACAGTGAGACGTTATAAATCCAAAATAAAAGCTGAGAGCTGAGCATGTGGGTACATGTGTTGGTATCATAGAAACCCAATGATCATATATTATCTTGCACACTCTTGTTTCTCACTTAAATTTAAAACATCGTTCCACCAAAGCTACTTCTATGTGTGTTTTCTAGTACTTGTTGGCTCAAGTTTATACATGCAGTCATGTGATTTGTACTTTATTTTAGTTTATTTACACATTTTATGCATAAATCCCTTCTTTTTTTTTTTAGCAAAAGTCATCCCATTTTGATATTTGTGTGACATCAGTAGGAGATTTACAGCATTACAGTGGACATGATTCATTTTCTCCAAAAATGAAGACACACACGCTCATTCCATGCATGTGCTTACAGTGTATTTATGAAGCATCTGTTATGGAGCAGTTACTTGCAGCTTGTTAAACAGTTTCTCCCACTTGCTCGTTGTTAGTAATGCAGCCCAGTTTTCTCTGTTGCTTATATCTGCCTCTTTCCAATGCTTAGTGCACGTGCAGTAAAGCTCATATTTATTTACAGGTCTCCTCTACTCCAGTGACTGCACACATTAAGTGCATTTGACAGTAAGGAAACAAAAGGGTTTGTCCCCATCAGCAAACTTAAAACAACAAGGTGCCGCCGGAGTTTGATGTGTTCTCCACACAGGAACTAAAACAACAAGCTGACTCTTTACTCTCAAGCATAGAGCTGCACAGCATGAACCAGGCATAGATCATCTTCATTATCTGTTCGGTAACTCAGCAATATGCTCTCATTAGTCATTCCATAGCAGCTTGCTGATATCATAAAATTTAATGCCAGCTCATTAGCGAGTCCATATTTTTGTCTTGTTTATTAATTCTCATGACTTCCAGCACTTTATACAGAGAGGTTGTTTTTTTTTTTTTTGTAGTTACTTAACAGCTTTCTGGCACACAGCCTAGCAATGCTAACCTAGTCTGCTAATGTTGTTGTTGTT
>JAPZEA010000012.1:21886188-21900828 GCA_029783685.1 Heniochus monoceros | reverse complement strand
GTGCTGCACTCAGTTTGAACCCCCAGGTAATTCACCATCTTACAAAAAATCTGAAATTTGTTTGCAAGAACTTGTACTTGCTCGCCTGCTGTAGGGGTTTGTTCTAAGTAACGGTACAATCAAACTGAGGATCATAATAAGTTTCCCTTTCTTTGGTAAAGTAACAGTAAGAAAATGACTGAAAAAATACACTACAAATATTTAAGTTTGATACAATTCAGAGAATTTGTAATAGTAAGCACTTAAAAGAAGTTCATGTAGTTAGTAGTAAATTGTGCACAGCCAGTGTGATTAACACAGGATTTAGTACTTTATGACAAGCTGTGGTTCAGACGTTGGACAAGGACAAGTTGAAATGTAGCTAAAAATGTCAAATTAATTTGTGTCTTCCTGAAAAATACTCACAAACCTCCAAAGAATCCCTGGTCATTGTCAAAAAGCAGGGTCTCTATGGCAAGAGACTCCTGTGCCGTTTGCTCCTCCTGCCCCAAGCCAACCAAAGACCTTTGGAAAGCAGAAACACTGTCAGTCTGGACAGAGGAATGAGCAGAATGGGCTGTGGGTGTGTTTCCCTACTGCTACAAGAACTTGAAACATTAGAAGTCACCTTGAAAGGGGCTGCAAGAAGTGCTTGACAGGATAGGAAAAGGTCATGCAAATGAACGTATAGTGCCTTGGAATATTCAATCACAGCCCTTTTCTCATTGCAAACATCCCATACTCACTGCACTTTGGACATCTGCTGGCTTGCCCAGTCCATCCAAGCAGTGCCATTGAGGTAAGATGTTCTCCACTCTTTCCAAATTCGAAGCAACCTGAGACACCGTGGTTATTGATTAATTCTAGACAAAATACCTTCAGAGACGCTCTAGTTTTACTATAGTGTTTCTACATTATGCACTTTGGTGCATATGAATGACAGGCCGTTTATTAAAGAATTCTCCCAGCTTTACATGCAAAGTCCATCTGCAACGCACTGACGCATATATGAGACAGAAATGCCCCTTTACGCATGGATCCTACCGCGTGCTGGCGTGGTAGCGCTGCGCCGCCGTGGAGCCGCTCCACCTGGAGATGAAGTACTGCGCGGGCACGGCGGAGAGCAGCAGCACGAGCTGCAGCACGGCTGTGGCCGACAGCTGAGGCATGAGGCAGTCACCTGCAGACGGAGAGGCGCGACAGGTGGAGGAGCCAGATCCTAACCAGGCTAAAGTGGATGTGTTAGGTTTGTCTGTCAAAGAAATCACACCGAGGAGCTTTAAGTTCCGCTACAGAGTCGCTTCTACTGTGACCCGACACTTCTGGACAGTATGTTTAGTGGCTTTATTGCCGAGCATTAAGTCAATATGGTTCCATTTAAAGGAAGTTAAACATTGATATAAATAACATATGGCGCAACAGAAACTAGCGACAATGCAACTTCCTGTCAAAGCTCGTTATTATTAGTAATTATGACTATTACCTCGTATTAAAGTCCGGACTCTTTCCTCCAACTATCTGCCAAACATTGCGCCCGAGAGCGTGTTTGCGCCTGATAACCAGAACCATGTGACGCGGTTTCACTTCTGTTTTATTTACATAAACCACACATGCGCCCATGCCGCCGCCACCTGTGTATTTACATTTTCCGAACGATCGTGTCACACAGGTAGTCTGCCCAATCGCCGCATCCCACGGAGGGACCGGCGGGCCTTTAGCGGCGCGCCACGTCAGGAAGAGCCGAGTCGGTCTGCTCCGGGCGGGAAGCGCTTCATCACGCAGTAACGCTGTGGCAACGCAAGGTGGGAGAGTTGTTCATTCACTCAACATGACCCTGATTGTCTCAGTCATATTACGTTTAAAAGGTTGTGTTATAGTGTATTTTTATTTTTGTTTTATTTACTTTAGAGAACAAACAAATAAGACAGAAAAATATATGCTTTTATTTTGAAAATGACTCCACATCCTGAAACTAATGTGTGACTAATAAGAATTTAGGTAAAAAACATCCTGTGAATAAAAGAGGACTTTTTGTTAATGACAATCAACAACAGGAAGGAAAAGTGGATATGGAAACACAACTGTTTATTTACTTAAAATATTGGTATGAACTAACAGGACAGCAGTACTCCCCTACACATACATTCTAGCCTTATGCTTCTTTTTTGCATTAATTCCTTTATATATAAAAAGTATCCAAACTAACAAAGACATCCTCATCGATCAGTTCACGTGAAACAGACCCCTTTCCCCTTCCCGTTCTGTTCGTTCCCATCCCACGCCCCCATAAAACTTAAAACATCCCAAAATGCTTCCTGGTGGCTCACATGCAGCCACTTCTCTCTCTCTCACACACACACTCTCACACGCTCTCTCTCACTCACACACACACACACACACACACAGTGACCTTTAACCTCTGACCAAACACTGTGATGCCCAGTCAGAGGCCACAACTCTGCCACACTTTAGCACAGGCCCGTGGTAAATGTATGTGTACATGAGCTCCGAAATGCAGTGCAGGTTCCCGCAAAGTGAGAGGGCTGATCTGAACTGCTGAGACAGTGATTCACAATTTGTCAATGAAAATCAACTTATATCTGAAAACCTAATGAGGTCCATGCTCTGAAGCACTGGGGGCACCGTGGCTGATGTGAAATAAGAGGGAATGAATGAATAAAACAAATTCTTGCTTATAAACCACCAGTGACTCACTTTTAAGGCCCCTTTGAAATGATTAGTTGTACATTATTACTAACGTGGTTAAGGTAACCTGACCAGCAACACTAAATCAGCTCTTTTACTTTGACTGGTTTGATGAATACAGGTAGCATGGGTGATCTGATGAAGAGGTGGAAACATCAAGTCGACTTTGATATGACGGCTGCGTTCCCATTTTCAATGGGAAATCAGAGGGGAGATAATGGACATCCCAGCACATCCCCTTATTATTGGGGATACCATGGCTGCTGTGTAGTAGGCCAAAGGCAAGGTTAGCCACCAGCCGTTCCTGATTGAAAACATCCACACCGAAATCCAGCTACCATCTGCGATCCTCAAGTACTGTTTTTTTTTGTTTGTTTTTTTTTAAGTTGGCTCATGTAAACATTGTGTTTAAAAGTGAGCTCATACCTTAGGGCTCTAAAATGTTGTTTCCACACTCTACTCATGATAATCTGTGCATATATGTAAATATGATTATTTGTGATTGAGATAGAAAAAAAAAATCCAAAACCATTATGTGCCTATGAAGAGTTTATCTTTGCACAGAAAGTGCATAGTTTTGCGGGCAAAGACCGTTAGCTTCCTATAGGAACCCCAGCAATAATAATTCTTTTCACGCCAACAGTCATTCGTGGAGGAAGGTGTCAGTGTTTTAGGCTGTCTCAATCTGGAATAAAACTCTTAATATACACAATATAAACAAATCTTTTGTGAAGTAAATATAAGCCAGACTGACTGAAAAAAACTAAAGTTATTAACTGTATCCTGAAATAAGTGTGAGGAGTGTAAAACGCCTTTCTAACTCCACAGATCTAACCACTGAAATGCTGTCCCGTATGGCAGGAACAGACGGACAACATGTGACACACGAGATCAACACACTCACTGCGGAGACAGGAAATAAACACATTCAAAAGCCGTGTTCTAAAACTTCAGTGCCCAAAGACAGAATTTGGCATTGACAAACCCACAACAAAAACAATGATAAACAGATGAGATACATGTTCAGTAATATGTGACATGAAAGACCTGTGAAACGAGCCAGGTGGATATCGATGCTACCGTCCAGTTCTCCCCAGTCAAACCCACAACTCAGGTGGCTGATTTTGGCATCCAGTTGCTCTGTGCTTGGGTGAAAACAGAAACGTGGGAAAAGTGGAGGCCGTCGTTGTAGTACACTCGGTCCATTAGTTGTGTGTACAGACAGAGAGTGACATAGTACGTTTGTTTCCAGTCAGACTGTTCACTTTTCAGTCTTTTCTCTCTTTCAGAAGCCCTCCGCACAAGCCCGTCCCCAAAGTCCAGCTCTCTGAACCCAGCGACAAGAAATGAAATGAATAGAAACTGAAAAAAGGCCCCAAAAGCAGAAACGGAGGATTCAATATGCCAGAATAGCGAAGGCACACAATCAGAAAGATGAATGTAAGACTTGTCGCTCTCTCGTCCAAATTCAGTCCCATCGAGTTTGATCTGGCTTGATCCCGTTTGCTCCAGGTGTGAGAAGGTGCTAGAACATGCGAGACAGAATTGTGTGTGTGGATGTGTGTGCGTGTGTGTGTGGTCACCATAGAAACATATCAACATTTAAAAAGTCAATTTGTATATGGTAGCAATTTTAAAATACACAGGGTTACTCCTTACGACTGCATTGATAACCGGTCTGTGGTAAGTGCATCTCAAAGCTAGTCACCCAAAGCTCCACTGGCTGTACCTTCGGTATAAACTGACAATAGGTTGGTTATAGGATAATATATTGACATGAATAATTGTTTTACAACAACAGTAAAGTCTTTTTTCAACTGCTATAAATACATTTCTTTGAGAGGTTTCACAACGATCAAACTGTATGCCACTGTTTGTACGCTGAAAGAGAATGACACACTCAGTTGTGTTATAAAAACACTCACGCTCCTTCAATTACACACACTCGCATAGTCACAACTTAGTTCGTACACATACAGGCACATGTACTTTGCAGGGCAGAGGCCAAGCACACTTATAGACACATGCACGCACGCCCGCACGCACACACACACAGGATTCAACAGGAACATCTACAACAGACCACTAAATAGAGGGTGCACTTAACTTTTAATCAACTTTGAGGAAAGGAAGACAAAATTAGAAAAAGAGAAGAAGATTCCAGAGCCTGGTTACACAAAGCAGTGGTGACATATGAGGAGACACAACACCGTTACTATCTATTATTATCTGGCTCGCTCTGTCACTATCAAGTGTCTTGTAACAGCCTCAGTTTGTGGACATATAAATATGTTTTTTGGATATGAGCCTTTGTTCTGAATGTGGCCTAATCATCAACGTTAAAACTTCTATGTAAAAATTATGCCTATGAGTGGGGTCAGTGTCGAACAGATCGAAAACTGACTGCAGGTTACAGAAAACTAAGACAAAACGAAAAGAAATGGCGCTCCTCACCAGCGTATAGTCCAGCCTGCCAAATATCTTCATGCTGCTGGTGTCCAACAGCATCTCAAACTCAATAATAACAGATTAAAACACTTTTAAATAAATAAATAGATAAATAAATGATGCGAAGATGTTCGTCAGAGAGAAAAGAGCATCTCTAAAATATCCCACAGGTTAACTCGGAGTAGCGGACGAACAGAGACACACGCGCATCCCACACGAGCGCACACGAGATACTGTCAGCCAACCGCAGCGCGCTCGTGGCGTTCCTGCACTCAAAGCCACCTGCCGACTGGCCCGGCAGCGTGGATGTGGCGCGAGCGCTCATTATCATACAGCTGTCACAGTGTCCTCGTGCCCCGCTGACCCCGGCGCGGCTGCCACAGATCAAACGTTTCATTTTACGGCGGGGGCCCTCGTGCGCGCCCCTCCCGTGCCTCTTCCTCGCCCCGCGCCGCGATTTAAGGCTCCCCTCTAGCTATTCTGAAACCCGGGGTTTCATCCACACTTTTGGAGGAGTCAGCTTTCCATCTGTCTGCGGCTCTGAACACTATTCCTGCTTAATCAAGCCGACATTATTGCTCCCCAAACACCAGCCCGGAGCCCCCTCTTCCCACCTTAAATCAGCCAGGACCATGGAGGATTGCAGCGCACAAGTGCCCGACGGCACAGGCGGCCAAACCAGGGACACACAAAATACATTCACAGGCCCGCTGCAGAATGGATCATTCTTATAGATGTTAAAATACCTTTGAGCAGTGGTGGCGGAAGTGTTCACATCCTTCAGTAAAAGTGGGTCAAACAGGCTACCCCAAGTAAAAGAGTAAAAGTCCTGCATTAAAAAATGTTACTAAAGTAAAAGTACATAAGTATACTCAGGAAAATATACTTAAAAGTAAAAGTATTCAATGCAGAATAAGTCCCCTGTGACCGTTTGTATATTATATTGTATAAGACTACAGCCACTGATTACTTTCATTACGTGTTACTCTCCTGATTATTTTCTCCATTAATCCATCGATTGTTTGTTACTATTTCCTACATTCCAGCGCTGGCTGTGAGACTGTGTCAGAGATGTTGATTCAATCAGAAGGTCATTTCTGAAGCATTCGTTGAACTGCCATGAGGCTGTGTTATTTGGCCACTCTTGTGGGTGAACCACATACCAGACACACCTTTTCAACAACAAAATCCAGCGCAACACTGGCACAATGCAGCCTCGTATTATGTCATCAAGTGTTGAATCAACGCCTCTGGTCTATAATCACATACACTTTATAGGTGGTAAATTACTGCTTCTTTCAGTTCGGGACCACTTTTTATTTCTTTATTTAGAGTTTCTTTGACATTTTTGGCTTCATTCCATAGATTGACAGTAGAGACAGAGAGGAAATGTGGGGAGATACTAAGCAAGATGGCATGCAACAAAGGTAAAAGGCCTACAAACACACACACAGGTATACAGTATGTGAGTATGTACACTGTAACCCAGTTACTGTGAGGAAATATATACAGATCATAGTTTAGTTAAATAATTTGAACTGACACAAAGTGATAAAACGTAGTCTGCTTTGAAATGCATAAGCACATTATAAAATGCATGCTCTCCAGCTCACTACAGCAGTTCTCTCTATGGTTCTCTCTCTCTCTGTTTACCTCTCTCTGACTTAAAAAACTTAAAACGTTGCACAGCCAAATGCTGTAACAATGGAGGAGGAGAGAGCTGAGGCAACAATCCCCCAGGGAGCCACAATGAAGTCCTGCACACATAAAAGACTGCCGTGAAAGAGGAGAGAGAGGGGAAAGAGGGAGCATGTGAGCTGAGGAGTGAGAGAGGGGGAGATATAAAGAAAGGGAAGCTGTGGGGGGGATTTACCAAAGCAAAGACGAAGAGCAACACAGAGGGAAGAGGAAGAGAAGTGGAAGATTGTGAAAGTATCGAGACGGGATGATTAAAAGAATTACTCACTGCTGACAAGATCATTATTCTGGCTTCGTGTGTGAGATTGTCATGAATGTCAAGTTAAGACCTTTTTACACCCACCTACGCACACACGCGCACACACACACACACACACACACACACACACACACACACACATATCACGTTTACATATCACGTCCCTCTTCATTTCTCTGCTGCCCATCTTCCTCCCACTGAAAAACAAGTTGAACTAACATCCAACTGAACCTAAACTACATCCATAATGAAGGTATCTTATTCTCTTCTGAGCATGACTGCTGCGGTTACTTAATGGCCTATTAATAAAGAATGTACACCATCTATAATTCACAAACGCTGCTGTCTTGTGGCTTTGCTTCCTGCACCATCATATTTGCATACGGCAGGGGCAGGTTTTTAAAAAAGAAGGGGAGAAAATCTGAAATGGATCATGGCAACGTCTTCTCCTGAATCTTTTAAACGCTGCCTGCCTCCCCCCCCCCTACGTTTTCTTTCTTCAGGCTTTTTTTTGTGATTTTTTTCTTTCACAGATGCAGTTACAAAGTAAGATAGTAGGAGACAGAAGAATATCACATCTGGCTTTGGTAATCGCCCAGCTTGACAAAATCATCCTAATAATGAGGTCTCTCTGTGGAAAAAGCTTGTTCTCACAGGTCCATTATTGAGTCAGTGTAGTTTGTAATATTAAAAATGTTTGACCTATATTTTAAACTTGGATATTGCAACAACAAACTTGCAAATCGACTCATTTAAGTCACAAACTTGCAATTAATCAAAAACTCCATTCTGCTCAGGTAATTTTAGAAAATCTCAAATATTAAACTGAACAGGGATAAACAGTTCCCTTCTCTCTTCTATAGTTTCTTCTCCTAAACTGATCTCTTCCTTATTTTTTATCTGTCTTCGTCTCTCTTTGTCTGTCCTCTGCTCTCTGTATTTCTCTGTCACTCGCCCTCACATTCAACCAAATACTGCGCGTCGTTACGCCATCTGTTGACTCCGGCCGGAGCTGGCAGTGGACGGAGGAGGGAAGTGGACCGAGGCTGGCATCGAGCGCGGTCGGATCCCTCCGGTCTCCAGAGACACGGCTGACCTCTCTGGCGCTGTGGTCACCAGAGCTGGACCTGCAGCTGAGGACCACATCAGAGAGCAGATCCAGCTGTGCTCACATCATCTCACTGCTGCCTCTGTGAGCTTACTTAACTGGATTGAAAGAATATTTCTATTCTTACACAGACTGAAAGAAGGATTGTCATAAAATGTAAAAGATATCCAGGGCATTATGTTTATTTTAAAAATATTTCACATCTAATATATAGTATTATGAGTCTAAGCAGGAGGTATTTATTTTATAAAGTGCACAGAAATGTGACATGTTAGTAAAACATCTCCACACAAAGTTTAAATGATCAGCCTCTGTCATAAAAGCACCAATTCCAACTGTGAAATAACCCCAATAGCCGCTATTTGTTTAGATGATTCCTTACTGTTTGCTGTCCTCTACTAGCTTTGTCAGCCACAGCACTCTGTCAGGAGGGAAGAGACGAGCTTCGTGCTGGATGTTGCACAGTGCAAAAACAGACACACGGCTTTCCAGAGCGTGATATGTTGATCGGCTGATCAGCATTAAATGAGACTGATTAACTGTGGAATGAAACTCCACGCATAGACAGAGGGGGATTTTAACATTTAGACAGAAAGAGGAGGAAAGGAAAAATGTCACCAATCAGGAGAACTACTGCCACTTAAAATCCAATTTAGAAAATCTAGAATTGATTCAGTTTCAGAGAGAACAAAACAAAGCAAAATGTTGCCTGAACACAAAAGAAGACATCACAGCGAGGAGACTATTTTTAAGCTCCTGCTTTGACAACTATATCTTCTAAACTGGCTTGCTGACACGTTGACAAATCCTCTGGGTTGCATTTCCAGATGAAACAAATCAGAGCAGCATGAAAGAGCGGGAGACTTTGAGAAAGTTGCATTCTTCAAAGAGAGGGTGAGAAGAGCTGTGCGCGTGTGTGTGTGTGTGTGTGTGAGAATGAATGGAGCGGGTGGTTGCCTCCACGCATGTGTGCGTGTGAGCCACGGAGGAAAACAAAAATATAAAGGAAGAGCGGATCGATCTAGAACAACAGACCAAAAGATAACATCGAATGAGACAAAAATAAGCTCAGATAGTTTGTACAATGAAAGTTCCTTGGATGAATATCACAAGTTCAGTGGAAGCATGTCGACAAACAAACGCTACTGAGCTGCATTAACGGACAATGTTTTGTCTGCCATGTCCTGTGATGCATTCTTCTCACACTGATGCTTTAAACATCAGACACACACACACACACACACACACACACACACACACACAGAGCCTATTGATTCCTGCAACAGGAGCCAGTATGCGCCGACCATAAAACTGCTCTCCATACATCAATCTGTTCTCCATTGCTTAACAACTGCACCACACACACATGCACACACACGCGCAAAGACAAACTCGCACAAACACATGCATCTGCTGCTCCACATTTTATGACATACTTTTATATGCAAGTCGAAACTGGAGTTTGATGTAAACAGATCCTCTGTGTTTACATTCCAGGAAAACGTAGCAGGAAATGTGCCAATTCACATGCATATGTGTGTGAGATAATGGCCAAACGGGTTTAAAATTGTAACTTCTCTACAGGCTGCGTGGAAAAAAAAAAGGTTCTTTGTTTACAGATATTGAGATTCAGGTTTACAAAAAAAGCTCAGAGAATTTTAAGGCCAGCGGCTGAAAATCTGATCCTGTTAAAAAGAAATCCAACATCACTTCCAATGCAGGCCGGGTTAACAACACGGGACCGAAAGTCCTGAAACGCAGTTTCTCCTGGAACGTTACACAATGCTACGCTCCTCTCACCATTTCAAGCCTCTGAAACCTGAAAAGTGTTTTGCACTGCAGTGCGGGGTGTGTAATGCGCAGGTCATGGATCAGTTTAAGGGCTCATACTGAAGTGAAAAACATCAACTCACCTGCATCAGAGTCTGGAGGAGGAACACGGTCAGGTGAGGGGCACATGAGGACAGAGAAGGAGAGATACAAGCGTTAACACGTGATCACCCCTAACTGAATTTCCCTGCATGGAGCCAAATATGTTAATGCGAGACAACACGTCCAAGTCAGTGTCAGAGAGTCCAGAAGGTCTTTTCACAAGCTGAGTAACAGCTTTGTCCCATTAGAGAATCCCTCTCTAATGGGACAGTTTTAGCTGGAGCACATTAGATATGAGGTGAGTTCGCCTTGTTGTTTGGATATAGACAAATCACAGATACAGTCAAGCACCATCACTCGCTGCGCGGCTTTCAGATTAAAGAGGAAGGGTTGCTGAAAGGCCATTAGGCCGAGCACAAAGCCGTGCGCTGCGCCTGGCCCGGTGCCTGCACTCGGCAGCTAAATCAATCAGACGGGAGGGCCGAAAAACGGCCTCGTTGTTGGCATCTCTTCAGGTAACAGATGGATGAATTTTGCATCTGTGACTGTTGAGCAGGATTTGAAAGAATTGTTTTTATTCAGCTGAGTGACCCATAAAGCAAATATACCAAACTGTCTGCGTGCTTTCCTACTTTAAACTTTGAGCCTGAAGCAGAAAAAAATCCACTCGACACTCAGTAAACTTGTACTAATTATTTTCGAAACTTTCCTGCGCCGCGGTGAGTTTAAAACACAAAGGGGTAGACGGCTGCTCGAGTCACGAAACAGACGATGTAAAAATAATTCAGCGCTTCTGTGGAAAGATTTTTTCAAACAAGGCATTTGATGATAACATAGGTTCCTGTTGTGACAAGAATCCATTTTAGATTCCAGACAGACAGACGGAGATAAATACATTTTCAAACCCTGATCTCATGCTAAGTGAGAGCGAAAAATGTTGATGTGACTCTTGCATCGGGATAAAAATCCAGCTCAGCAACCTTTTAGGAAACCTCTCTAATTTCCCCCTGATAAGCACATAAAGCCATGTAAAGAATAACCTGTGATTCAAGGCAAGCTTATATGTGTAACCATCAGTGGTGGCCACAGCGTTGAGAGAAAAACTGTCGCAGCTCAAAACATTCTCATCTAAAGGTTTCAACGAATGGCTGCTTCTACTAGTTTGTGACGTATTTATCAACAAAGCAACAATGCACAAAAAAAGTGCCGCTTAAGTCAAGTTCTTAGAAAAAGACAATGATGCCGATGTAGAGTAAAATAATGAAATCAGTTTTGAATATTTAATCCTGACATCACTATATTTTTAAGTGCAGAGGAGACATTTTTCAGTATTTTTTCATCTAGTTTCTTAACTTCCATATCAACAGCACAAGAACAATTCCAAATTTGCAGCATATGAAAAGCCCCAGGAAGTGATTCAGTTCTTTTTCTTTAAGCGCTGTATGTAGGTGACAGAGGAGGAGGAGGAGGAGGAGGAGGAGGAGAGAGACGGCGTGTTAAGGCAGTGAGGGCTGTGTTGCTGTCTCACCCTCTGCTGGATGAGGGCGTGCTTGTGCTCCATCTCCCTCTTCTCCATGGCCGAGTCGATGACCAGCTGATCCAGCTGCAGGGAGCAAAGAGACAGCAGAGTCAGCGAGACAGCTCAACGAAAACTGTGAGCGGAATAAAAGAAACACAAAGACGCAGAGAGACAGCAAACTACGCACACAGGCTCACACGTTTATCAGCCCAGTATATTATCTTAGAAATACTTCAGTGTGGTTAACAAATACATTATATCTGCTGTATGTCTATACGTAAAGCCTAAATGTCTCAAAATGAAGTGAAAGTCCACATGATGAAGATATTTTGCAACACCTCAAAGGCAATATCAGGGTTAACACTTAACCTTATGTTAAAGGGAAATATAGTAGACTTATATTGTTAAAATTATTTAGATTTCGGGGACAAGTTGTTTGGCTTTATACGAGTAAAAAAAGCTGTACAAACTGCCAACATCTGCAAAATAAAGCCACACATTTTATTGCACTTAACGGAAAAACATCTTGTCCTCTATGACCACAGACCAGACTCTAACATCTGGGTGAATGTTGTTCATAAAGGGGGTGCAGGGCAAGTACAGTGAAAAAAGTAGTAGTACAGTAAAACTGGTGTGTGTGTGAATATGCGCGCGTGTGTGTACATGCATTTCCTTGTTTGAGCCTGCATGACAAGTGATTTCAGTGCATCGGTGTCGTCTCACCTGCGCAGCCAGTTTTTTCATGTAGGGATCGATCTCGTCCAGGATGTTGAAACCTTGTTGGAACAGAGTGTACTGGGCACGCATGAAGGACAGCATCTGCAGGAGACACAGGGACACACAGATGGTTGTGATACACCACAGGGACTCCTCATATACATATCTGACACACATACATAACATATGCAACACTGTCGATGTGTCAGTAAGAGATGAGAGGATCTGGGTTACTCACTGCATCCAGAATTTCAAACTTCTTCTTGGCCTGAAGCACATTAATCTGCCAAAAACAGAGAGCAAAAGCAAGATTTTAGGATGAATAGGAGGATTGTATACTGTAGGGCTTTTTAAAACTGCATTTTCATTTTCGTTTTTGCATTTAGGTATATTGAGAGGTTAGTGTCTATCCAGGCTCGGCAGCCGTTGAGTGTCAGCACCACCTACTGGACATGTGTTAGAATTTGGAGTGTGTGTGTGTGTGTGTGTTTCACCTGTAGTACGTAGTCTAGGGCCAGGTGCCTGAAGGCCTTGCGGCTGAGGATGAGGGCCTGCGTGGCCTCTTCGGCCTCGTGCACCTTGTTCCTGGGCGCCTGGGCATTCTTCACCTGGGCCAGCTCCATGTCCTCGCGCACCCGGTCAAACTGCTTCTTGGTGTCCTTGAACTTCCGCACATCCCTGAAGGAGGAGTGGGAACAAAGCGTTTAATTCATTCAATGCCAAATCACAAGAGTGTGTAGGTCTATTAATTTGAAAGGCACGATTCGTGTTATTGCTGCGCATTTTCTGCACGTGGCTACAAAAATGCATCATTAATAGACTGGAAAATAAAAAATGTAACATTTCTAAATGTGGAGATAACATACGAGCAAAAGACATTTACATTTTAGACAATTTATATCTTACAGCCATCTGATATATTGCTTAAGTCCAATTGTCACGTCACCTGTCTGTAGCAGGGAACAAACCAGTCATTTACAGCCTTAAAACGTCCATCTTAATTACTGCACCAGTCTTTATTCATTATTTATGACCCTGAATGTGCATTACATCTTTTACTTAATTCATTCTGATGAGATACTCACTCTTTAATGAAGGTGTGCAGCTGCTGCTTGATGGACCTCTGAGCCTGGTCAAACAAAATCTGTGCACAGAGGAGGTAACAGAGGGACGACACATGAGCATTTCATATTATCAGAGCACAGTAAGTTAAAGAAACGGTTAGAGCTGTGATGACTGGATTAAATCTGCAAACATGCAGTTGCTACGTCTCGCCACAAGATGGCAATATGATCCCTTCACATATTATTCCTGCTAGAGCGTGTGCCACAGGCAGAGGAGGGGAAAGAGAGATGAGGACATGCACACATGTGCACTCACTCAGCTGCTGCCTCAACAGATTTTTAGCCTTACAGGAACCCAGATTTCTCTTCCTGTTAACTGTGGGATTCCCACTCCTCCTCTTCCTCATCTCGCACTCCTCTCCTTCAGCTCTCCTCCCCTTCTTTCTCTGTGTTTTTTCCCCTCTCAGTCTTTTTCACGGACAGCAAATCTTTTTCTCCGTCTGGACGAGGATTTCTCTTCCATTTCTGTGTTCCTGAACACGCTCCAAACACAATGAACACAGAATGGCGCTGTTGAACAGATCATCCACCTTTATAAAGGAAATACGTGGGCTCGCTGATTTGTCTATGTGCGTGGACAATGAGAATACCTCAGTGAATGCTCCAAAACCCACGCAACACACACACACACACACACACACACACACACACACACACACACACACACACACACACACACACACACACTCAGAGCGGACCTGAGGGGAAGGAAGCTAACAGTGGAGCTCATGTTTGCATGTTGGGATCTGATAAGACTCGTCTTGATATGATCTAATATCCTGATATACACACACACACATGCACGCACACACATGCACACACACACATGCACGCACACACATGCACGCACACGCACACACACACACACACACACACACACACACATTATAGCACAATTCCTGTCATCACTCTCTCTGTCTGTCTCTATCTTATTCTAAAGCTGTTTCACTGTCTCTCCCTCCACCTGTCTGTCTGTCTGTCTGTCTGTCTGTCTGTCTGCCCATTGGCCACTTGCCACAGTTATTTTATTGCCGTGACAACCATCTGCTGTGGGAGGGGACGGGAAGCCAGTTCAATAAGTGAAAGTCAATCATCAGCTATTTTTAACTCTTATTTTACCAGGCAGGGACACACACACGCACACACACACACACACACAGAGCCTAGAAGGACTTTGTCACACATGTTCCTACACATGTTCTAACTGGTA
>JAPZEA010000012.1:21862011-21874258 GCA_029783685.1 Heniochus monoceros | reverse complement strand
TGCACAAACTTTAAAAAATATGGCTTCTCCACAGTGGGGGGTGTTAAATAGGCCTAAATTGCTTCATTTACATATCTTACAGTTAACGATAAGGCGTGTTTGTGTTGCAGGTAGAGTCAAAGTGAAACAAAGATATCACGTGCCTGATAACAGAGGCCTGCTCTGTATGATGTTTTCATATTACAGAATATAAAACTGGCTCTGTGACATTAATCAGTGTTTGCTCAGTGTGCACCAGCACCAATGTATGCATGTGTGTCTGTGTGTGTGTGTGTGTGTGTGTGTGTGTGTGTGTGTGTGTGTGTATTAGGCTGTGTGTTATCTAGCAGTGCATGAACCTATTAAATATAATAACTCGTGTCTGCAGTGTTTCCTGGTTTAAATAGCCTTGACATTTAGATAACAGAGCGAGAGAAAGCCAGGCAGACAGACAGAGACACAGAGAGCTCGACTGGTAATAGACAACGTCAACCACGAACATCTGATGGGGTTTTTCATTCAGACGCTGTGAATCAAACCCACAACGTCCCTCTTTTAGCGCTCTAACAATGTGCAATATAATGCCTATATATTAAACAACTGTTCGTGTGAGTTTCACCAGAAACATGATGGAGGAATCACAATATAACAGCTGAAAGCAGCACATACATGCAGTATGTCACGCAAATGTGACACTTTAATGAGCAGCACAGTCTACAGACATAATATATTAGCGTGGCTCATACCTTGTCGAGCTTCGCCTCGATCTCCACCACGTCTGTCTCCACATCATCGATGCCAGCCCTGCAGAGAGAACACAAAGCCACACACTTAATCATACCTGCTCTTAGTAATGCCAGACTCTGCACAAATCAGACAGACTGTCGGATTTGATGAAGATGAACCGCACGTGAAGCTGAAAACCGTTACAGCCGCAGACAGAAGATTCAAACTCTTGTTTGGGAGAGATTCCTGGATTAGTGGTAAGCCACAAAGTCACAGTGACTAATGACAAATAACCAGACACTATAACATCCAAGTTTGAGATGTTCGTGTCTGTGACGCAAATGGAACAAAAGGCACGGAAAGATGGAAAGCATGACTGAAAGAAGCAAATTAAAAGACCAGTCTGTGTAAAGCCAAGGATACTGTACCGTGTATTCAAACACGAGCCACACCATCTCAGCATTTACAGCATCTCTACTTCACAGCTACTTAACATTCAGCTGCAATCAGCCGCCATGCATCACAGTCTCACAGACTCCATCATGAATCCTCATGACTGGATCGACAAATGCATCACTCTGGAAGATTAGTGGCCACGGCCGAGCTGCAGAATCAATGAATGACATCATGAAGAGACACAGACTGCTACTTAAGTATCCATAAGGTGAGCTACTCAAAGAGGCAGCAGCAACACAAAAGATTTCATATCGACTGCCAGCAACTTCAGATTTAATAAACAATGATAAAAAAAATGTCATGAAGTACTCCAGATTGAGGTGTCATTTTCTATCTTTAAAATCTGCACTAAACATGAAGGTAATGGGGCTTGATAGTCCTCAGCAGGGTGTGTGTGTGTCAGGTGGTGTGTCAAGCCTTTACCATCCTTCCCCCAGGGGTCTTCTTCCATTAGCACAAACACACACACACACACACACACACACACACACACACACACACACCAAACACACACAGATGCGCCTTGTATGTGGGCCACAGAGGCTGTACTTGGGGTCCTACGATGTCACATTTTATTTCTTATTCCTGTGACACACAAACCTAAATACACCAAAAAAGGCTCATAAGCAGCTCCATACAAGAAAATGACGCAGAACACCTCCCTAAATAAACACATCCGATCTTATTTCTCAGTTTCCAGTCCTCAGGGTCAGCTAGAGCTTACTGGAGAGGATCCAATAAGAGCCAAGGATCAGCGCCACGCCCTGGATGTGCTGGAACACGTTGACCATAACCCCAAAAAACTGGAGATGATTATCTCATCATACAGTCTCAACCCCACCCTCATCTTCAACTCTTCAGTGGAGCGGCGGGAGGAGTAGAATACGTAAACACTTAAGCAACACCACCTGCTCGGCTAGTTCACTCTGCACGGGCTGCGACTCGGCCTCTCTCTGCTTCAGAGGGGAGTCTGCAGTTTTAGCACCTGCTCCGGAGAACAACATTCCCAGAATTCCTTTCTGCTCATGGGCTTTTTTACAATGCTCGGAGATGTTCGGCTAATGTCTTGCACTTGTTTTCTTCTTCTTCTCTCATCCAGAACACGCTGTTTATACAGGCCGCACCACAACATGACAGTGACGCAGCAGGCGGACGTGTGTGTGGTCTGCGCAGAGGCCTCATTTATATTGTTTCAAAGAGAAAGGGAGCCGTTGATCGCAGCACAGACCTTTCATTAAGCGGTCGGAGTAATTTGTTGCACTTGAGTATTGCTGGCATGCAGCGTAACCGACCAAACTGCCTTACAGTTTCTGCTCTTCTGCTGCACGTCAATTAGAAATACAACACCGCACATACAAGCTTCACTCACCAACAGCATCGTGTTCTGCGTCAAGTCACTGTGATCCACTATCATTCAATGTCAAACAGCTGTTCAATCTAGAGGATAAGCTCATTACAAGCGTGTCGTGTCTCGGGGGGCGCACGCTGCCAACAGACAGCGACCGACAAGGATACTGATACGCTGTTGATGCAAGTTTTAAGGATTCAGAGAAGGACGACTGCGGTGCTTTGTGTTGGGATGCGTGCAGTGTTTGTTTTCGGCATGCACGTCTGTGCGTGTATGTCAAAGTGCGCTGGGAATTATGTGGAGCTTTGAAAATCAATACACTAAGAAGGTTGTCAGCTCTTGCAAGGTTAAACATTAAAAGAAAAACAGTGCGACATGTGTGAAACGTGTGTGTTTGTGAGCGTGTGTGAGCTTGTCAGTGTATGTTTGTCCTTATTTGTCCCTTTCAATCGGCCTTACAGTGTACAATATCTCAGCTATTAATGTGTTTAATGTGTTTAACTAAGTGCACAAGAGAGTTATGGGATTATTAGATTATGGTTAATGCTGCAAGACATGAAGGCTGCATGAAGAGAGCAATGCAGTGAGGAACAAGATGTATGTCTGTCTTGTGTTCAGTGTGTTTAAGCATTGGAGGAACACCCCGAAAGCTGCTCCGCTCGTGATGCTGAGGATGACGATGATGCAGCTCAGCTCAAGGGGGGATGGGCTCACGCTCGCTGGCAGTGGTAGCATACTGTACACGGTCTGACATCACCAGTGAGGGGGGGGAGGGGAAACTCACGTGCACAAGCTCCACGTGCACTCCCATCAGCCCCAACAAGCATCCACATCGGTGTGCAGAGTCTATTCTCGTCCCCCACGCCGCGTGTGTACTCGAGCATGAAGTTTGCGTGGCTATCCTCTCGCATCTCTTCACACGACAGTGAAGCGCGCGCACACACACACACTCTTCCAGCTCAGAGACATATCTGCGCCCCCCCATGTCTTCCAGACTCGGTGTGTCACATGGCATCACATCCACATCGGCATCACTTGAAAGACCAGGGGGACAGCGGGAGAGGGAACAACAAGTCCTCTGATACCAGACGAGCCCGGACCCAGTGGCTAAAATAGTCACATGCAACTAGACATTAGCAAAGATATTCACTGGAAATGACATGATACATTACGCGCCTTGAGTAAAACAAGCATCTGACCATGCAGAGTAAGATAAAAGATGTTAAGCTGTTTAACAGGGGTGACTGGAGCATTAGTGAACAAGCAGACCTGGAAAACATCTGCTTTAGAACTGAAAACCAAAAATCTCATCAAATGTAAAGGGGCATCAATGCAAAGGGTGTGTGTCCTGGATCAATCTTAATTTAGGTCCAACCTCCTCTGCGGCACTCCCTAATCTGACCCGCTGGCCTAAAATGCACGTTTATGTGTGTGTTTGTGTGGCGGACGTGCATTTTGTTTATTGCATACATACAGTTTGCTGTAGCATCAATAGTTTCTCGTGTGATTCCTGCTTCTTTTATTCTGTTTATGTGACAGCTGACTCAGCAAGTCAGGCTGAGGGGGCAATGACCTCATTTTCTACTGACATCAGGTGGACGGAAAGGCTCATGTGCAGTCTGCGGACACACACACACACACGCACACACACACACACACACACACACACACACACACACACACACACACACACCTTAGTGGCGTCTGGGGTGATGCTCGCCCCGCAGCGGTCCAGTATTGTTCTCAGCTCGTTTTCACTGTGATCTTCAATCTTGTCGAGTCTCAGCTGACCATCATGAATGAGACGCACTAAAACTGATGGATCTCCTGAAGCAGGCGATGAAAATCGTTGTCTTAAAACAATTTCCCCCCGGGTATCAATAAAGTATTTCTGATTCTGATTCTGATTCTGATTAGAAATGTTTTTATATAGATTACAGAAGTCACTGAAACCAAAATAAGATTAAAACAGTTCTTAGCCTCCCAGTCACAAGGTGAACAGGTATAAAAGGTGAAATTCAGCGGTACAAACAGGTACCTGAGGGCGGCGGTGTGTGTGACAGGACTTTGTCCTTCTCTGTGTTGATAACAGTGGGACTCCTCATCAGCGGGGGGATGAAGGGCGCGATGATAGACGCGTCCACCCGTGTGATGGGGATGTCAGTGGGGAAAGTCGCTTGCTCGATGGCCTCGCTCTCCATGGTCAGCCAGAAATCATCCACGTGCACCTCATCTGAGACCGAAAACTCAGGCCAGGTAAACTGTGGATGGAACCGAGTGTGTGTAAGCATGTGAAGAGGTCGCCACACACACCTAACATCTTCACCAGCTTACTTTCTCTAGGTTTCACACATTAAAGATCACTCTGTCCCTGCAGAGCAGCTCTAAGCATGTTGTCAGGACTCTATTTTGTGCTTAATTCCCCACATCTCTCACCTCCACGTTCTTCAGCTCCAGCACATTGTTCGAGTAGCGCTGTGCAACCTCCAGCTTGGGAGCAACACCACAAATGCCGCAGATCATATCATTGTAATCGCGCACGGTCAGACACTCAAAGGCCCAGTAGCCGCTCAGGAGGAGCTCCTGAATTTGAGATAACTCCTCTGGATTCATGGTGTGGACTGATGCAAAAGAGGAAGAAACGATGAAAAAGAGAGAAGATGCACGATTAGACCAAATTAAATTCAACACAGTTGCAGAATGCGTGTATGTAGAGTTGAAGCCAGTGTTTACCAGGGTGACTGGGGATGTGGTCTAATATAGTCCTGGCTGCCTGAGAGGGGGGCTGGCCTAGTTTGATACTGGCCCTGACCTTCAGGAAGAGGTCGATACTAACCAGCAGTCTGTTCCCAATGTTGAACAAACCTGTCAAAAAACAAAAAGGAATGGCACTTTAATTCACAGAGGAATGTGGCTACAGGTCACTGCGGTTTAAAAAATATGTTTCTTAAGACAAGTGAAAGCACAAGAGCATTGCTGTTACCAGTAATGCAAGAGTAAACGATTGTCCAACTGCGGTCTTCTGTGCATGAATAAAACAAAACAGTGTGAAAAGCTGCAGCCAATATCTATTTACTGTTCATTATACTGAGCAACAGAAAGTTTCTGTTAAAACATCAAAGATGTACGATGATAGTAAAGATAGTTTTGGTATTTGGATATCGAACTGTGCCATCACACTGCGCCTGTTTGCCAAATTATGCAGCTAAAACACCAGAATAAGGTGCCTTTCTCACTATTTGGCTGGTATTCATCAGCATTCTCACAAAACATGCAAACATTTTGAAAATATGGTCCTGTTAAACGAGTCCCCAGGGGCAAGGAGTGGAAAATGACAAATGAATACTGCAAGAAAAAGGGGGACAAGTACCATTTACTGGAATCTTAGATGTTGCATGTTATGCACATAATTCACAGTTCTGGTGATCCCGTTTTGTCAAGCGGCAAAAAAACACTGCCTGTAATTGAGAAAAAGTCTATTCTATAATTGTGTCTGACATCACATCACATGACAATCACCCTTAATAAATGCAGATGCACCCACACAGGAGCAATCATTGTATTTCTGAAAATGATGAAACAAGAGCGCTACACACTCCAAAAGTCTCCCATAATCTGATCTATTGTGTGTAAGATGTTCTGCGTGATGAAATGAGGAGTCGACTCTGACTACACGATGTGAGACAATGAGCCGCGGAGGAAAATTTGATTCAGTGCTCGACGCTTGATGAAAAAGCAGCTGAACAGTGTACATGCTGTTGTAAGCGGTGCTCTTTACCTGGATGCAGGTCAGTGAAGCTGTGCAGAGCCAGGCACTGAACGTTGAGGCACACCTTGAGCTGGAGAGAGGCGGTCTGTATGAGTGTCTCAGTAAGCAGCCAGCAGTCCTCTTGTCCCGCCACAGTACTGGCACATACGTAAGAGCACACATTAGGGAACAGGACATCAACACAACATGCAGACACTAGACCACCCCCGCTCAATCCCGATACCCATCTTCTCACCTCTGACCTCCTTTGAAGAGCGGGTAGTTACACAGGCCGCAGTGAGTGGCTGCTGATTCATAGAACCGAGGCCACCCGGACTCGACCAGCGTCTCCGTCTCTACGCTGTCCTTGTGGTCCTGCTCGCCCGGCTGAACCAAGACGATCTGCAGACAGTTGAGCTCCTGGATGAGGGTCAACGTTTCCTGGAGCTCAGTCTCGCTCTCAGGAATCTGCAGGGAGCGGTGCAGTAACTGCAGGGTATTTTGCCGTTGGATGTCCTTCTGAGTGGGACTCAGGGCCTTGTATGGATCGAGCAGAGTCACAGCCTGAGAAAGGAAAGTAAAAGGAATGATAAGAGCAGAAGAGAGTTTCCAGGTGAGAGATTAGCTTTAATAATAACGGAAGTGACAGTGATTCATTGCTACAGCAAAAAATAAAGATGAGAAGAAGAAAGATTTGTGGATATGGGCTTGTTCATGAGTTTCTGCAAGGTTAAATAAATTCCTGCAATGATTACAATGGACAGACATTGATGTGAAGACCACAAAAATCCAATTCTACTACTACAAGAACTTTTCAAAAAAGATTTACACCAGTTCTGCTTGCCTGAAAGCCTTGGAGAGAAAACTGTGAAGATGAATGACTTGACATCAAAGGCCTGTTGTCATCAGTCTTAAGACAAGATTTATTAATGCTAAAAAGCAGCCGCTCAGGGATCCAAGGCTGTGCTGAGACTCATAAAGGGGGTCAAGGGGTGAGAGATACAGCTGGAAACTAATCCTACAGTATCTTTACTTGACAAGAATCTGGAGGAAGTCCACTCTCACCTTCGCTCCCTTGGCATTCTTCTGGGTCAGCTCACAGCCACATTTAGGGCACACTGCAGGTTTGTGTCTGTTCTTGTACATGTAGTCACAGGACGGGTTCTTACACCGACCCCGTCCTCGCGCTGTAGACAGTCCCAAATCCTAAAAGAATGAAGAAGAGCAAGAGTTACCCACAAATCAAGAAACAACAGGATATTCGGAAACAATTTTACATCCGAAGAGGAACACTGACTGTAATTGAATCAAAAAAGAAAACACAACAGGATAAATTGCACAGGGAATAGTAGTATACTGACAAAGCTGGAAACAGCGTGTTGTTGTTTGAAAGGCACGAACGACAGGATGTTCACTCTCCTGTCGGCCAGAGAAGACACAGGCTGGCTTCCATCTGCTGGGACGGAAGAATCCTGTGGAATGATACGCAGAAAGTGAGTATCATCGACCAAATCTGCATCTTTACTTCTTTACTGCTTCCATTTATTTATGTGAGTGTGTGTGTGAGTGTGTGTGTGTGTGTGTGTGTGTGTGTGTGTGTGTGTGTGTGTGTCTTTGTGCGCTGCAGTATTATTATTATTTTATTATTATAATTATTATTATCATCCGGTTTGCTCAGCACACAGACTGCTTCTCCTATCTCTGCAGTGGGTGCAGCCGGTGTGTGTTGCACTTACATTAAGTTCCTGCTTGGGGCTGAATGGCCAGCAGGGGCCCCCCAAACAGGTTAATCCACATGTGTGGTCTTCTGCTCATTTTTAAATGCAATTTAAATGACAAGAATTGTCGATTTTTCTTTTTGCACAATCTTAATTTGCATTTTGCATGAAAATCAAACTACACTGAACACATATTAAGTTAATTACTTGTATGTAAATTAGTTTTATGTTTACTTTCAGTGATAAGCATGGTTGACAGTTTTTCTGCACATCTGTGCATCACAAAACTGTTAACCAATATACTCTAGGGGCAAAATACTCAAGTGGTTTCCTAGCTTACACCACATTCCTAATACCACTAGTGTTACCCTTCAGTATCACTTCTCAATATCACTTTGTAATTTACAGAACACCCTTATTTTTTTAAAAAAAGGATGGGGGGTTATGAAATTCTGCTCAGGGCCCCAAACACCCAGACAGGCTTGGACTGGCCCCGGCTGAGTGGCGATGGGGCATTAAATAATGAAATGGCACTGAGAAATGAACTGATTGGGAAAAAAGAATAGCTGACATTTTTTCATTGAAACAGGTGGAGGCATCGGGTTACGAATGAATGATTTCTTGGCAGGTTAAAATTTGTAGTTTACCAGCCCTTGGCGGATGAGCCAGAAAGTTAACGTGGGAAACTGTAGGAGGCTACAGCAGGGCCGTACAGTACATGATGGGGGTATTTAGGGCTAACTGTCACGTCTGAACGTTTTCTCCATTCACAGAATCCCTAGAATACATGCAAAAGCACAGACACAGCCTACTGCCAAGGTCAGTCCTCCTGCTCCTCACTGTCCTGCCGAGCGTCTGTCCTCTTCTCTTTGTGACAGGAGAAAATTCGTCGCATCTCCTCCTCGTACCTGATGAAATTTTCTCCGAATCTAGCCCAGGCTTTAAGGGGAACTGTGATGGTGTTTCTATACGGCTGCCGCACTTCGCTAATTTTTAAAAAGATACCATACCGGTTGGAGCCGACGTCAAAGTAAAACCTCTTGTTGTCCACCCGGAACGACGCAGCCTCGGGAAGTTCGGGGTTGTCGTCGTGGTTCCTGGAGCCGGCTCGGCCGCGGTCGTCGCTCTCCTCGTCGCCGTAGTCTTCGATCAGCTGTGACAGCGCGTCTCTGAACTCGATGAGTCCCTGTGCGGGCAGCACGATGGTCTGCTCGATGCCCTGGCCGTAGTAGCCCATTGTGCCGTGTCCTTTGCTGACGGTCTGCCGTATGCGGAGGAACCTACCTCTCTGGTTCTCCTTCAGGTCCAGAAAGTACTTTCTGTTGTCTCTCTCGATGAACTCGCTCTTGAGGACGCGGTGGGCATGGTCGTCGGACACCGCAGAGCCGGTGGGAGACAGCGCCGCGTGCTGCTCCTGCGCTCTCCTGCGGGAGTCGTGCGCGCGGCCCTGGCCGTTGTTGCTGTGCTCCTCGAGCTGCGGAGGCGCCAGGCCCCCCCGCAGTCCGATACGGGCGTAATAATCTATGAAGTCTCCCAGGCAGTAGCGTAGAGCGGGAGCCATCGACATTGACAGCGTCAGTTTGCTCTTCCTGATGTTATCATGACGGCCTCTTCCGATCCACACCTCGGCTATTTTGAGGAAGCGTCCGCGGACGCTCTGCTTCACATCCAGGTAGAAGCGTTTCTTCTGGATGTCGACGCGTTTGGAGGCTAACTCCTGGATGTCATTGCCCTGCTGCTGTGATCCGGTCTGGACATATTGCTGAGTATATGCGGATCTCGGTAAAGAATCTGATGCAATCTTACCCCTGCCTCTTTCCATCCCTCTGCAACATCCATCAGCCATCATGATTTAGACCCGTATTCCTCTATTAGACAGCGCAGGACAAAGCGATTCCCCCATCCCAGTGGGCAACTAATAGACGATTAAGGCAGGCTTATTCATACAACTGGCTGGAGCTACAAACAAGTTAGCGAGATGCCTCGAATGACCTAAAAATGGCAGCTAGTTTTGGAGTCATCAGTTGATCGAGTTTCTGTGTCCCGAATAAACGTCAAGCTCAACTACTTAGCCATTTCCACAGCAAACTTCCATGCCGTTTTCCATCACCTATTTGCCTTACAGCTACCCCTTTTGCCGAGGGAGCCAGGGAAGCAGCCAACCTGAAATGGGAGGAGGCGTCCAATACTACATGAACCCGTTGAACCCATCCACCCCCCCTCCCCGTCCTGAGAATACCTCAGTTAAAGAGACACGATTTACACAGTGACAGCGGATGCTGTGCTGCTCGCGCAGGATACACACTCTCCTCAGCTGCATCGAGCTCATCTGCAGCTCCTCTTCTAAACGGGAATATCGATTTATGAGGACACGATCCCTCAAATCATACATCCAGTCCTGGGCTGCCTCAATAAGGAGCCCATTCTCCAAGACAAGATAGGAGAATCTAGCTGTGGCTAAGATAAAAATGCACATTTTTGGGGATTACATAAGTAAAAAAAAAAAAATCTGATTTAGTGTCTCATAAGTATGACTTAGTAAACATAAGCAACTCATAATTAGAACAGTGAGTCAGAGCTGAGATCTGTGGTCTCATATGACGTAAAATTCCCCTAAATGTAATAATCATGTAGTTATTAAGACTTACTGCATCATAACTATGAGATACTGCTGCAGAATTATCATTTACTTGTCAAGACAGTTGCATTAGTACAGTAATGGCAGCTGATAGCAGCACATTAGTTAAAACATTTATTTCATGCTGATGATACAGCATTCCAGCGTAGAGAGACCCTTAACATTCGCTGGCAGGTAAAGAAAGATTTGACCTGACGGTTCACACTGAAAATAGTGCTGGTCAGCTGTTTAAAGGTGGACACAGGTGGTCCTCGACCGCCTCATATTCACCTGGCATCTCCCTCCAGGTGTTCTTCACTCGCTGACAAAGCAGAGTTACCAACAGGGCAAAGTGGGTAACAGCCCTGAAAGCTGCATGTCCACTGTGTGTCAGCCGGTTTGTGAAAGAATTGATTGACTGAAAATTAGTTTGAGGATATGTACCATTAAAGTACAGTGTCAGCTGAAATAACAGTGCTGTCTTGTAGAAGGGCATCGTGTCAAAGTCTACATTGTAAGTATTCTTGAATTAATTTGTGTTTGTTACCACAAACGGCTCATCAATAGGGCCCAGAGCTCATTTTTGCCCCGGAGCCCCAAGTGAATCAATCTGTCGATGCTCAGTGCAAGAAACACGTCGAGGCTGCTGAAATTAGATTATTTTGCTCCACACACAGTTCAGAAAAGGTCAAGTATGAACTTTCACAGTCAAATAAAACCCACTAATAGCTCTAATCAGCAGCCTGACATGTCGCTCACAGGGTGTTGTCGTAGCCGAATCAGAATCAGCTTTCTTAGCCACGTATGTGTACACATACAAGGAATTTGACTCAGTTTTTTAAAATTGCTCTCAATGTGCTCACAGAGGAATAGATGTAGCAGCTAAGAACAAGGACAACAAAGCTGAACAAATAAAGGTAAAGAGCAGACAAGACTGTAATGTACACAAGTACGTGGAAAAATAGGTGTCTGCGTAAATATAGAAATGACCAACAACAATGTTCTGTAAGCTGTAAACAATACAAATAGTGCAAAGACATAACTTGGATATACATAGAGTGGATGACCATATACATTATATGCATATATACTTGTTAATATACAGTATATGCAGCGTGGAGGATTTATATTGACAGTAACAGTGCATATGATAAGTATGCTAAAAACAGTATATTTAAACTGTAAAAACATGACCTATAATGGAAATAAGTAGATGATTTGTAACTGTTCTTGTTTGTGGTTGATGCTCTGCGTGCAGAGCTCTGTAGCGCCTACCAGAGGAGAGAAGTTGGAACAGGCTGTGTCCGGTGTGTGATGGGTCTGCAGTGATGTTTGATGCCCATTTCCTTTGTAAGTCCTGGATGGACTGGATGGGACCCATGACTTTCTCTGCAGTCCTGACCATCCTTTCCTGTTTGGTGAGCCTGGTCTCACATTTTGTCACGCGCCTCGACGTCTCATACAGACGCACAAGGCTCCCTTTAGCACATGACTTTCAACCAGGTGACCGAGATTCATGTCCAGAGAGGAACCAGAAGCGAACAATCCTTTCCTAAACCTAACCAAGTATTTTTGGTGCCTAAACCTAACCAAACTGCAACTGTTTCACAACATTAACCAGGTTTTCGAAAGGCTTTCTGCTGCAGGATAACTTG
>JAPZEA010000012.1:21814093-21826219 GCA_029783685.1 Heniochus monoceros | reverse complement strand
CACACACACTGTAAAGAATAGAACGTGCACACACACACACACACACACACACACACACACACACACACACACAGACACTCCCTCAGTCAGCGCGCGCCAAGCCTCGCAGAAACAATGGCACGTTAAACACATGAATAATCCACACGTGCCACGCTGGAACGGCAAATTAGGGCCAGTCAAACAAAGTGTTTTATCTGAGCCGACGTCCCTAAAACAAACAAAGGAGACGGAGGGAGAGGAGGGAGACTGGAGGAGGGATGGACAGAGTGCAGAAGGAGGGAAAGAGGCAGATGAAATGGCGAGCGCCTCGTAGCTCAGACGATGTTCCTTTAGCTGTGATTGGAAGGAGGGAGCGTGAAGAGACACATTTACGTATGAGCGTTTGTCTGCGCTTCACTTTTTTGGGGGAAAAGTAGGGCAAGATAAGCTGCAGGCTTATACACATGCAGAACAACACCCACGCACATTACCCTGACTGTGTGTTTTCTTTTTTTTCCCCGCTCTTTCTCTCTCTCACCCTTCTCCTTCTATCCACTTTTTCATCTCTCCCTCTTTCTATTCCTCCTTCCCTCCCTTGTTTCTCTCTCTGCTGCCTCTGCTTCGTTATCCCTCCTCTCATTTTCAGCATCCATCTCGTCCCTCCACCCCTGAGCGTCTCTGCCTCAGCAGCCTCTCTCTCCTGCCTTTGATCTGCCTCTCCCTCGTCATCACACCCACCCCCAACTGCAAAAAATATTCATCTCACTCTTCACTTTAGTCTTGAATTTAGTCTCTAAATCTTGCAGTGGAATCATTTCATTATCTCTTTTAATTTTTCAAGAATATTTTGAAGCCCAGTGATCGTAAGGACTCTTTGAAATGATTGAAAGATTAATTGCATAATGGAAGCAAACTATTCACATTTCTTTCATTTTTTTCCATCAGAATTTACTCCCTTATCAGGTTTTCAAACATAACAGAAATGTGAACAATTCTTGGATCGTTTTCAGCTTTTGAAAAACCAACCAACAACTGACACTTTACCTCAATGAGGGCTGCAACTTATGATTATTTACTGTTCATTTAAGTTTTTGATGATTGAATTGTTAGTCTGAAAAACACGAGAATGTAGTCAAATTTTCTCAAAGCCCAAGGCAATAACCTTGAATTGCTTATTTTGTCTGATCAGCACTTGTTGTTTATTAAATTTTAAGTCATACAACAAAGAGAAAAGCAACAAGTTATCAGATTTAAGAAGATTGAACCAGAGAATATTCAGCATTTTTCTTCTCTAATTGACTTGAACCTTTAATCGCATATCACAATTTTTGCTGATTATTTTTCTGTTGAACGACTGATCAATTAACCAATTGTTTCAGCTCTGATCTCCACAAATAAAAAGACAGAGTAAAAATAATTGGAAGAAAACACTGTGAAACACACTGTGAGGCTATATTACACCCACTGCTTTGAGCTTTGCTAACGGCAGTAATAACAATGCTAACGCTTGCCAACATGCTGATGTCGACCATGTTCACCACCTTAGTGTGTCAGCATGTTGTGAAGTGGGTCTAAATGCAAAGCGCAGTTGATGCTGATGGGAATGTCATTAGTTTTGTAGGTATTTGGTGTGATTTCAGAAACTGAGATACCAGACAAATCAAATTTGAGTCTTAAATATTTTAATCTCGTGTGTTATACCATATTGATGCTTCAGCTGTCGGACAAGAATTACTTTTTGCTAAACTTTGTACAAACTCCCAGGATAAACTGAGTTGATCAGGGAAGGATCGAGGATCAGTTTTTAAAAAGTTCACACTTAATGCGGGAATAAATCAGCTGTTAAAGATTTCTGCGCTCCACCACATCTTCATTCATGACTCCCGTGTTCAAGATTTTAGTGAGTGGATCACTCAGCACACTCCTCCATTTCTCTGCTCGCTGTATCCCTCCCGCCCTCCCTCCCTCTCTCGCTCTCTGTCACATCATATTTAAGCACCGACAGAAGAATGAGACTGTAGACAATCTGAGCACCGGCCCGCTCCCACTCTCTCCCTGAAACGAGCAGGCCGTCGACATGCTCTGCTCTCTCACGTGGCACAGTGCGTCAGAAAGTTTCATATTATGTAAGTCAGCTAATAAAGTATTCCAGTTTAAAAGCGGGATCACGGAGGCCCGTCGTACTTAATGTGTGCACCACATCCCAGCTGCATGACCCTTTGGGGTCAAGTTGCGATATCACAGTGTGTCTGCAGAAGTTGATTTGAGAGGTCTGCCTGTTCCCACAGAAAATGGATTTCATGGTCATTTATTAAAGAAAAACTGTGTGTTTCAGGGAGCTGGATGTGGGAGCCATGCGCGAGGCTGCCGGCCTGCTGGTTGGGCATCACGACTTCAGCAGCTTCAGGGCGGTCAACTCTGACGTGCCTTTTCGAGACCCTGTGAAGACGCTGGATTTGGCCAGCATACAGCCAGGAGGCTCCTTCGTACAGGCTCACTTCCACAGGTAGGCTACATACATTCGTGCTAATCTCATTGGCTATCAGCAGGCTGCACACACATCAAGTTCAAAACATTTATTGATGTAAGGTCTCACGCTGAAGCTGCTTTCTTTTCTTTCTCAATTTTTTTTCAGCCGCTAAATGCTCCACTATGTTCACTAGCTAATCGCTAACTAAACAAAGCTGATGAGAGCCGTGAGAGTGAACCAAAACCCTGGAGTTGCAGATTTAAAAGCAAAACAATGAGCAAAAAAGACACTAAAACACTACGAATACAGTAACTGGCAGAGGGGAACTGCTGAGTACGTGATAATTCTTTTTGGGTTTCTACAAGCAAATTCTTTTACACTACACACAGTCTTTTTTATCCATCGTTAACATGATATATTGATTAGTTCAGCTTTAAAATGAAATAATGAGAGTATAACACTTTGTTTAACATTTTTGGAATTACTTTTCTTATTTGCCTACTTGCCAAGAGTTAGACAAGAAAATCAATACCACTCATGTCTGTATGCTAAATATGGAGCTAGAGCCCGTAGCCTAGCTTAGCTTAGCACAAGCTAACAGTTGGCCTGATTCTGTCCAATGCTAACAAAATCCACCTACAAGCACCTCTGAAGCACACTAATTATCACGTTCTCTAGCTGTTTCCCAGTTTCCTGTCTGTATGTTAAGCTAAGCTAACCTTCTGAGGGCTGTAGCTTCATATTAAAGGGGCTGATATGAGAGCGGTGTTGATTTTCGCATCTAACTTTTGGCAAGAAAGCAAATAAATGTAATTCCTTAAATGTCAAACTTGTCTTTTAAAAAAGGTGATTTAGAGGCGCATGGGCAAAAGAGTCACCTGCTGCTGGGGAGATCTTGGTTCAGTTCCCGAGCAGCAGTACCTCCAGCTTGTTTGTGTGTTTCGACATACACATTTGTCTCAGTTTGCATGTGGGAAACCTTTAGTATTTAACTTTCTTGGAGCAGCTGTAGTTACTCGTACTGGTTGGATCAGGTGCCTGCAGGGACATGGTGAAATCCAGGGTGAAATCTAGGGGCTAGCATGAACCTCTGAGCCCGTTATGTCCCCCAGTAAAGCTTGTCGCTGGCAGGTGAAAAGACGTGACAGGCTGTCACAGAGATAGCACGTGGCTTTCTGCAGCCTACCCAGGCCAGCGGTGGAGTCAGCAGTGACACAGTGACCGGGGAAGTGACAACTCCAAACTGGAGAAAAAAAGCCAAGAAAATAAAGAAATCACGCATGTGCCTTTCCACTCACAAAATGATAAATCTTGTGTTTCTCAATCTTGCATCAACTGATGCTCAAGAAGTTGGCCAAAGTTTTGAATCATTTACAGTCACTCCACTCAGCCAGCTGTGCATGTGGAGCCAAGAACATTTCCCTTTCAGCCTTCAGCTTGATGTGATATTTAGGTGAATCACAGGTCAGATAGACTCAAAACTAATCTTTCTCAAATGAAATGTTAAAAAAAAACTGTAGCTTCTGTGAGAACTGAATCATATCCAGTTCAGAACAGCCCGTCCCTCATTCATTAAAATTATAAATATCACTGCAACACAACGGGCATCATAGTGTTTACTATTGCACCACAACTGATCATCTTAGATCATACAGGCAGAAGTGTATTTGTTTGTGTTAATTAATGTGCTGTGTGTGTGCGTGTGTGTGTGTGTGTGTGTGTGTGTGTGAGAGAGAGAGAGAGAGAGAGAGAGAGAGAGAGACGCAGGTCATGCAGGTTTATGTACTTTAGACAATGAAGATGAACATAATCCATAGCAGAGATGGAGGTGGGGGCGCTGTGAGGGAAAGAGGGAGAGGCTGAGGTGGAGGGGCTTTGGGAGATAAGACACCCATGGGGGTCACACCCTTTATGCCAAATGCCACTTTCATTGGCATCAATTATTTGCAGTGAGAATATGGTGCACAATATGGACATTAGCAGACTGTCAGCAGCTCTCGGAGTAAATGTCACCGAGTCCCTTAACCCCAACACACGCGGTGCATTAACAAGCTGTGAGCATCAGATCTGTAACAGTGTAAAGTGTCCGTGGTTGCATTTTCACCAAACTGGTTGCTTTCCCGCAACTGAGCTGTGTGTTTATTTTCATCACTGTTCTAAGAAACGGTGGCAAAATGAGGAGAAACTGAGCGGTGAATTATTGAAGAGCCAAACGTTGGACAGGCAGCTGTGGCATGTGAGGCTGTGTTCGCCGACCTCTGCTCGACATGGAAAACATGGAGTATTTTTCCCCCAGGAAAAGGTTGATGTCATTGTCATACATAAGTGAGCAGTGCTCCATTCAGAGCTTTGTGCTGGCCATACTGTACATTCACTGTAAGTGTGTGTTCACTTCTGGTTGGGATTTATTGTAAATTTAATCTGCTGCTGACTGGGAAGTAACTCTGAGTGATAAGTACACGTAGGATTTGGTTGCACTCTAAGTATTGTACAGTACAGTAGTGTAGGAAAGTTATCACGATACTCTGCTTTTTCCGTTTTGAATAAAACGTAAAATATCTCAACAACTTTTGGACGGATATTCATGAAATTCTGCACAGACGCTCATGGTTCCCGGAGGTTGAATCCTACAGACTTTGGTGATCCCATAACTTCTCCTGTTGCGCCATCATGAGGTTGAAATTTGCGATCTTCAGTGAATTGTCTCAACTATTGGGTGAAATGACTGGATGAAATTTGGTACAGACATGCATTACCCGCTCAGGATGAATTGTAATCACCTTGATGATCATTTAACTTGTCCTCTAGCACCATCAGTCCAGTAGAAAACTAATGACATTCCCATCAGCTGCAGTTGTGCTTAGTTTTTAGTGCTAATTAGCAAATGTTAGCATGCTAACAGGCTAGATTAGACCTGGTTAACATTAACATTTATTTGTTAGCATTGTCATTGTGAGCATGTTAGCATGCCGGGCAGCATTTAGCTGAAAGCATCGCTGTGCCCAAGGAGTAGTCTCACAGAGCTGCTAGCATAACTGTAGACTCTTTGTCACGTTGGTTAAGAAATGACCTAAACAATTAATCAATTATCAAAATAGCTAAAAATGTATTTTCTGTCACTAAACTAATTAATAAATCAATTTCCTTTCAGCTTTATTTCAGCCAGTTTTTCAGATGAGTAAAATCAGCTCGTCAAATTAGTTTTGTTTAGATGGGAAAAGCAAGAGACATAAATGCAGGATTATTAGTGTATTAGTTAGTATTAGTGTCTCATTATCCTTGTCATTACCATGTCAAGTACTGTGTCAAAAGACACTCACAGATGCAGCATGAGACACAGCCTTCGTCTGTCCATGTGCAGATACTGTCCCTCACCAGAGTCCATGAGCTAACAGCCCTGGATAAATCTGTCTCTGCACTCCTTACATGTCAAATGTAATCAGACAGCAAGCGCTGAGTCAAATTTGCATTTGACCCAATTCTTCCCATGTGCATGTTTGCTCAGTTCACTCCATCCTCCCCAAAATATAAAGTCAGTCAGTTCTGGGGGAAAAAAAAGAAGCTGCTGTGAATTATGAGTTGACACGACAAAGATCAGTGAAAAGAAAAATGTCAAATTGTAAAAGAAACAGATTTTTTTTTGTTTTTTACAGCATTACACATAATCCTGTTGGGCCTAAGATGCAGTGGTCGTATTCGGCGTGTTACATTTAAACAAATCTGTGCGCGAGGAGAGTCCCCGGCTCGATCTGACGTCTGGCACGAGCACGAATGTCACATCAGCCTCCGACTCTGTCCACACAGTCGGGGCAAAGCTCTTAAAAACAAAAGACAGATAAAGCAGACGTGTCGCAACGTGTAAGAATTGTTTGGAATTTGTAGGTGTCACTCTGATCCACCGTCCTCCGGTATACTTGTCCTCATGTGACTGAGCGACGCCGCATTGCATCTGACAACCAGTCAAGATATTCTCGTTCCTCTGAGGTGACACTGGAACTCCTGCGGCAATATTTAACCTTTCTTTAGCATGACACATTCAGTCATTGATGTCAAGTAGGCTGTCATGCCTTCATGTCTTGATGTTATTTTTGTTATAATGTTTCATGAGAAGTTTCTAGAATGTGCTTTAAAGCCTTACTTGCACCAAAATGCAGAAGAAATACACAGCGGTGACTTGTAACAACTGTATATTTTTATATATTGTTCACACATTTGTGCAAATTTTACACTTGTTGTGTTTTTTTGTTTCTTTCCAGGGAGATACCGTTCTGGGAGCTGACGTTCACAAGCAGATCTTTTCTCTACAAGCAGGTCTGTTCCTCTTATTGTCCTCAGTTACTTTAAAATCTGTGAATGTGTTTGTTGCTGTGTGATTGTAAGTAAGTAGCGCCATCTGCTGGTGATGACTGAAAAATATGGATCATAAAGAAGGGTCATTCAGCATAAAGGGAGCAGGAAAATGTCAGTTTTTTTAAAATTATATCTCGATTTGGCCCTGTGCTCCAGGTGCGGAGGATGACAGGGGCCCTGGTGGCGGTGGGCCAGGGGCGGCTCTCGGTGCCCCAGGTGAAGGAGATCCTGGAGGCTCGGGACTCTCTGGCCTACCCACAGGGCGTGGCTGCTCCAGCCCGTGGCCTCTTCCTCACCAGGGTGGACTACAGAGAGGCAGGTGAGGAGGCATGCAAGGAACAAAACGATCTTAACCAGTGAACTGATTATTTTTAACACTCCAGTTCTGGGGAAGAGACAACTTACACACACTTGCCTGGATGTATGTTGTAGGTTGCATACTGTTTTTGACTGTTGGTTATTTTATTGATAAAATTTTTTTTTGGTCTACAAAATATAAAAAATCAGAAAAGATCAGTTTCCTAGAGCCCAAGATGACAACTTCAAATGACTTTTTTTTCAACCAACAGTCCAAATCCCAAACACTTTCAGTTTTTTATCACCTAAGACCAGTGTTGTTACAACTTTTACAACATCTCCCAGTAGCGTGGTACAATCGCTGTTTTCTGAATCAATTAGCTTTTCAGTAGCTCAGCTCTTCAATTAATGAAGTAGTAAGCGGTAAGCGTCCACACAAGCTACATTTTTCCAACTATTTCTGAAGCTCAAACGCAGCGGAGCTTTCTGCTGCAGTCCGAAATAAAACCAGTGACGGCAAACACGTACACGTAAGAGAAGCCGACAGAAGCACCTCCGTATGATGGTGACATCACGTACCGTTAGCACGTGTAGACGCTTTTTTGCTGTTTTTGTTGTTGTCATTTGTTTGTGTTGCCACGTTGCTGTAGCTTAGCTTGCTACATTTCTGTGGTATCTTCAGTGTAGCGAAACTTGATTTAATGTTGAGTAACGGGTAGCTTTGCTTGCCTAACACTGGCAAGACAGAGAAAAGCAGCAAATCCTCACAACTGATCATTTTTGCTCGGAAAAAATACATATAAGGTTAACTGATCATCTAAATAGATGGGAATTATTTCTCATCATTCAATTGATTGATCAATTGTTTAATCTCTGTATACTTTATGCCACTACCTGTGGTCTGTATCCGTATGTACAGCGTGCACAGCTCTTTGTAGACCTGATAAATGCAAATACAACCATGTTTTCCACAGAGTAGGGAGTGACAGTCTTTTCTGTTTTGTCACGTCCTCATTTTTTGACTTAGTTTTTGAGTTGTTTGTAGTACAGTTGGTATTTTGCATATTCTTTTAGTGCTGTTTTTCATTTTAACGTGAAAACTGGAAATGTTATTTTCATTTCTTCTGTTCATTTTCTTTACTGTATTTGCCATCTTCTGTATCCCTTATCTTATCTTATCTTATCTTATCTTTTCTCTTCTTTTCTTTTCTTATCTTATGGTTGGATAAGAAGAATCTCTAAATCAGCCATTATCTGGCTCATTTAATTCAGTTGTAACCAAACCAAAAACAACAATCAGCCAACGAGACTGGTGGCTAAAAGCCTGATAAAACACAGCATGGAGCCTTTCCATCAGAAAATTAATCCACTCTTCCAACACTCTTTGTCAACAGGAGTTGAAGTTCTTCATTTGGTGTCTTTTTCTCTCCCTCTCTCTCTATCTTTTTTTAATTTGAAAGGAATTTGAATAGAAAAAGACGGCCTATTGAAAACACAAGGCCCTGGTATCACAAAAGACAACATTGTGGCTATAAAGCGTTTTGCTCTCAATTTTCTGCTGTTTTTGTGCTGCTGCTCAAATTAAGTTGTTTACACAGTTTGTTCACAAAGACAAAGAGAGGAAGACACAGAGTGACTGAGAGAAATAAAAGAGTAGACGCTGAGAGAGTGGAGTACAGAGAGGTTGTGTGAGAATAAAGAGGAAAAACAAATTGTTATATGAGACTCATTCTCAATTACCCATCGCCAAAAAACCTGCATGCATCTTGATTTCATGAAGAGCGTCCTGCTGGAGGTCCAAATATAGTTAAGATTAAAACATTATACACACAGTTCATTAAAACATACAATTACATGTGTAGATTTCCCTCACGAGCAGCTTATGCTTGATATCATATCTTTAAGTGTAAATCCTTGTTATCCTTATGATTAATTTGTTGTTTTCACCAGTAAAATCTTTTCTGAGGGTGCACACTGAATCAATGTAATTAGTTTAAACACTGTATAGTAATTAATAGGTTTTTCGACAAACATCTCATTATGTACAATACACTTTCGATTTCACTGTATGAATAACAAATGTAAGCTGTATACAGTAGACAGAAAAGGGTGTGTGTGTGTGTATGTGTGTGTGTGTGTGTGTGTGTGTGTCCAACCCAAAAATAAACCTATCAGTGAATATGTGCAGGGGAGGTTATGACTCACCTTTGAAATACCAATATCTTTACTATTGTGTGAGTGAAATTCACCATTGAGAAATGTGACTGTTGCAGGGTAAACCTGATGGCTCTGCTGTTCATCTTGGAGAAGCAGCCGCATGGTGCTCACCAAAAAAAACCAAACTGCTGAATGGCTGCACACAAGCACAAGTTTCAGATTGATCATTCAAATAAACACGAGTTTGTTTATAAAATGAAATCTATCTTTATTTACAGTAAACAGAGGTGTGTGTATGCATAGTCCCAGATGCAAAACACACACAGACACAGATGCACATACGGAGTCTGCGAATGAGCGCAGGAGGTGTGTTTTCTCGCTCCCCGATGGTGTTTGAGTAAGCAAGTACACACATACACAGGCTTTGCTCAGTGTGTGCGTGTGTGTTTGCCTGTATGTGTGTGTTGCTGCAGATAGCTCCCCCTCTCTGGTGTATGAATGAGTGTCCTGAGAGTGCTAGATAAAGGTGGTCTGTGCTGCAGCCCTGCTCCCCTGACCCTTAAAGGAGGCATTGATGGGTGGACCGGCTGGTTGCTGCAGCTCCAGGACCTGCATCCGCCTGCACCACAACGGCAGAGGATGGATGGAGAGGGTGAAGGGGCGTGGGTACATGGGGTTGGAAGCAGGTCTGAGATTTGTACAGTGAAACTCCAAACAGCGGTTGCCAAATATCAGTTCCGTCAGTGAACAAACACAGCTGAGACCTCTGGTATGTGAGGCCACCACGGGTTTGCTTGTCCTACACATGGACACACATGCAAACAGTTGTTGTAAAAGCTGAATGGGTCTTTAATGGCCAGTACAGATACAAGTATTTTCATAATGATATTCAACTATCATGGTCAGATCAACCTGCTAGGGAACTCAGTTTGTCAGCTGATATTGTGCGTTGATGGTGCATATTCTCAAACACGTTTTCAAAGTTTAGTTTAGTTTTAAGCAGCGTTAAAGTCACATAGACCGGTTCACTCACAGTATGCAAGGAGCTCTCGAGGCCATTTGAGCTCAGGGTTGCCGAGGCCGTTGCCTGTTTTGCAGGAATGGTAATCCTACCTCATCAACTGCACTAACTTTAATGTCATTGAATGATGCATTCAATGACACTAAAGCTGGTGCTAATAGCATTAGCAGGTTTGTAGTAATAGTTTGACATTTTGGGAAATATAATTGCTTTCTTGTTGAGAGCTAGATGAGAAGATTGAGACCACGGGTGAATATGAAGCTACAGCCAGCAGCTGCTTAGCTTAGCTTAACATTAAGACTGAAAACAGGGGGAACAGCTAGCTTGGATCTGTCCAGAGGTAACTCTGCCTACCGACACCTCCAAAGCTCACTAATTAACACGCTTTATCTTGTTTGGTCAATCCGTACAAAAACCAAAGTGTTAAACAACACTGTGTTGGCGGGGGTTATGCACCAGAGGCCTGGCACAGTGGCTGTCCTCGAGTCCCCACTGGTTGCCTGGCAAGCTCATGGTGACAACAAGTCTCCAGGAATGGTATCCAGGAGTGCTATCAATCTCACTCTCAGCAAGAAAGTGAATAAGTGCGTTTTGTAAAATGTCAAACTAGCAAACGGTAGACTACCCAACCAGATTAAACTGAATAATGTGTCATGTGGACCTGGTCCTGGGTTGGGTCTCAGTTACATGGAGCTGAGGACCCGTGAAGACCTCTGCTGGATTGAGCTTTTGTGTGTTATTGTGTGACGGCTCAAACTCCAGTTCTTTCTCTTATTTTCCTCAAGGTGCCTTCAACTCCTGCAGATGTTTCTTTATCTAATTTCCTTAATTCCATCTAATTTCAACATACATCCACTCACTTCTATACATTGATTCTGGGAGCATTCGCTCTGCTTCTAAAATGTGCTTCTTGTTCATTCTGAACGCGCCATCACAGTGGAGAATTACAGTTTACTAGCTGATATCACTGCAAATCACAAAATCACAGGTTTGATCCCTATATAGTCTAGTGAAGTCACTGAACAATAGTTTCAGCTAAACAAAAAATCACACAGTCTTATGTACAGATCACTGGTATTATCATCTGTTGGCAATAACAAATGCAGTACTCATGCTGAATCATAGGACATTATTTGACTTCACCCAGAGTGTGTCTTTCATCATCATACAAGTATGATGAAACTCTCTTCCCAAAGAAGAATAGATGTGTGGTTATGTTGAGAAATGAAACAGGGCGATCTAATGAGCTCAGTGGAAAAAACTGGATCGCATTAGAAAGAGAAATAGAAACATCATTAGTGAGCACACAAACACTCATTTCCTCTGGCTGGCCAGCAGATTGTATCAACATAAGGCTTTTGTTTGAAAGCCGCAGATATGAAATATGGACGTGAGTAAGAGCACTGCAACTAGACCGAGAAGCACTAACCAACACCCCCCTCCTCTTTTAGCACACACACACACATATACAGAGACACACATGGCTTCAGCAGCACCACATCCGGGACAAGATGACCCTTAGCCCTCTTTAACTTTCTGCCAGATGCAGGTCAAACCTCAAAGGCACCCTGAACTCTTTACCTCCGAGAGCCCGTGTCGCCTCCATACCTTTCTTTTTGTTATTTCAGATGGACTAATAAGCGTTCATACTGTATTCACGCTACCTTATGGATATTAAGTAATGCATAACATCAACATACAAAAAGATTATAGATTCAAATGATAATCATCAAAAGATTCATTGAGGACATGAACATCTCTGCATAATGTTGTGTCTTTCAAGTGAAAACTCTGACATGTTGGTGGTGCCAGATGAAAAGTCAGTGGATCACAAAAGCCATTAGGATTCATC
>JAPZEA010000012.1:21785678-21804965 GCA_029783685.1 Heniochus monoceros | reverse complement strand
CACACACACACACACACACACACAGAGAGAGAGAGAGAGAGAGAGAGAGAGAGAGAGAGAGAGAGAGAGAGAGAGAGCTCATACGCACATTGACAGCAAAGATGATGCAGGCCTGTTTATTTATAATCCAAACAAGGACGTGGACATGGGCAACTGCCTCAGGAACCCAAACCCTTAAGGACCTAAAGACCCCAGGCCATTAGTTTGGAGAAATTTTCTTTATTTCAAATTTGTTTGGTAATATGCCCCACTAACACACAATGCAAACTGCCCTCATTTTCCAACATTTTTACCCGAGGCCCTGTCTTGTGTCTAAGTCTAGATAAAATATGAATAATATTACAGTTGATATCATGCTTACACTCTTCATTTTCCTAAATAAATTGGAATGTAATTAAATGATCACAAACTAACTTGGAGGTGGGGGTGGGGGTGCCTGAATATGTACTCTGCAGCTCATTTTTGACCCAGAGTTGAGGTACAACATAGAGGTATGTTGGAACAGGAACAATGAGGGTTGGCAATGATGCATCCATCTCTTTCTAATTCTACCCATCCAGGACTGTAACAAATTGGTGCCCGTAAGCAAAGTCTAAAATCACACAGCAGCCTTCGGGCCTTAAAGTAAATGTAGCATCATTGCACAAACTACTTTATTCAATGCATGCTCGTGTCTCAGAAGCTTTGTATTGATTACATACATACATGAAATATATATCTATTACAGTATACTGTGTGCTGTGGATTGCTAAAACAGATGGGTTTTTTCAGAAAAATTGACTTTCCCTTCAAAGTTCCCATCCAATTAGGTCCTTCACTCTAAAATTCAAACACACTATGCTTAAGGTCTTTTCTCACTAAGATAACCATGAGAGGAAACCTCCTCTCGGCCTTCACTGAGATCACTGCAAACATCTTGTTGTTGTTGTTGTTGTCCTTGTAAAGGCTGATTCAGAATGACTACATCATTGACAGCCTGACTGAAATAATGCTTTGGAGAACCCCAAATATCGAGATCCCCAAATTAAGAAACTCAGAAGCATGAATGAACTCCTGTGATGCAACCAGTGCATCATCATCATTTAACAGTAACACCCAGTACTGAGTGATAGCAGCTGCATCCCATGTGGAAAAACTCTCTTTCAAAGTGCAAATCATTGCAGTTTTTGAACTTCATTTTTGACCACTCCAACTTTTAGGTGAGACAACAAATCAGCATAAAATCATTAAACCACATGTACAAGTTTTATAGACACAAGTCAGGAAACTAGGTTCCACAAAAGCATATTGAAGCACAAATGAGCCGCCACTCAATAAATGGAATTTTAAAAATGTTTGGACCCTGAGATATTTGTAAAGGATTGAAAACTTTATGAGTGACAGTGATGCCATGATTCTGCTTTGGCTACTTTTCTATAGAGGAACCAAGTGGCACTAATCAGTAATATGGCTGGTTTAGTACATTCATGCATGCATGCATGGGTGTGTGTGTGTGTGTGTGTGTGATTAATGTTGGGAAAATATTATTATTCAGGAAATACGCTATTTCACCGTTCACTGCCGAGAGTTACATGAGAAGATTGACACCCTTCTTGTCTGGTAAATATGAAGCTACAGCCAGCAGCTGCTTAGCTTAGCACGAAGTCTGGAAACTGGGGAAACAGCGAGCCTGGCTGATAACCAACGTGTAAAAACAAAAATTTTTTTTTTTTTTGCAGAGCTATTTCTTGGATGGGTGCAGTGACTTCCATTATAGATTAAACTAATGAGATAGTGACCCTTAGAGGTTCTGGTAGGTGGATTTTGTTACCTTGCAACAAAGTCAGGTAGCTGGTCCCCCTGTGTTCACTGTTCATGCTAAGCTATGCTAACTGACTGCTGGCGGTAGCTTCATATTTGCAGTGCAGACATGAGAGTGGTATCGATTGCCTCATTTAATTCTGGGCAACTATTTGAACTGTTCCCTAAAGTTTGCAGTCCAGAAAGTTCCACTCTTCATCTGAAACAGCCCAGCAGACCAATCTGTCAGCCGTGACACATGCACCCTTTACTATGTTGGCACAGTTAGGAACAGTGCTGCAGCATAGTTATCCCAGTTTGGTGCTTCAGCGGAAACCAGGCTATTAACCAGAGCTGGCCTCCACTGAGGACCATGCAGGAGCACTCGGGGTCACCTCTGGAGCCAGACTGCCGTGGCTGGCTGCTCCTTAAATGAACGCAGAATTGATTTCACACACTTCCCCTGTTCCACTGGGATAGATAGATGGATGATGACAGTGGCTTTGGATTGTGCTGGATGAGATTACATTGATCTCTGTTCCGCTGTCATCCCACGGTCAACGTCGCTCTGTGTGCACGTCAGTCCAAGTTTATCTACATGTATGTGCGTGCATACGTTATAGCGGGTGTGCGTCAGCATGTGAGAGAGCCTCTTAAATCGTAAGTTTTGGAGACAAATTTGTCAAAGGCTTGAAAGAGCCGAGTTTATTGTTGCCTCCAATCAACTGCCTTGCCGGAGGTATCCATGGCAACTGAAAGAGTAAAAGTAAGGCTTGAGGTCTCCAGAGAATTTGGAAGAGAAAGAGAGAAGGACTTTGTATTGCCACATAAGGACTCATTTCAAGCGCTGAATATGACAGAAAGGATATCAAAGTAGAGTGGTCGCAGTAGAAATTGGTTTTCTGTGTGAGCAATCTGAAGACAGGTAAACACTCAGCCCACAAATACATCACGTAAGATGGCTCAAACGCTACTCCACGCTCATAAATATACAGTGTGTCACGGTTCAGCCCAGTTTATGTAGGCAGTATGCCATCTCTTAAACTCTCCATACATTAATACAGTAACACTTCAGCAGGGTGCTAACACTGGAGCTTGAACCTGGGTCCTCCAGATAAACGATGATCTGCCTCCAGTTCAAAAAGAAAAACTTATGCAATGAAAAAGCAAAAACATTGTTCGATGAGAATGTGGACGGAATTAGAGGTAGAGGAGGCAAACATGAGTGAACATACTCATGAGCGAAATCTAAACCTTTGAGCCCCTTTTTGTCATTTTTTGCGTCCTCACAGTAGCTTAGCTGTTCCTGACTGAGGTATTTACCACTTCATCTGGAAACTGGACATTATGTTGCTACTAATGATAGCTTTTTGTTGTTGTTGTTGAGAGACTTTTAATTAATGAAACGCTTGTGCTCACTTATACAGATTATCTGGACAATACATGAAATCAAAGAAAAAATGTGTTTAATAGGTAGCTTTATATTGTATGTCTCTGCTCTGTTTTTTTCTAAAATATGCTTTGCTTTATTCTCTTTTGTTTCCTTTTTTCTCTTTTCTTTCTTTTGGAACATGCGAAGTATGCAGCAATCAATCATTTTTCTTTGGAGCATGGACGTCAACTGTTGGAAGTCTCTGTTTCTGTGTGGTATTACCATGTGTCATGCAATCCCAAGTGGGATGGTCCATTTCAATGGTATGACACAAAAATCAAAAATTTATTCAGTCGTTCATTCAATCATTCATACGATGCCTCGAGGCGGGTTTGAACTGTGAAAGGGTGAACAAGCAGTAAACCAGTGGCCAGGTGTGCCTGACAGGTTCGTTATAGTCTGAAAGCCCACGAAGACACACAACAGAAATTACTAATAAGAGACAATCAATGATTAGAAACACAATTATGGACCTTTCTTACCCTTTGTGATGGCCAACCTCAACACCAGATGGTTCAGATTAGATATAAGGTTAAATATAACAGTCTAGTATAAGACATGAACCCAAATAGGCAATACTAAAGAGGCAGGAAAGGTGTGGTAAAAACAGTGTTTCTTGGCCACATGACAGGCTTACAGTTGACAAAGAGAAGGGAATCCTTTCACTGAGAGATACAGACAGCAGACACCAGGCTGGCACGAAGGCGTAACAAGTACAGACAAGCAGAACTGAACAAAAGTTAGCACGCTCAGACACTTCAGCAACAGACCATCTGGAGGAAAGTGGACGCTGTCTGTCCTCTATTCATGCTGGGGCTGAGGAGCAGCTGTGCAGACAGGTGACTGGGACAGGTGAGGTGGGACTCTGTAGTGACAGCTGGTGGGCAGGTGCAGGATTGCAAGCCCGGAGAGTGAGGAGATGTTGAAAGCAGCATTAATCATTTTTTGTTTATGTTTTTTTTTGCCACTTGGTGGAAGAATCAGAATATTACGAACACATTTTATATGGCCTTATAAAGTTGTTATAACTAATGTTTACATATCCACAGCAGTAAAGAGGACAAACCACAGGACGACAGAGGAAACACTCTCAGCTGCCCCTCAGACGGAGGATGTGAATTCCCTGGATGACTGTTGAAGGCTCTCTTTTGTGAAAAATGCTTTGAACTTGAGATGTCAGACGTAATCTTAGATAATATATGACAAGCAGCTCAGGACGGTCAACAAAACGATCATTAAAAATATAAAGAAAAGTGAGAGTGAAACAAACAGTAAAGCTGTGGGCCACAACAATTAGCTGAAAGACCCTGAAATGCTCCATGGAGCTGAGGAAGAACGGCAGAGCTACATGATTATTCTGTGGGTTTGTCGCTATGAGTGACACCTTTCCCACAGCACATAGTCATTTGACCCAGTGTTCATATAGAAATATTGATCAGTGCAGCCTTGATATGAATATTATGCAGGTGTTAACCAGATTAACTACAGCTGAGGGAGGACAGGAAGACGAAGGAGCAGTTTCCAGGGCATTAGAAATATGTTGGTTTAGATACTGTGTGATGGACAACTTGGGGTCTTCCTCTCCCCAGCTGATAACCAGTTCTAAGCAGACTAGTATTTGGTATTAAGATTTCCATTGACTGGAAATAAGAGGCATTGCCCAAACCATGAAAAACAGCCCCAAACCAAAAGCACACAAAAGTATGTGGACATGGCTGCACAGTGGAAATGAATTTCACCTGTGGTGGGTCCTTTTACTCGTCATAGGTCTGTTCCTCAGCATTTGATTGTCTGGATAATTATAATAATAGTCACACAAACCTAATGTATGCATCCTGCAATATGGTTACCAACATGGTCGGAGTATGAGTGCTGGCTGAGCTACTGCTGTGTAGTGATGGCAACACCACATGTAAAACTATGCAGCAGCAGGAGTCTGTCTCCCCTGCCTTGTTCTCTCCGTCTTTAACATGGCAGCATTCAGGTCCTTGGATGTCCATCGTCAGCTAATTAATCAGAATCAAAGGGAGACAAATCCTGTAAACACAGACAGGCTGCATGCACGGGTCCATAGGTGAGAGAGAGACAAGCTGAGGGGGAGAGAGGGAGATTAAGGGTGGCTACTCCCCAGACCTCTTCTCCCCACTTTCTTCTGGTAGAAGTCATTAAGATTCATACCCCTGATCCTTCACTCCGTGCTGGCTCCTCGCTGCTCGCTCCATGCATCGCTATAGCAAGAGAAAAAAAAGAAAAAGAAACATAACCTGCACACCCACTCCAGAATTAAGACGGTGATGCAGCACTTGTTTTCTGTCAACAGGAGAGAGCATGCAGAGAAAGAGAGAGAAAGTGGGATAGCATGAGAGATGACAAGAAGGAGGGAGAAAGAGTTAGAGAGTGAGGGCCTGACAGCTGGTTGGTATTCCTGAGGCTTAGCCAGAGAGGCTGATGGTGCAGAGTGGACATCACCAAGGAATTTCAATGTGGATGGAACAGCTTGCTGTTGTCAGACTCAGAGCTGTAGCCTTGATGTTACAGACTTGACTGTTTGACAAACTACTGTGTGTTTAATAAGATGAAAGCGACTCAGATCAGTAATGTTAGTCATAGAAGCTGGATGTTTATGCACTGGGTCAGATTTTAGCATTTTGATTATTGACCTGGCCTAACAGGTGATGCTGATAAATCAGTGACGTCACCTTTATTTCCTATTACATCTTGGGCAATTGGGCAGTTCCCTAGACGCATTTTAAACTGTTGTTATGGACTAAAATTAAACTTTTTATGGGTAATTCCTGTTCAGAATTCACTTTTAAAACCCTTTAACAAGCAGTGGTGTAAATTTCCCACCTTTTCAAATTTTAGTAGAGAAAATTTCCAAAAATACAGAAAATGTCAGGCAGAATTTGGAAGAAATGTGTCAGACATGTAAAATTATGCCCAAAACAGACAAATATTTCCACTTCATGGCATGTGCAGCCATAAACTCCTGCAGTTTGGGATTTTAATATTTCACAATGTAAAGCGTAGTGGCATAATAATAATGTAACAAGCTTAAAGGGAGGGGATGTTAAGGGGTTTTAATGGAGGACTAAACTTCTGTCTTCTGGAAAACTGTCTAGTATCTTAAAAAATGCACAAAAATAAATAATAAATAAACAAGACATTTTGGAAAGAATATATTCTTAGGTATTGCATCGTGTTAGGCCATTACAATAAATGTTTCCAAAAAAGACGTTGGTCAATATTTGAGCTGTGAGTTCTTCTAAACATTTCAAGTGACTGATACCAGACATCAGTGTATGAGGCTGCTTTCATCACCAAGATGTGGGAAAGATGCAAGAATCAGTGTCAGTCAGGTCTCACACAGGCTGAGTCTCCGGGACTGAACGCCGTTCCTGTCCCATGACCGGCCGGGAAACTACGAGCATCTGGATCCAGCCTCCCTCCCTTCTCCAGGCGAGATCCAGCTCTCACTAAACCCAACCAATTCGCTCAATAAACAGCTGGATTATTACATAACACAAGGTGGGGGATAAATAGCCTGGAGTCCTTTGAAAAACCTGAAAAAAAAAAAAGATTAAGCAGACTTTTCGTTCGCTCGTGCAGCTTGGAGTTCAACAGCCATTGACAGTCATGTAGCCGTGTTCATTCATCTACCGGGGCCAAAGAGCTTCGAGGCTGTCAAGCCCCGGCTCAACAATTTTCAATTCCTTAATAATTTATTAATGGCGGGCAGTCAAATTGCATATCAATAATGTAGAAGGGCTCAGTACAATGTTGATACAAAACACCCTTTCAGTCGGGCTCATTCATGCTCACATACCTGCAGACATATGTACTATGTTTAGTCCCACGTGGTCCGGCGCTGGCACATTGCATGAATTCAGTCTGCATCAGTGAGCTGTGTAATGTTAGTTGATGATGGAGCGACTAAAAATGCGTCTCATGTTGTCTTTTATTAGTCTGTCTTTGAGAATGTATGCAGGATAAAGAGTTGCCGAGGTGAGAAGTTAAGCTTTTTTATTGGGGAGCTGGGAGGGAACAAAGCAGGCCTGTGCACTGCAAAGACACTGATATGAAGAACAAAGACAGATTGTTCAGCTTGTAAACTGATACACTGACAATGTTTAAAATACATTCTGAAATCTACCATCTAAATTATTGTGTTTTTCATTTTCTTAAAGATAACGTTTCTGTGCAAACCTGTAGAGAGAAGATTGCGTCATTTTAGCAACATTTCGCGCATATATGTGATTGGGCAGCAGCTATATTGTGTGTTTGGGCGCGAGCCAATCACGCATGTAGGACAAATTAAGTGACCAATGGCGGATTTCCATCTAGGTCAGCATCTTTTATTCAGGAGGCACGCGTACACAGTTACATGCCATCCCGCCCCGGGGGCCCTGCGGAGACCCACTCTGCCACCGAGAGATGGCCCACCATTTTGTTCTGTTTTGAAAATGATCTCCATGCATGAGATTAGCTGGGGGGCCCACAAGCTCTTCCCTTTGTTGTGCATCCCAGTTTGGATATTTCCCCGGCTGGTGTCTGCGAGTGTGTGTGAGTGTGCGTGCGGGCCGTGCACGCGTGGTGCCGGGCTGCATTTGCGAGCGTGCGTGTGCTTGTGTGTGTGTTTTTAATGGGAGTTTTGCTCGTTGCAGGGGCGAATACGATCTCGATGGAGACATCCGATGCCCACTCTGTGTATGAAACTGTAGTGTGCCGCTGCTGAGCTTGAGGAGAACGCTTATAGCATCTCAATCTGTCTGCACTTTGCAATACACATTTGCACATACAGTGGACGCCTGCGAGGGTATATCGAAGGTAAAGCACGGCACTTATTAAGGTCACAAGAGACTCCTTCTGGTGCCTTTTCCTTGAACTGTTCATGACCCCTCACCGGTGCACTGAGCCGCCGTGCACGCACTTAAGCGTACATACAGTAAGCTTCTGCAGGGGAACTGCTCCATGGGAGGAAAACCCACTGTACCAGTCGGCGTGGTGTTTGTGACGGACATCGGTGGTTAGAAACACAACCAGGGGCCAGTAAATGACATCGTGCTGAATCTACGCAAGACGCCACACAAGTATCTAAAGTTGGTGATGAGGCTTTACGATGCCACTGCACCAAAATGTAAAAAGCTGTCTCTCTCAGCCGTTGGTTTCCCTCCACAGACTTAAAGCAGCAACAAAGCAACTAGGCAGAGAGAGGGAGAGAGAGAGAGAGAGAGAGAGAGAGAGAGAGAGAGAGAGAGAGAGAGAGAGACTGGGGATGTGGTTGCTATAGTAACCATCTGGTGGGTCTGAACTGTTTCTCCCTGGCATTCATTTCATCATATTGAGCCTCTGTCTCTCTTCCTCTCTCTTTCTCCACTCTCACTTTTGTTTATCCCTCTCTTTCCCTCCTTCTCTCCTGGCTCTCCATCTCTCTTATCTCCTCATCTCCCTCTCGTGCCGCTCTCCCACTCTCTTCCGATCTGCCTGCCTGCCCGCCTGCCCTCCCGCCTCCCCCCCGTCTCCGGCTCTCTTCACTTTCCTCTGAAAACAGTGAGAGAGAGAGAGAGTGTTTAATGTTAATGTGGAGTGGTCCCTGTCTTCGTTTGTGGTTTGTCCATTTTTATCACTCTTGCCCTGAGAGTCCCATCTGTCAAACCTGGACTCGTAGCCCCTTTTTCAGACAAGAGCGAGACATGAGGTTGATATCTGATATCTGAGAGGGAACTCACTTGAAAGATTGACGTCATCTGCAATCACGATTTTGCTCCAAACAAAGTGGGTCTTACCATCATATCATAGGCAGGGTAATTTTCTTGGTCAAATGCTCTGATTGAGCTCTGCCACCCCCCCACCCCCATCCCAAACAAACAAACAAAAAAACTTGATGTCAAATATACCAGAATATTCTGGTGGGACGTCTGAAGGAATATTCATTTAATTTTCCTACCAGGACTGCATGCAGGGCTAGATGTCCCTTTTCTCTCTTCACGTCCTTGTGAATTCCTAGCAGAGTCTCAATCAGTGAGAGAATACCTGATCCCAATGCCAATTGAGCCCACTGCACACACACACACACACACGCACACACACAGGAGAGCATGCACAGATACGTTCGTGCAGACACACAAACAGCAAAAATCTGAATAAACAGATCAACATCTGAACATGTACGCATACACACAAGTGCACACAAGCAGTGGAATGAAATGCAAATGTTGCCTCATCCATTTGCATGCCATACACATGCTATTACTGCGTCATATAAAGCTACTGATTCGCGACAAGAAAGAGAGGAGACGCTTTTCCCAGTGAGGTGGCTCAGCATGTCAGGTCACCGCGGGTATTTCCCTGCGACGACACAAAGGTCAGGCGGAGGAGTCCGGAGAGGAGGCTGCGTGAGAGTCAGTGAGGCCGGAGTGTGTGCAGTACAGTGCGTGTTAGCTCGTGCCTGAGCAGCTCCGAGGGAGCTCGCAGGGTGTGGTTTTCCTCCTCGTGTCGGTGACCTATGAATGCTCTCATCCCGCTCTTTCTCCTGCGAACCGGCTATCTCTGTCCCTGTCACTCCTCCATGTTGCTCCTCTGCTTCGCCTTTCTCTCTCTCTGCTTCTCCACCTGTCAGAGCTTATGTAACCTAACAGCCATCCAGACCTTGACTTCCGTCTGCCCCTTTTCACGGCACCAGTCATTAGCCTCTCATCAGCCCTCACTATAAAACCCATTTGCAACAATATTATCCAAATAGTGACTCACTAAGTTAATAAAGAGCCTCCCATTATAGAAATGACAAGAATGGAGGATCTACTCGCTGTTAAGTGTGATTCTGAGCCTCTTCTAGCTGCAGTGGTCACCCAGTGTAAGCCTGAGCTTGAATCTGAACTTATCTGTCCAGTCTGAGGTGAGCAGCATCTGCTGCATGTCTGTGATAACAGCATTAGGATGGAGGAGCATCCAAGTATGCAGCTAAGAGGGCTTGTGTGATAAACACATAATCTGCATTTGAGACGTCTGTTTGTTTATCTGTGAATACGTGTTATGTGTGTCAGCTGGATATGCGTTATGTTATCGGAATTAACTGAGAAATATGTCTTCCTGGATTACTGCTGTGATAAAATGCACGATGAGGCTGTCAGCAGTGAGGGAGATGGACGGTGAGAGGGTAAACCTCTGTGAAGTTTACTCAACACGGGGAGCAAATGAGCAAGAGAAATGTGAATGGATCTCACAGAGCAGAGAGCTGGACTTTCAGATGCTTTATGATGAACTGGGAAAGGCCTGCTCTGCAGCGCTGTTGCAGGATTTGTGATTTAGTCTCTTACACATCATGCAGCTACTACGTGGAACTTTGAGTTGGGCCACAGTTCCTCCTCAGGTGACGAGGTTATAATAACAAGAATGTCTCACAGATTATTGATCAGGAAATGACTTGAAAAGACATTTGATGAACCCCAGAATGATTTTTGTTCTATCTTTTTTCTTTTCTTTATCCTTTTCCATAAATGTATTTGCTTATCGAAATGAATTGATAAGGGAGGTACACTGCTTACTAAAGACCAGTCAGTTATTTCTGAATCTGTCAATCAAACATTTCAATACTGGTGATCACAATAACTATTGTCACCTTTTAAAGTCTCTGTAAATTACCTTTCATCATGCTTTATAATTTCAGCTCTGGGTTACTGTATCTACTGTAGCGTCCAAGTTATAATTTTGAGGGAAAATGAGGAAAGAAACCACAAAACACATTATGAACTACAACTTATGTTTCATGTGATGCCACTCATGAAGAACCGGACCTTTTTGGGTTTTGAGTTTGTTGTCATGATATTCTCACACTTTCATAGTTTTATTGGTTTGCCAGCCTGGCAAACATTATCTGAAGCTTGTAATGTTCCTGCTCTCAACCACAGCAGACAATCATCATCATTATCATTGTTGTGGACGCTTATGTGGAATCAGTGTCGATATNNNTTGCATTAAAATCAATACATTTAAAACATCCGAAATGTCATCAACTGATTGTGAGTGTATAGATCGTTGCAAATGTTTCATATTGAGCAATTCTGCCGTTAGGTGAGGCTTATAATCCCTAATATTTGTTGAGCCTGTCAAAAGTGCAGATTTGACTTTGAGGACTCTTTGAAGTTGCAGTTTGAGGTGTCATAAGGAAAATATCTCATTTAGTGTCTGTCAGTGGTGTGTGTGTGTTCACATGTGACACCTGATCCTCTTTGCTGTGTTTGGCACGTTGGTGACTGACGGCGCCTGCAATTCAGCAGTTCAGGTGGCGACTCTTTGGCCTCTTTGTAACTCTGCCGGCTGCCTTACGTTGAGAAGAAAAATCCTTTCAAACCTCAGCTTAAGGTGACACATGCTGATAATTGGTATTCAACTTACTACTGTATGAGTCACACGTGTGGCTGCCTTTGTAGTTGTGATTTACTACGGGTGCAGCATTATGAAGTGCAGTGGGAAGAAAAGTTTAAAAATCCTGAGAGCATAATGTCAAATACAACAGAAATGAATAAACAAAGAAAAGTGCCTTTCAAAATTGCGTGTGCGCCACAACTTTTCACACAATTTTCCACAACCATTTCAAATTGATCTGCAGGATGACTGCAGTACGTTTCTGTGATTTTTTTCTGCAGGATGTCCCCGAGTGCTACAGGTTTGACTGTGCGGGGACAGCTTCTGACCCCGTGTTTGGACTGATCAGAGCCGAGCTCGTTCCAATCACCTCACGATTTCCTTGCAACGTTTCGGATTTAAGGATCCACCGCGCAGAGAATCATAGACCATTACTCCCTAAATGTAACATCCTCTCATTCTGTGTGAGGGGATAGGCTGTTACTGCAGTAGGCGCCATCGTCATGGTTGACTGCCGTCTTGGAAGAAGGGACTATTTTGGCAGGATAATGCGGTCACGCCGCTGAGTGAATAGGGGGTCTTGAGAGAAGAGGGCAGAGATAAGAGAATGGAGAACATTCCATTAAAGATAGCGATGGTATCGAGCCGAGGGGAAGACTATTCTGCACCGAAACCCACCGCAGCACCCATCGAGTGCAAGGTGCATCTGTTACCATGGTACCCAGCCCAGGCAGCCCCTTTCATGTCTGTCAAGACTGGGGAGGGAGAGAGACGAGCAATATGTTAGTCTCGCCTGCAGTTGGAGCTGAAACGGACATGTGTGTGCCTCTGTGCGCGTGCTGCATGTATGCGTTCCCAGCACACAACCCGGCGGTCCGGGTTTAGGATGCTGTACGCTGACAGAGGCTCGTCACACAGCATGAATCATTTAGTCACCACAGCAGAGTTGGAAATGTCACGTCTCATCAGTGTTCCTCATGCCTCGGTGGCCCTGCACCATTTACATCTCTGGCATTGGAGTTAAAGGGAGGACTTGATTAAAGAGAGGAGCTGAGATTTTAGATGCAAACAGACATTTATTGCATTGGGAAGCAGTGGTGTACATTTTCCCCACAGAATCATTTGCAAAACTGTAGCACTTTATGAGATCCGAGTCTGTTGCGCAGTTGTCCGAGCCGAGCGTCTCAGCTCAGCGTGTGGAATTAAAATTCTTGATGGGATTATTTGCTCATCTTTCTTCACATTTCTGTCTCCTTCCATATCTGATCTTTCCAAGGAATGGGATGCTACTTTCTCACAGTGGAAAATGCTGACTTGACCTTCCTTGGCAGCCAGATAGGCAATCCAATAACAACAGGGGAAACTGTACAAGGAACATATTCAAAAGTCAGCCAAGCTATTTTCTATTGTCTCTACCCTTCTGATACAAAACTAGATTTTTGTGTTTTTTGCTACAGTTTTAAAACAGTTTAAAAAACAAAAAGCAACATCGAGTACATCATTCCGTATTGTAAACCACAATCAACACTAAACAGTAAGTAGTACTTTGTCATAATCTTTATTACAAGATATTAGGCCACTGTACAAATCAGTGTGAATTGTACAGTACAACGCAGAATTAAGACTGTTTCTCGAGGTTTGTCATTCAAAGCTGTATACGAGGTGCTTCAAGAATACACAAGTTTCAGAACTTCTGCCGTGCATGCATGATTTCATATTTGCCATGCATGAGTTTGTATTTCAGTGTTTTAAGAAAGAGCCCTAAAAAATGGCAACCCAACAAAACAGCTGAATTGTATGAGTAAATGTATAAAGCACAAAAAAAGAACAAGTTGTCTGGTACAGTATATCCCTCATGAGATTTGGCACACACGATAATGCACAATGCAATATAAACAGTTCATCAATAAGGTGTGTACAGTCAAGTTACAGTATCAACAAATCCAGGTGAAAGCCTGGGAAGCTTACAAACAGGTGGGAGGTACACTGTATATAAATGACTCGTTAGCTGCAAAGTATGGTAACAAAAAACACTCAGGCAACATCGAGAATTGTTAAGTGAAAAAAAATGTCACTCTCATTCACTCAAAGTTTTCTCGACATACAAAAGAACACTCCCTCGGGCCTCAAGTCACTGCAAAAGACATATTCCAAAGGATCAATAAATAAAGTCTTCCAACACATAGAACAAACCAGTTTACTGCTTCCCACTTTGTGCAAGAAAATATGGGCTACCCTTTCCATATTTACAAACTCTGTTATTCATTTGCCCTCGATCAAAATGAAGAGCAGAAAGAATGGTACCATAGGTTTGATTGATAAGATATAGGAGAAGTGTGTGCTTTAGTTTTCGTATCAGATTTATTTCTGTATCCTGTCCCTGATTTCTGCATTTCGACAGCGTCACCTCCTTCCTCCACCTCGGCCCCCCCGTAGTCTTCTCCCGCTTTTGGATTTATGGCGAAACCCTGTAATTGAGGGTGTATTTGTTTGTGTGAGTGTGTCTGTCTGTGTGTGTGTGTGTGTGTGTGTGTGTTTGGGGGGGTCCACCTGGGGGTCTCCTTTGCTGCCATCTCCCGCCCCTGCCAGTGTGTGTCACCCGGATGGCCATGACTGACTGGGAGAGGAGGGCATGGAAGTGCTGCTTGCTGCCACATGAGAGAAAGTGCTTATATACAGTGTCTTTGGATTAAAACTGGTAAATATCGCCATAAAAAATTTCAAGAGTGTCTTTTGGGGGATGGTGAGCCGAGCGCTCTAAGCCTCTGCCGGGGTCTTCTCTGTTCCATTTTTCAGTGCTTCGTCGTCGCCATTCTCATCCTCAATCACAACTGTGGATGACAGGGGAGAGAGAGTTAATGAGGGGGGCTCATCTTGGTGTGGCGTCTTGAAAATTCACCACCGACTGACAGGAGGGCATTAAAGCCCAGAACCATTAGCACTGCGCTGCATGAGCAGAAGTGGTGTGTGTGTGTGTGTGTGTGTGTGTGTGTGTGTGTGCACGAGAGAGTAAGAATATGCAAAAAGAGGAAGGTAACCATGAGCCTGGTTGTGTATGTCTGTCTCTGTGTGAATGTTTGTGTGTGCGCGCATGTGTGTGTGAGATGCACATTTGTGAGTGTGCATGTCTGAATTTCTGCAGGTCTTCTCGCTGTGCACCTACAGGTGCAATCCTTACATGTCTGCCTGTTTGCCATGTTTGTCCATGTTGTGTCTGTGCACTACTGTACGTGCAACTGTGTGTCTGTCTGTGCATGTATGTGCCACCACGGGTGAGCCTCAATTTTTCAAGGACCATCTCCTGGGTGTCATCAGGAATGCAAAAGCAAAAAAAAAAAAACCCACCACAAACAGCCTGGAATGATCGTGCAAACATAAAAATCATAACTGCACAGCATACAAATCTCAATCATTGCAAGCATTCACTGGGGAGGGGACATCCAGCACAACTCTGTTGAGCAGCATTCAGAAGGCATTTAACAGCACGCACTGCGCATCCAACTTGTGTTGCAATGCGAATAGAATATTTAAAAAGCCATACATCCCACACGCATGCAAACAATAGATCATCTTCTCAGTCTCTGCTGAGGACCATGTCAAGGCGAAGGTGTTGCCTATCTGGCTGCGCGCACGCACACACACACACACACACACACACACACATCCTTAATTGTAGTCTATTGTAACCTATGTGCGCATTCAACACACCACCATGCAAACGAAAACGCCTTAATTATATAATTACCCCGTTTGCTCCGGCCTATTTGTCCGAGTTTCGGCGGACGTTTATTCTGTGAGCCACTGAAGAAGTTGTTGGTGTCTTGAAGACGACAGGTGAAGGAAAGGTGTCCCTCGTCGCCCTCATTTCCATAATGACTCATTTTTTCTTCGTTGAAAGGTAACACTTCCGACATCTCCAAATGCGTCTTTATCACCAAGGCGCACAAACTGAAATGTATCGCTCGTCGCCAAGCTTGAGCTCGGCTGTCTACAACAAACAAAAGAGGGGGGGAAAAACAATGCTATCTGCTGACACGATCTAGCCCTTTCTGTTTACCCCGAAGACACGTGTATGTCTCCGTAGGTACGCACCACAAATAACAGTAAATCAAAATGTCCTCAGTTTCCCCGCTCGCGGAGCTTCGGCAACATTATCCAAAAATTTCCAGAGGTTTGTTCTCTGTGCGTATTGCTTTGGAAATGGAGGCGCACGTACAATAGAGCAGTGGTGCGCCCGCTGGTTTCGAGCGGCTGAACCCGTCGCACGGAAAATCTGAGGAAGAAATGCAAATTGAGGAGCGATGCAAAACACGGATCCCGGGGAGACCTGGCGAAGGAGCTGTACGGGGGTTTTCTGGTGCAGCCCAGAGAAGCTTCCAGTTGGAGTCGTGGCGTACCAGTGCTCCACTCTCCGGGATCTAGATGCAATGAAACAAATGGCGATGTTATATTCGAAGATGGCACATGAACGTGAACCAGTGCAGATCTTTGGAAAACGTCGTTTACGCGCCACCACTCGACGAGTTGGAGGTGTCAAGTCTTCCAAACTGTTTTATAATATTACAAAATTGGCGTTTTCTTTGGTCGTGGGGTTTGAGCGTGTCATGTGTCCACAGAGTCACACCTCACCAGAGGAGGGCAGTGTTTTCATAGGCTAAGAGGCGACTTTTGGCCCCATGGCGCACTTTCCGTTCAATGCCAAGGGCCTCCGCTATTTTCACCTGTTTTCACCCCAGTTTCTGGAAAGCAACAGTATCGGTGTGGAGTGGCTGGGGTGGGGGCTGGGGTGAAGCTGTGACACCTGGGGATGAGATGCCTGCGCCAGGGAATGAATGAATTAACCAGATATTTGCTGAGTAAAACAAAGCAAGCTCCATGTTCCAGATTTGATGTTGCTCCAGGTTTTACCCAGTCTGTTGTCCACAGAAATTTCGTAAAACACAATACTGAGATGTTTTAATACACAGTTTGATCTTTTAGTTGTCCTCCACCCCAAATAAAATAGAGCGCGCGCACACACACACACACACACACACACACACACACACACAAAAGCTAAAAAACAAACATGATATAAATTCCTGTATTCCTAAAATGAGCTCACGCTGTACATTTCCATGAGTAACATGCTGATTCATTAGAGGCATGTTGATAATGTCCTCAAACCTGATAGCATCCAGTTTGAGAACATTGTTATCACACTAGGTGTTATGAGATCAGAGGGCGGTGTGAAAACTGCATTGCTTTGTTAAATGAAGCCCCCTGGGGTTGTGTTTAGGTTGAAACTAATTCTCATTGGGTTTGCCGCCCACTGCTGTCTGCACTGTTCACATATATCAGTCCTCTGTTGCAAGAGCAGCACAAAGGGATCTTACAAAACACATATAGGCCTACGGTGCAGGACCAGCGGACGGGGATTCAATCCTGACATAGACTACCCTTTCTCAGAGGAACTTCACCAAATATCATTACACAGACAATGAGATGAAAGGTGATATGCGAGCCTGCAGCAGAACTAACTTTAATATGCCGTCAACTATTCATAGAGGAGGCGCAGCCGTGACGCACCTATCCCCCGGGGACTTACTGTATAGAAGCAACGATTTTATCAGCGACTCACGTTTCCTATCAGAGCATCTCAATAACAACTCTTTCAGCTTCACAGCATGTGGTTGTATTGTCATCGTCAGAATTGGTTGTTGTATTGCCTTCTGTTTTTTTTAACCAAAACAGGTGCCTGCAGAGCTTCATGTGCAGATGAATGGAAAAAAAGAATAGAGTTTAAACATAAAATAGTCTTCTAGCCAAAAGAAAAATGCAGTGTCAGTTAGCGTAGGAAAGAAAAAGGGAAAAATCTGGTAAGAAATTGAAAATGAGGAGCAATATGAGGAAAAACAGCAACTAAAGTAAACAAATATCTAAACCCAAAGCACTTTCATTATATCATCACATTAGCATCATAATGAGTTTTTTTTTTTTTAAGCAAGACTATGTAAGCCCAACTTTTGCACAGTAGCCACAAGGCTAGCCGCATGGATGATGCTACATGCTAAAACCTACTATAACACTGGCACAAGTGGAGAGCAGTCACAGTGAGCTGACTGAGTTAATATCTAATGAATGAATTTATATATCTTAATACTGATTAATAAGCTATTTCAAATACATAATAAGAGCAGAAATTAAACATTTAATTGAAAAAACAAAATTGAATGAAATAGGTGAAGTAATAAGTAAGTTTCTTCTTCATTTCTCAACTCTTTGCTTTTATTAAACTACTATATAATTTCACCACCTACAGGAAGGCATCTAAATATGACTCCAATGGAAGAAAACTGAGATGAGATGTTGCAGCTGCTCGATTTGAGAACTCACTCGTCAAAGCACTGTTTATAACTCTGATCAAGCCTTTTTCCATGAGTTATTTGTATTATTTAGACAACACCTTCAACAAGTATTTAGATTTTTTGCACATTTATTTGGTATTTACAATGCAGGTGCACAGAGAAGATGGCAGCTGAGGTGGTGTGGCGAGCAGCTCAAGCTGCTCTGTCGTCTCTGACCGAGTGCTGTACCTCTGTTGCTTGTGTTGGTTCTGGCTGTTTGGGTTTCAGTCTCAGTGGGAGCGGCGGGAGAGGCCTGCACCGTGGACGCTGGTGTTGGAAAGTCCTGCCAGTAGCTCTGGTCCACCTGTGGCAGGCTGCAGATGGTGCACACAGCTGCATCACACCTGCATGTGAGGTGGAGGGCTCCATCAGCTCTGGTGGAGTGATGGAAACATGTGAGTTGGATGTGAGCAGCGTGTACATACATAATTGTCTTTGGTCGACCAGTCGGGGTGTTGCTGCGTGTGGAGTCGTCGCTCTTTTTCCGCCTCTTCATAATATCTGGCTGGCTCCTCTGACTTCCACTGTGGATAGATGACAACACACTGGCAGCACACACACTTAAAAACAACCACGCACCACTTCTGGCCAGCTCGTGCACACACACACACACAGATGAGGAGCATAAAAACATATGAACAGATGCAAAAATCTGCGCACAGATCCACGTTAATGAGTGCAGGTTCTGCAGCGCAAACTCCCACCGTGAATTTGTGTTGTGAAATGCTGGAAATCCTCACTTTAAATTTGTTATCTGTACATGTTAATGATAACAGAAGAAAATCTGTTGTGCAAGCATGACTGCAGAAGACGCTCTTTTACAGCACTATCATGAAGACATAGACATGAGAGAAAAAAACACCCTCTGTCCCAGGACAGTGTTCACCGCCGCACTGTCAGTGATGTTCAGCTCGGTTTGGCATCTGTTCTTTCCTGAACAGCATGAAGGCGTTGGGTGGTTTCTTGATGTAAGGTTCATCCGCTTGTTGGTTTTGACCCTTTCTCTTTTTATGGGAATAAAGAAATAAAAAATAAAAAAATCAGCGCACACACATGTGAAACTGTGCGAAAAGAAGAAGGAAGCAGAATAACACAACACAGAGGTAAAAATCACACTTCTCTGTGCTGTGTTGCACATTAAAACCCTTTAAAAGAGACTTGATATAAAGATATTCATGCTGGTGTTTTGGTGGACAAATAACACCTGCAATCAAACAACAGCTGCAAGAAATCAAATATATTATATATATTATATTGTCTGGTTTAGTTAGTTAGTTTGGTCAGTTGTTGACCGCCACAGATCACCAAAGAGAAGAGTCGATTTTG
>JAPZEA010000012.1:21660979-21671579 GCA_029783685.1 Heniochus monoceros | reverse complement strand
CTCTTAGCTGCTCTTTGAATACAGACTAAATCACGGATCGGTTCTGCTTGTTAGTCCACAGACAGGTCTCCTCTGCTCTGTCTCACCGTTTTTACGCACCGGGCGCCCGCACACCTCCAGCGTGAGTGACAGCTGGGTGTAATCATCGTTTGATCACGAGCCAAACCTTAGAAAAGTGTTTCCAAGTTTGATCTGCAATCACGCCTTCTAATTATAATGTCAGAATAAAGACTGAGAGAAAGTAACGGAAACATGCCAGAATAGTAGAAATTCAAAAATCTCTATAAACTGATGACCTTCTAATAGTTTTACACGTTCATCATTGATTAAAAGCCCATATTGACGGTCATCAGTCATTAAACTACATTATCCGCAGAAGTGTGTCGGATATAAGCGTGTTCAAAACTTTTGGTGACATTGAGGTACGCACAGGACTTTCAGTCCGTTAACGCTCCGTAAATCGACTTAAGTGGAAGCGTATGAAAGTATATTGCAGTCTTAAGAGGTGGAAATGGAATGACAGCTCTTACCTTGCATGTTCCTTGGCATGTGCCCTTGTTCCCCATACGATCGAGAGAGTCCCAGGGAATCAGTCTCGACTTTGGGCAGCATGTCAGCGCTGCCGGCCTGAGCTGGAGACTCCGCACCGCTCGGCGGGACACCTGGACGTGAGAGGCAGACGTTCCCACAAACACGCCTCAGAGTGTCCCAAATGTCTTTTTAGCGCTTAATTTCTCACTTTCTGTCTCTCTCTCTCTGTCTTCCAGTTATCGGGAAATGCTCTGAACGTAAAGCCTGATTCAAACGATTCTGTCTCCCAGCGGCCGGGTCGCACAGCCGGTGCGCGTCTGCTCTGATTTGACTTCACTCATTTAATTTCTCATAATTGCGTTTGCGCACAGAAAAGCGATAATAACGCGGAATTAACGCGAGTGATTCCTTCGACAGCGTACTTTTCGAACAGTTGCGCGCTGAGTTAGGGAATCAGTCTCTTACTCAAACGAGAAAACTGCACAGCGTCCGACTTAGAAGACGATGGTAAGTTTCCCTTTAGCTTTTCCAAAAGTCTTTATAGCGCGTCACCCGTTAAAGTGCGGCTGTTAGTGTTACTTTCAGCCTTTAGCAGACGAGTACGCGCCGCCGGGGCCGCCCTCTCCTGTGCGTAAAGTCGGATTCGGTGTGTCGGTCGGACTGTCTGGAGATGTGGAGACCTCTCCTCCTCCTCGCGGCTTTGTTTACTCCGCTCTCTCCAATCCGGGGCGCATGCGGTCGTCTGACATCATCTTTCCCAGGTCCAATCAGGCGAGGAGACCGGGAAACATCGCCTCAAACCCTCCAGTTCCATCTCTCCAAAATCTCAGCTGATTAATCCCGTTAATGATGGACTTTAAAAGCGGCGAGAGAACAAGGAAATCAAGCGAGGTGATGCAACTGCATGTGAGAGCAGACTCCCCATGAGCGCACGGAGCGCAAAGGCAGCGCGCAAGGTATGTGGGTTGGAGCGTGCTCTAACAGGAGCGTAATGCAGCACACGCACGCACACATGAACGCGGACACACACGCTTCTATAATGCAAAGTTTTTTTTTCTTTTATAAATCTCTTCATCTTTATATAGCCTGTCTGTTATATCCATTTTATTGTAATATTTAGTTAACCTCAATAATCAATTTTAGCATCATGTTCTCCGCTTCTAACCCAGCCTATAGTAACGATCCCCTCATGACCATTAAAAAGTCATAAGATATGGTCAAATAAAATGTAACAATCTGCCTTTTTCTTTCTTTCTTTCTTTCTTTCTTTCTTTCTCTTTTTCTAACAGGGCTATCCCATTTTAAATGCAGGTGAAGGACGTAGTGAATTCTGTATGAGATCCATATGAATAAAAAGATGTAAAATAATCTCTGTAGCATTGGTGGCTTTTGGGTTTGTTTGTTCAATTTTGTGAAAACGTGAGCATCACCGGCCTCAGGCTTAAAACGGCCTTTATTTTCGGATCAAATCATGCCCCTTACGCAATAAATTATACCATCGCTTCTGAATTATTATCAGTAATTGGCTGAGCAGGGATCAATTAGTGATCTGACGTCAGACTCGGGCTATTTAGCCTATTCCAAATGAAACACACGCAGATGAAATGATAATAATTGTGCGTCTACGTCCCCGTAAAGCCCCCCCCCACACTTATTTCAGTTCAATTAAAAACTGTGTATCCTTGTCTGCGGTCTGAGCCGGTGAGCACGAGCAGGGGGAGACACGGAAAAGTCACGGGGCAGACCGCCAGACACACCTGAAGGGTCGCAGGGGGCGAGCTGCACACACACACACACACACACACACACACACAGTCGTGTCCAGTAGTTAAAAATAACAAAAAGGACCTCTTTATAACGAGCCCAGAGAATTACACGTTTTAATTTAATACCAACCTGTAAGATAATGGTTTTTAGTAACAGAGGAGGAAAATACACCACCAAGCACATAAGGGGAATACAAACCTACAGATCCTAAAATCATAAAATAAGATCACTTTTCTGTTAGACTTTTGTATTCATTACATTGTTTAAATAAATCCCTCAATGCACTTTCTCTCTTTTGTTATTATTGCCAAAATTTAGAAGCACTGCATTTAATTTCCAAGAGAAACCTTTAGAAAATCAGTTTATTTTAATGACTTTCTCTGAAAGAGTGTTTATCAGGCTACAACCAGCCCAGTCTTCTAAACCTTTATTGAAAAGCAGCACAGTCAAAAAAAAAAAAAAAAAAGAAGAAAAAGAAAAACTGGCAGAATAAAAGTGTAAAACCACAGGCTTTGTCTAAAACAAACACAGCCTGACCTGTTGCATTTCATTTCTAAAGCATCACTTAAAATGCAGTTCATGCCATATGAATATGCTTTATTATGTGCAGAACATGTCCTGGAGCTTTGGTGATCCTGTGATATTATGCCACATTATAACTGGGAGGCTCTAAAAAGTCACACTAGCACTCATGTAAGTTATTCCTCTTCTTTTCAAACATCCTCATATGTGATCCAGATGTCATTTTAGCCATTTCAATACAAATTTGCCTTCTAAAAGTTTAGATGACCAAGACAACATTGGCTATAAGGCATTATAAATCCAATAGAAACAAATGTTTCAGTTAACAAGTGATCTGTGCTGAAACGACGGCATCGGCGAGTATAACTGCAGCTAGTTTATATAAAAGGAAATCTATGGTCAGCACTCACAGAACAGGCTCACCTGGCCAGATCAGGTCCTCTGTGGAACTAACCTGATCCTCACCACTCCCAACACACACACACACACACACACACACTCTCACCTTCACTGACTCAAAGCTCTCACGCTCACTTTATCAACTCTCTCCCAGATAATCATTAAACTGCCTCTGCTCATTATCGGGACGTTAAACTCTGACTCCACCTGAAACAATCAGCACTCAGTTACTCTGTTTCATACATCGTATGACTGAACCTGTTAAATTATTTTTTAAAAACATTTTCCTTCACTTTTAGTGTTTCTAGTAAAGCCCTCACAGATTGAGCCGGCCATGATTAAAGAATCACACATATCTCTTCACTAACTTGTGATAATACATTTGTTTACAGCTCATAACAGATTTAGACTCATTTAGAGGCTCAAAAAGACATTGTGTATGTGTGCGTCATATACAGACATTAAAGTCTGGCCGTCATAGGAGCACACACACACACACACACACACACACCCACACACACTGAAGGTGTGAGCAGGGAGAGGAGAAAGTGTAACAGCACACCTCCAGGTTAATCTCATTATTTGTTTCATTACAGGCTCGTCCTTTCACTTGCAGCTGCATCTGTTCACAAGCTGCTTCATGTTTCAAAAGACTGAATCAGGTTTCATTAACCAGCAGGGTCAGTGTTCGTCTTGGATATTTTAGTCTCAATTGCTCTTCTGCAGGATCTCGTTAGTGCTTGTGAGTTTTCTAGTATTTCTGAGGCTCATATGTGCTCATCTTTTAACCAACTGGCATAGAATTAGTGGTGCCACATCCCAACATCAGGTTTTGTTTACTGTAGTTTGTATTTTTAAGTTACTTGTACTTTACTAGAGTATTTCCATTTTATGCTACATTATAACTCCATTTCAGAGGGAAAAATCTCACATTTTATTCCACTCACAGCTTTAGTGACTTTTCCGATCAGATCTCAAGTTTTTTTTTAAATTATATTAGTTAGACCAAGTAAGCTTTTACTATAGTTCCTCAGTTTTTATACCTCTGTGAAGCCATTCAAGACTTGCTCAAATGATAAACAGCTGAATAAATAACTCATTTTCAAGTTAGGGTAAAATTAGGCTTAAAGGTGAAGTGGGAGAGGAAGGTCCTCGCTACTGTGGTAATATACAGTAAATATGATGGGTATACAGATATGGAAAGAAACTCAAAGTGATATACCCAGATAGATGCCATAATTTGTAAGACATGGACACTTACAAATTGCTTATGAACACGGACAGTGAGTGTGTTTTGCAGGCTGGAGTTTTTGCACTGCCCTCTGTTCTGTATATGAAATCGTTTATATATAAAATATACTTTAGGAGACAGAATGCATGTTTTTATACGAATCAAATAAACTGTTAAAAATCACTTTTTCCAGTGACTTTTAAAGTCACTTCCAGTTGCGCAGGCAGCCACACAAACTTTGGTCAAACCCTGGAGCTCACTGGAGGCCAGCTGCATCCAGGCGCAGATCTTGTAGACGCTCCCCGCGTTGCAGAAGAAGAAGAGGCTGAAGCAGACGATGCTGCCCACCACCAGCAGCATGGAGATGCCCACGAAGAACATGGCCGTATTGAACGCGCCGGACGGGATGGAGCCGAAGTCCAGCGCGCTCCCTTTGCAGGTGAGCTCCGAGGTGAGCGCGTTCCCGATGCAGTAGTGGAAGAGGCCGAAGTAGCCGGCCTGCGGCGTGTTCACGCTGTCCCCGATCCAGTAGGGCTGGATGAACACCACCACGGTGATGACGGCGAAGGTGATGGTGAACACCGTCCACAGCACGCCCACGGCGCGCGCGTTACGCACGTAGTTGGTGTGGTAGATCTTGGCTGCTTCCTGAGCCGGGAGCATGGCGAGAGGGAGCGCTTCTCGGGCGGGCTAAAAAGTTTGGGAAAGAACTCCTTCTGTCTGATTTTCTTTCTTCTGTGAACGTGTTAAAGAGTGAACAGCTAACAGCCTGTGGTTTCCCGTTTAAACACCGACAGCGAGCGCATCTTTAAGTCCTCATTACCGAATCAAATCTGACAGGAACTTTGTCCTAATTAAACATTACAAATAGCTCCACAGAGGTCATTAGGCTCCATGCACTAACTTAGATGGTGCCATAGCAGCTTAGTCTCCAGTGTGTTTAATGTGATCCCTCTGCAGCGGCTGCAGCAGTGTTTCCTCTCCAGGGGAGGCTGCGGTCCGCACACGATGAATGATTCATGGATAAACGATCCGCAGAGGAGAGTAGCACAGGTGGCTGGCAGGGCTGTTCCCCTTTCACTTTTAACGGCTGTAATCACTTTCCTTTATTTTAGTTCAGATTTTTAACCTTTAAATTAGTTGTTGGCTCAGACCTGTTTTTTCTAGTTCTTGGCTTAAAACAAGACTCATACATGCTCATATGTACATTGACAGTTTATTTCAGTCCATAAGGAAATCCCTTCTAAAAGCAGCTGTGCATGTGTTCTGTGTATCCCACCACACACGGACTCTTCTGTCATTTCACATGCAGCCATTCCCTTCTGCCCTCCAGTACCCCCCTTCCCCTTCCCCTTCCCCTTCCCCTTCCCCTTCCCCTTCCCCTTCCCAGCCTCATCACCTGACCTCACCTGCACACCTGATCTCACTTCCCCTTGTCAGCCCTGCAAACACCACCTCTGCTCGCTCCCTGCCAGGTTGTTTATGTCTATGGTTTAAAAAAAAAAAAAAAGTTTGACTGTTTTTATTTGCCTGCCTGTGTTTCAACATTTGTCTGTTTTGGTGCTGTGTTACTGAGCTGTAGCCCAGTCCTTTGTTCTGTGTAAAAATACATTCTGAAATTTAACCCAAGCCAATGTCAGGCCTCAGCAGACTGAATTGGACCAATCGGGTGGCTGTCTTCCATAGTATGAAGTCCCCTCTTTGTGCTTCAACAGACAGTGTTTGCTTGCTGAGGGACAGACCACAAAGAAGGCATTTTGAGCTAAAAATACAGACACTGTGAAATATACACTTGATTTGATTAACTGCTAAAGCCTCATACTAGCTTCAGCTGAACTTCACAATGCATTTCATCTCATAACGTAGACTGTGGATTTCAAGTCAAAAGTAAAGACTGTGATGATATGGATCCAGATTTCTGATGTTCAAATGACCAAATCTTTTTGTTATAATGTTCTGTAAATGTAATCTTGTGCCAAAGCTGACACAGATTCCTTAAATTGAGACTATCGGGGGATTCAGTCATTGCTGCCTTCTTTGGATAAACCCATGAGACAGCGATGGAGACAGACCCTGGATAAGTTCCCTGTATGTGCTACAGTGTAACACTAGATGGAGCTACAGAGCTTCAGTGTGACTACACCTCTCCATCAGGTTCTGACACCAGCAAGTTTCCCCCAAATCCCTCCTGAGACAAATTCCAAGCTGCAAGTTCATATGTTTTTGGTCACGTGTCCTGAGACAAAGTTAGAGGAGTCAAGGAATGAGATGACCATCACAGTGTAGTGAATGTAGAGGAAACTGGCCGGATTTGAACCTCCACCGATTATTATTTATCTATCATTGGATTAATATTACTACTGATGCATGTGTAAGTATTTTAATGTTGTAGCTGTTTGAGATGGGCCTAATGTAACCCCTTTACATGCCATTTGATCTCTAACAATGGATTATATTTTATGAAATGATGATATCTTTCATATGTAAATTCTTAATCTGCTCAGTGACTATTAACAAACGCAATCAAATAAATGTAGCAAACAGTACAATATTTCCCTCTGAAATTTAGTGGCCTATAAACCCACAGGCTCGTGTACGAGGATGTTACATTTTCATCCTGTTTTCCGATTCTGTGTATTCACCTATTGTTTATATAAAATGTTTTCCTGTTCATAATCCTAGTCATCAGTCATGAAAAAAAAACCCCCACGTGTCAAATCTGCTGCATTTACTTCAGCAACATTAAACTCTACTGTATTTATTACAGTCACATGTGGGCTGTAGATGCAGTTATTTGCACAATGCATTTCGCCCACAACTAAAGTTGTGTTGCTATGTGTAACATAACGTGTTCAGTCGTCACACCGTGTTTTTCCATGTTCCTGCTCCATCTTTTGTTCTCAGTGTCCCACATACTGCTGCACTGCGACAACACATGACTCTATTGACTTAAAGAAGCCCTTTCACATACTTAATGCTTGCATATTTGACCTTTTGGTAGCTTTCAGATCCTAATCAGCCGGTACTTAGATGCACAAAGCTCCCCCGCGTACTGGATAATGTCTTCTTACAGCCTGATTTTTTGACCTAGAATCCATCATATTCCCTGAAATATGTCTGTGATGTTTCGTCCCAGTCAATGTTTTTCTTTACTGTTACTGTGGATCATGTAATAGGTTGATACATCATGTGCAGCGGTGTGTGTACGCGTGTCTCTGTGTGTGTGTGAGTGTGGGCGCTGGCGTGTCAATGCACTTAGCTTTATTAAGTGATACCGCCCCAGAGTGAGAGGGAGGCTGTTTATAATCAAGTTATTCTGGAGCAGCAATCCAATTTTCCAACACAGAATGGAGTGAAATTTCATGTTTGTGTGTGTGTGTGTGATGCTTGTAGATGAGACAGAGGTTGAGATTTTCTGCTTTCCTCGTGCATGTCTTCATCTTGTATGCATGTGTTGCTGTATTTGTGCGTGTGCACGCCTGAGTTTGTTCTCTAAGTGGATGCATCAGCTATAACGGTAACGGTGAAAAGACAGCAAATCATTAGCATAACCCTACTGACACTGGTCTCTTGACATGTTGCAGATAAAATAAGTGCAATACATTACAAAGTTGCACACAAAAAATGTTGAAATAAAAACTGATTTTAAAAAAAGTTATCTATAGAGCTCTGTCTCTGTGGCTTCAAGGGGAATTCAGCAGCATGGCGATGCTCCTTACCTTCCCTTTTCATGTCATGTGTATGTGTGTGTGTGATTAACCCTTCACTCCCTCTTTAGGCCTATTAGCTCTGAGAGTCTCTGAGAGCACAAAGAGGCTTTTCTGCCATTTCAGCATCTCTTCCTGTCCCTTTCTGCCGCCTTCTTCACACGCTGTTTCCATAGAAACGAGGGGCTGGATTGCCCTCAGAGAGAGATGAGAGGGTCGGTGACGGGGTAAGACGAGCACACGAAATTACACTAATTTAATGATAGGTCGCTACAACAGTGAGTCAGTGAAACTAGTTTGTGATCTTACCTTCATGAACCATTAAAATCACAGCCAGATTCACATCAAATCATGTTCATTTCAGGAAGTGGATTTTTTTTCTCCAAAATTTGGAAGACTTTCACTAATGCAAATTGTTAGAAACACATTAGGTGTTATGGGTAATATGGTCCAGCCTGATATACTGTGTGTGTGTGTGTGTGTGTGTGTGTGTGTGTGTGTGTGTGTGTGTGCAGAGAGCAGAAAGAGAGATGGCGAGGTTGGACAGGGATGGGAGGTGATGTTGGATCACTTCGCCAACACAGCAACCTGAGAGCCGGGGCATGTCGGAGGAGCGGGAGGCTCAGGTAACAGGAAGAGCTGCGAGACGATCAGGAAATAACACTGTCTCTTTGAATTAGCATTTCCAGCTGAAATCGGAGGGGGGGCAGAAACCTCTGGCAAGACTTTAGTCGGTCTGGGTTATGCAACATACGTATAAGGCAGAGACAGAAATGTGCGTGCATGTCAGCAACTTGTAGATATGCTACAAATAATAAAAAAGAGTCAGGATTTGGTGATCCTCCTGCTCGTCAACACTTTTCTGCTGTCCAACAACAACATGTGTGTGTGAATGCACATTTGTGAGTGTCTCTCCATGTTTCTTACCAGGCGATTGATGCGCACAAACTCCTCTGGGCTCTTGGCCCAAGGTGGCAGCTCCACATCTGAGACCACAGTGCCGTCCTCCATCACTCCAAGGTTGTAGCTGTTGGCGTTGACGAACATCTCAGGGAGGTAGTAGAACTCCGGGATCAGCTCCTGCGAGGGTGCAGCACCGAGACACACTGGTCAATTACAACGCTACGAGTAAAAAGCGATGATATCGACGTGTTTTTAAACAGGGTTACTATCTGCGGCTGTTAGGGGGTCACATAAATAGCTGACGCAGCCTTAGTTTTGGGTAAATGATGCTGAACGAAGGAAGTCACAAGACCAAAAAGTGAAAAAATAAAAGAGAGAGGGGCTATCCCTGCATGAATTCAGCTCCGAAATAATTTAGAAATTGCTTCGTGTGTGTCTGCTACAACAGTTAGACTGTGGCGTTCTCTAAATTGTACAATTATTCATGGAAATTACATTTCCGACTGCTTGTCTGCTGCCCGCATTTGTGCTCTGGCCTCTATAGAAGATGTCAAAAACCTCTGAGCGTTCACTCGGCTGTGGTTTTTCACTATTCACATGTACTCGTTTGCTTTGTTTGTATCTAAGCAGCAGAAAAAGAGTTTTCTTCCCCCCCACCACCCTCCTCACGACTTCCACAACAAGAGAGAAAGACAATATGGTGTTTGGTAAGGGGACGGATGAAGCTGTGATTGATTTTCACAGTCAGGGGTCAGTAGAACACAATGTGAGCTCAACATTGGCAGCCACCCATTATGCGATATTATTGGATAATCAGTGTCTATTTCAACATTTCATTCTATGGCTTTATTACTACTTAATTAAAAAGGGCTGGAATTGTATAATAAGGGATTTTATTAACTCTGCTCCCATGGTATGTAATATGTGGTGTAATACCATGGTGCTCTTCGTGGCTCTGAGGGAGAATACTCTCTGCTATCACAGTACTGAGTGATATGCACTTGTCTCAATGTGAGGCCTAAACATTCCTCTTACCTCCTTTGCAAACAATTGAAAACACAGTATGTGTTGTTTTTGAATGGAAAAGTACAGCAAGTACAGATATTTACCATTTATAGGTGGAAAATATCAAAGACAGTGTTCTACATATTCCTGACTGCTATGGTTAAAGAGTAATAACATAACAGTGTAAACTGTAGCTGTTCAATCTGTGTTTACTAGGCTCAGGAAATCATCTGTATTTTCAGATTATCTCATTGCCATTGTGTTCACTTGCCAATAACCAGTACGATCTTGCTGTGGGAGGCTCACCAGTGGTGTCATTGCACTCTGTCAGAAAGTGTATATATAGTACTACGACACATGTAGCCTATAAAATTTGACATAAAGCACTTTGAGTTGCCTTGTATGTAGGAAGGGTGATATACAAATAAAATTTATCATTCTTTCATATACACATGTAGCACATAAACAGACAAGACCTGTCAAGAGCAATGGAGACTAACCACAATACGGCCTGCAGATCACAGTATTGTTTCAG